>JADLZN010011379.1:5000-217924 GCA_018155175.1 Sinocyclocheilus anophthalmus | reverse complement strand
GTGTGTGTGTGTTGTGTGGTGTGTGTGTGGTGTGTGTGGTGTGTCTGTTTGTGTGTGTGGGTTTGTGTGTGTGTGGGTGTGTGTGTGTGAGGAGAGGAGTGCGTGTGTGGTGTGTGCTTTGTGTGTGGTGTGAATCGGACTAAGTGCGGTGTGTGGTTTGTGATTGGTGTGAAGAGTGTTGCCTTTGTGTGTGAGAGGAGTGCTCGCTTTGTGTGTCGTTGAGTGTTGTCTGTGAGACCGGAGACAGAGTGGCGTTGTGTTGGCGGGTGTATGGTAGTCGGTCACAGGTTTGTGGGCATCTTGATAGAGTGCGTGTGTGGTGTGTGTGTGTGAGATAGAGTGCCGTTCATAGTGTGTGTAGTTGTGTCACGTTTGAGCGTGTGATTGTGTGATAGAGTGCAGTGTGTTTGAGAGAGGGGTGTGTGTGTTGTGTCGTGAGTGTGTGAAGGCGTGTGTGGTTGTGTTTGTGTGTGTGTATTGTGTGGAGAGATGTCGCGTGTGTGTGTGGAGAGAGGTTGCGGTCTCGTCTATGTGTTGTGTGATAGAGAGTGCGTGTGTGTGTGTGTGTGTGTGTTTAGAGAGTGTGTGGTGTTGTGTGTGTGTGTGAGTGTGTGGGTCTGTGTGTGTGTGAGTGTGTGTGAGAGAGAATGTGTGTGTGAGTGAGTGTGTGTGTGTGTGTGTGAGTGTGGAGGAGATGCTTGTGGTGTGTGTGTGAAGAGAGAGGTGCGTGTGTGTGTGAGAATAGTGTGTGGTGCGTGTTGTTGTGAGAGATTGCGTTTGTGTGTAGCAGGAGAGTGCGTGTGTGTGTGTGTGTGTGAGAGTGCGTTTGTGTGTGTGTGTGTGAGAGAGATGGCTGCGTTTGTTGTGTGGGTGAGTGTTGTGTCTGGGTGAGTTGTGTGTGGAGAGTGTGGTGTGTGGAGTGAGTGTGGTTGTGTTTGGTTGTGTGTGATGTGTTTGAAGAAGTGCGGTGTGTGTGTGTGTGAAGAGAGAGTTGCGTGGGTGTGTGTGTGTGCGAGAGTGTGTGTGTGCGTGTGTGTGTCTGAGTGTGTGTGTTTGTGTGTGCGTGTGCGTGTTTGTGTGCGTGTTTGTGTGCGTGTGTGTGCGTGTGCGTGAGTGAGTGCGGTGTGGTGTGAAGTTGTAGTGTGTGGTTTGATTGAGTGGTGTAGTGAGTGAGTGTGTGTGGTGACGATGTCTCGTGTGCGTGTGTGCTCGTGGTGCCGTGTGTTTGCGCTCGCGCGCGCTCGGCGCGCGGCTCGAGCGAGAGAGCAGCGCGCGCCGCCGGCGCCGCGACGAGTGTGTGTGTGTGTTGTGTTGTGTGTTTTGGTGTGTGTGTAGTAATCATGAAGATTTTGTCCTTTTTTATTGGTGACGCTTTCCATTACAGAGTGGACGGGTCCAGGAATCACTTTTTTTTTTTCTTTTTTTTTTTTTTAAAGAAATTAATATTTTATTCATCAAGGATGCATTAAAATTGGTATCTATTTCAAATACATGCTGTTCTTTTAAACTTTCTATTCTCTGTTCGCTCCTGGAAATAAATTATCAGGGTTTCCTTCCAACAAATAGCCCGCAGCACAACTGTTTTTCAACCCTGTAATAATCAGAATGTTCTTTCTTGGCATCAAACCAGCATATTATCATGATTTCTGAAGCGTCATGTGCTGACACTGAAGACTGGGTACTCGATGCTGAAAATACAGCTGCCATCACAGGAATAAATTAAACATTTCCATATAGTCACATAGAAACAGTTATTCTTTTAAATTGTGAATAATATTTCCAATTTTACTTGTTTTATACTGTATTTTGATCAAATAATTCAGCCTTGATGAGCAGAAGATACTTCTTTCAAACACATTAAAAAATCTTATCGACCTCAGACTTCAATATATTAATATTAAAACATACATAAACTATCCAAACACAATATATTTGCTATACATCTATTTGCTGTTTAGAAGTCTCTTTATTAGAGCTCTTCAACTTCAAGTAACATACAGGTGCATCTCAATAAATTAGAATGTCATGGAAAAGTTCATTTCAGTAATTCAACTCAAATTCTGAATCTCGTGTATTAAATTATTTCAATGCACACAGACTGAAGTAGTTTAGTCTTTGGTTCTTTTAATTGTGATGATTTTGTCTCACATTTAACAAACTCACCAATTCACTATCTCAACAAAATAGAATACTTCATAAGACCAATAAAAAAAAAACAGTTTTAGTGAATTGTTGGCCTTCTGGAAAAATGTTCATTTACTGTACATGTACTCAAAACTTGGTAGGGGCTCCTTTTGCTTTAATTACTGCTTCAATTCGGCGTGGCATGGAGGTGATCATTTTGTGGCACTGTTGAGGTGGTATGGAAGCCCGGGTTTCTTTAACAGTGGCCTTCAGCTCATCTGCATTTTTTTGTCTCTTTTTTCTCATTTTCCTCTTGACAATACCCCATAAATTTTTCTATGGGGTTCAGGTCTGGTGAGTTTTGCTGGCCAGTCAAGCACACCAACACGATGTTCATTTAACCAACTTTTGGTGCTTTTGTCAGTGTGGGCAGGTGCCAAGTCCTGCTGGAAAATTAAATCAGCATCTTCATAAAGCTTGTCAGCAGAAGGAAGTATGAAGTGCTCCAAAATTTCTTTGTAAACTGGTGCAGTGACGTTGGTTTTCAAAAAAACACAGTGGACCAACACCAGCAGATGACATTGCCCCATAAATCATCACAGACTGTGGAAACTTACCACTGGACTTCAAGCAACTTGGGCTATGAGCTTCCTCCACCCTTTCTCCAGACTCTATAGGACCTTGGTTTCCAAATGAAATCAAAACTTGCTCTCATCTGAAAAGAGAACTTTGGACCACTGGCCAACAGTCCAGTTCTTCTTCTCCTTAACCCAGATAAGACGCCTCTGATGTTGTCTGTGGTTCAGGAGTGTGATTCAAGAGGAATACGACAACTGTAGCCAAATTCCATGACATGTCTGTGTGTGTGGCTCTTGATGCCTTGACCCCAGCCTCAGTCCAGTCCTTGTGAAGTTCACTCAAATTCTCAAATCGATTTTGCTTGACAATCCTCAAAAAGCTGCGGTTCTCTCCCTCTCTCAGGTTGGTTGAGAGCTCTTTTTCTTCCCCCCTTCTTAAACCTCTTCCACTCAACTTTCTGTATAACATGCTTGGATACAGCAGCTCTGTGAAGCCAGCCCGCTTCTTTTGGCAATGTAATTTGTGGCTATCCCCTCCTTGTAAAGGTTGGCAATGTATTTTGTCTTCTGGACAATCTGTCATATCGAGCAGTCTTTCCCCATGATTGTGTTACCGAGTGACGCCAACTGAGAGAACCATTTGAATGATCAGAAACCTTTGTCGGTGTTTTGGGGGTTTGATTAGCTGATTGGGATGTCATCATGTTCTATTTTGTTGAGATAGTGAATTGGTGGTTTTTTTGTTAAATGGGAGCCAAAATCATCAATTAAAAGAACCAACGACTTAAACTACTTCAGTCTGTCTGCACTGAATTTATTTAATACACAATTTCACAATTTGAGTTGAATTACTAAAAATAAATGAACTTTTCCACAACATTCTAATTGATTGAGATACACCTATATGTTTTTAAAATACCTATGGCTTGGAAAATAAATGTGCAAAAGTGAGTGGTCACTCTTGCTCTCTATTCCTCCAACACCTGTACATCTCAAGACAGATTATCACACACACTTTACACTCAAGTGACAGAAAGGAGAGAGATTTGAGCTTGTTCTGAAGGGAACACAGAGGCAGGAATGTCATCTGATCTGCTTTCATGCTATTGTTGGTGCTCTACCATCTTCAGACTGACTCAAAAGAGCAGATCTCTAATGGAGTCAGTCAGAACCATGAGCTGCATGTCTGAGAACCAGCTCTGGATCAGACAGCGACTGGACGTGTGACCCGAGCGTGACCCCGTTACTTCATTTACATCACTGAATGTGTGGGAAGTTTCCAGAAACAGTAAAAAGTGAAAATGTGGCTCAATGTGACACATGACGTGATTACAACCAATCTGAACAGATATGTTTATTCTGCACTACATTCAACTCTGAAAGTCAGAATGTCTTGAAAAAGTGCAACAGACGTCATGAAATAAAGTGTGTAAATGTTTTTTTTATTACAGATACACAGCGCTTCACGAAAAAAAAAAACCCTCTGGCTGTATTAAAAAATAATGACAATTGGTCATGTTTAAATATAATACTAAAAAACAAATGTCAATGCATCATTTTCTTCATGCAAAACATTTATTTTGCATGTGAACTATGACTTGCCGACATAGCCTATTTTGTGACTTTTTACAATCAATTTTTTAAATGAGTATTTAAATTATAAAAATACAATCCACTTTTACCACTTAAAATTTGAGCTATTTATTACCACTTGTAGTGTCATACATCTCAATAGAGACATAGTGATCTATCGTTGAGGCTAGCCAAAATCGCATCAGCAAGTGTCAATTTTTTTAATAAATCATCAATATAAATGTAACATTTTTTAAAGATTTTTTTAATAAAATAAAAAGTCAAATACATTTTTAATAAATTGTATTTTTATTTTAAATATATTTTTTAGATTTTTTTTTTCCTCATTTATGTCACAATTTTTGATACTATTTTCTTCAATAATTCAATATAATTGTAACATTAATTTCTCAAATAAAAAAATATTTTAGCTTCTTCCTCACCATCATCATTTAAGGAGAACAGCACACACACCACACACACACACACCCACACTCACACTCACACACTTACACTCACACACACACACACAAACACCGCTGCCGAAGAGGAGATGTAGGCTCTGTGTTCTCCATCCATGTGAGAAGAAACCAGTCCAATGGGACATCCCACAAATTGGTGTCAGTAGTAACAACAAGAGACGAGTTCGCCCCGCCGGGCGACCCTTGGCTTCAACACCACAGAATGCAGTCGCTGGAAATCCACAACAACTGTGTGAGCCGTTCCCCAGGACCAATGGGCCAAAACACCCACACACCCACACACACACACACACACACCCACACACACACACCACAAACACCAACACACAGCACACACACACACAAGTACCTGTACGGAGTGAAGATAGCAGCATGGGGCCAACACACAACAAACTCATGAAGCAACACAACTGCAGCCCCTACATAACGCCAGAGACGCACGCCCACTTCCTGGGCGGCCGTAGGAATGCATTCCATCTCCTGAGCAAACTCTCTCTCTCGCCTTTCTCTGAGGATGTATGGATGCTTGGGCCCTGCCCCCAGCTGCTCATTCTTCTCTCTTTATCACACACATGATAACATCAGCCCATGAAAACACTGGAAAGAGAGACAATGCAACAGCAACACACCCGAGAAAAATGCTTTTCTTTAGTGTATAGTGAATGTCTGACTTACAGCTGAAAAGCGAGGAGGATAAAAAGTTATTACGTTTAAAGGATCTTGATTTCATGTAATTCAAATAATACAAAGATATGAACGCTAGCTCATGGTAGGTTCATATCGAATACTGGTTATTATAGTTAACTAAAACAATTAAAAAAAACGAATTTGTTAATGAAACAAAATAAACGTTAACTGGAATAAAATCAAGTAGGCCTATATAAAAAGACTTAAATGTAGCTAGTTGCCAAGGCAACATTTCCCATTTTTTATAAAAGTTTGTTTAAAGTACTAGAATGACTAAAACTGAAATGATTAATGTAAATAAAAATATCCCAGACATATTAAACGAGACAAACATTACAAACACAAGCTTATAAACATAAACAACTAAATTAAAACTAATTAATTTAAAATATGAATAATACTGAACCCCTATATATAATATTCTGATTGTTCTCGATAGTTCTGTAATACTGTCTTCGTATTTTTTTTTTCGGCATTTTTTTTGCCAATTGGCTTGTATTTTTATTGTAAGCCGTGTCTTGGTTCTTGAAAGGTGCATTAAAATAAAAGCATTATTTATAGTAGATTTTGTAAAAACAGTTGGAATGTTGGAATAATTCTATTTAGTTTTTTTTTTTGTTTTTTTAAAAGAAGTCTCTATCTACTGCTCACCAAGCTGCCTTTTAATCTTTGGATCAAAAATACAGCACAAATGGTGAACTGTGAAATATTATTGCAATTTCAGATAAGTGCATTTTGTTCCTATGTGAATATATTTGTAGTAACTGTAATTTAATCCTGTGCTAAATTCTGGTATTTTTTTCAGCATCCTTCCGCCAGTCTTCGTGTCACATATGATCTTCAGAATCTTCTGATATACTTATTTTTGCTGCGCAAGAACCTTTAATAATATTCTATTAAACCGATAATAAAGAATTTAGCTTTACAGCTATAGTGTCACTTTTTCTTTCTGAGGAAGAGAGAAGACAAGCTAGCTCTCAGCTCATTGAATGTCCTTTATAGACAGGATGCGGCTCGCATCCCATACCGCTCACAACAAACACCCTTCGCAGTTAGTGGTTGAAAGTAGACAGTACTAATACATTTCCGTAGAGCATCTCAAATATGATCTGTACTCCTGCTACAGAGGTCCCTGATTACAAAACCATACCGACAGTGGAGGCAAACAAATCCTCTGCAGGGCGCACACCGCGTCTCTTTCTATGTTTGGACAAGCTTCAAAACTGCGACAAGGAACTAGAAGCATGTAAAGCAGACAAGCCAAAGACTTCACCTGAAGAAAGAAAACTCGAGTCTGCACTTCCTGAATTCCCACCGCTCCGATGTGACAGCAGCAAGCACATTATTCAGATTAGACCAATAAAGTATTTTTTATTAAAACTTATTAAAAAACTTTGAAAAAATCTGCAGTAAAAACAATTGCATACTGCCTACTTGTTAGCATGCAACAGTATAAGAATACTAATCATGAATTAAAATTTGAAATTTAAAAAAATGGGCACTTTGGCAGAAAATCCTTTCAAACAAATACATACTAACATAATTAACCATAAAAATAAAATAAATACTCATACTACAGGCTAATATAGGTCTTTTTTTGGCTAATGTTTCTTTTGTGGTGAAATATTACCCAGACATGTTTCTTACTAATGACATCTGTTTATTTGTTTTTTTAAAATACAACTCATACAAAATAATATTTATATTAGCCTTGAAACCCAACAGGTTTTAGGGACACCTAAACTTATTTTTTTTTATCAAAACAATATATTTTTGAAGTTTAGTTTGAATAAAAATATATTTAATGCAAAAAATATATATTTTTTAAAACTTGTAAAATAGTACTTTTTGAAATGTTGTAAAGCAGTTATTGTATAATGCATCCAGTTACACAATGTTTATAAACAGTATTCAGTGTATGATGTATATTTGTGCACTGTATCAATATTCAATCATGTCTCAGAGAGTGTGATGGTGTACGAGAGCGTTTCCACTGCATGCCCATGTCAAAGAACACAAAGATGGAGTGAGAGAATAAGCCAGTAGAAGACAGAGTTTGAGCTCTGAGAGAAACAGTCAAAGCGACAGATTTACACATGTGTGTTTGAGGATTTCCCTCTTTAACACACTTCCTGAGCCCCGCGGGTCATGCAAACACACCGCACACGCATGCAAACACGCACATCAGAGCGCTCGTTAATAGATGTTCAATCGGATTGAATGGAGAGCAAAAGGAGAGTTTGACTCGAACATGTCAAGAAAACACGGTCCCATTTCCCTTATAATCTCAGTCATTATCTCCCTGTCTTTTCAGGAAAAAAGACCCCAGTAAACCTCCTGCGCTCAACATTGTCTCAAACTGTGCTCAGATTTGCTAATTTACCAAAGTCTGCAATCAAAAGTCTCAAAATGAATTTTTCCTCATTGAATGATCTGCTGCTGTACGTTCATTTTTATACTTCAAAATATAGTGGCTGATTTTTGCAAGCCACTTTTTAAACATTTTTCCAATTCATTAAGCAATTGAATGGGCATACCCCCCCCACCACCCCCCCCTCACAAAATCAAGATGTCACAGAGTATTTAAATTAATATTAATATACACTAATAGAATAATGGGAAAACACAATATGTATATAAACATAATATATAAAATAATATCATTAATATAAAATAACATGACACTAATATAAATTAAAATGCTTAAAACAAATTAAGATGTAACCTAAGAGTATTTAATGAACTCTTAACATAATCTATCGCTATAAATATATAATACAAAAAAACCCCCCCACAACATTAGATGTAAACTATGGTGGATTTAAATAATTAATTTCATTAATCTATTCTAATCTAATATCAATTAAAAGCTATAAAACAACCAAGATGTAAATTGAGTATTAAATGAATCACTTATTATCTTAAATAACTGACCTCTAATATAAATTAAAATGCTAAAATAAATACATAAAGTAATTTTGTAAAATAAGAGTCTTAACATGTACATAATAATTATTATTAATAATCACATAATCCAACTATAAATTAAAATGCTAAAAGACTAAATTGAGAGAATATAAACTAAAGCATTTAAATTAATAAATTATTATACTAAAATATTTGACCTCTAATATAAGTTAAAAACACAAAATTAAGATGTAAACTAAAAGAGTAATTAAATGACTAAATTATTAATACTATATTAATATAATCGAACTCTAATGCAAATTAATTGCAATAAAAATTTTCTAAACTATTGATCTTGCTGAAGAACATACTGTTCTGTAATATAGAACATATCTTCTGGAATCATAAAATGAATATCAATAAAAACATCTGAAAAACAAAAACATCTTAGTCTATATGGGTCATTTGGACTTTTATGATACTTTCTGGTGCTTTTTTGGAGCTTGTCAGTCCCTGCTCACTGTCTGATTTTACTGTACAGAGAAAAAGCAGCATGCGCATTCTGCAAAACATTTCCTTATTCACTGTGATACGCGTCAGTAACATCATCACAGCGATTAAAAGCTCTTCTCCATCTCTCACACACACTCTTTCTCCACTTCTCCATCTTTCTCCATCTGATTTCTAAAAGCAAACAGGATTAGATGTGGAGCAAAGGAGTGTTTGATTGAGAAGCGGGGGATCTGGGAGGACGGCAGCATGTCGAGGCACGGCTCCTGTCTCTTCCTGCTCGCTCTGACTCACGCTCCCAGCCGAAGACTCAGCCAAACACTCGCTCCTTTCATTCCGCATGAAAACAGCGCTTTGCGGATTAAGCATTGAGCAAATATAAAGTCAGCAGGTCTTTTGGGAGCATTCGTAATCACAATGAGCTGGAATCCGCCCAACTTCTCTCATGATCCGCTTGATGGTTTGGCGTGGACCTATCAGAGCCCGAGACGCAGGGATGTTTTGATGTGGTTTTTTTGGGAGACTATGACGCAGCTCATTGGGGTATATATTTGGAGTCTCCTTTTCATACCAGCGGGACTAGTCTCCCGACTGGGACGCTTTCGTTAAGGGACATACTTTATCGCGGACGTAAGCGTGACGTCCCCTCGTTCGGTCGTGCTGGTGACCAAACAGCACTATCTGCACTATATACCGTGAAGTTAAATACAGCATCACTGGTTCTTGAACTGGCGTTAAAGTTCCATTGACTGTCTTCATAAGCTCGAATATTTGCATTGGACTGTGGGGTGGCTTGTGATGCAATGGAGGACGCTTGCAATGAAATTTCACAGCACTAGACTCAGCACTGCAGGGTTTTACCTAAAAGTAAACCATAAAAAACGATAACTGAAATAAAATCAAATATAAACCACTTTCAACTATAATAATATAATATATATATATTATTATATATATATATATATATTTATATATTATATATATAAGATATATTATATACACACACGTATCTCACAGATGAGTACACCCTCACATTTTTTGAATTTTTATTATATCTTTTCATTTGCAACACTGAAGAATGACCCTTTGCTACAATGGTAAATATGAGTGGTCAGGTTGTATAAAATTGTAATTTTCTGTTCCCCTCAAACTAACTCCACACACAGCAGCCATTAATTTCTAAACGCTGGCCACAAAGGAGGTACACCCCTAGTGAAAATGTCCAAATTGGCCCAAATGTCAATATTTTGGTGTGGCCACCCATTATATTCCCCCAGTCACTGCCTACCCTCTTGGGGCCTGTCAGTATCACACAGCTCACAGGTTGCCACGGAGTCCTCTTCCACTTCTCCATGACAACATCATGGAGCTTGTGGATGTTAGAGACCTTGCGCTCCTCCACCTTCCGTTTGAGGATGCCCCACAGATACTCGATAGGGTTTAGGTCTGGAGACATGCTTGTCCAGTCCATCACCTTTACCCTTAGCTTCTTTAGCAAGGTAGTGGTTGTCTTGGAGGTGTGTTTGGGGTCGTTTTCATGTTGGAATACTGCCCTGCGGCCCCGTCTCCGAAGGGAGGGGATCATGCTCTGCTTCAGTATGTCACAGTACATGTTGGCATTTATGGTTCCCTCAATGAACTGTAGCTCTTCAGTGACGGCAGCACTCGTGCAGCCCCAGACCATGACACTCCCACAAACATGCTTGACTGTAGGCAAGACACGCTTGTCTTTGTACTCCTCATCTGGTTGCCACCACACACGCTTGACACAATCTGAGCCAAATAAGTTTATCTTGGTTTCATCAGACCACAGGACATGGTTCCATGTTCTTAGTCTGCTTGTCTTCAGCAAACTTTTTGCGGGCTTTCTTGTGCATCATCTTTATAAGAGGCTTCCTTCTGGGACGACAGCTATGCATACCAATTTGATGCAGTGTGCAGCGTATTGGTCTGAGCACTGACAGGTTGACCCCCCCACCCCTTCAACCTCTGCAGCAATGCTGGCAGCACTCATACGTCATACTATCTCAACTAATAAAAAACAGCTTAGCTTACATTTTTCTCTTTTTAATATATTAAAATAATCTAACTTGAATATAAATTAAAATGCTTAAATTCAAGATGAGAACTAAAAGAATATTTAAATGAATAGATTCTTCTTATTAAATTAAAATAAACAAAATAATCATCAAATAAACATACAGTTCATATGGACTTTTATGGTGTTTTCGGTCCTTTTTGGAGTTTGACAGTTATAAAATTATAAAACAAAGAAAACATCTCTGTTACGTATGTAACCCTTGTTCCCTGAAGGAGGGAAAGGAGACGTCACGTCGGTGACCAACGAATTGGGATCTTGCTTAGAGAGACCAATCTACTTAAGAGTGTAAACTAAATGAGCCAATGCACATTGGCATGCGATAATTGTCCCGGTGACCTGGCCACTCAGCGGTGGTAAAGCAGCCGTGGCGACGGGACATCTCCGTTCCCTCCTTCAGGGAACGAGGGTTACATACGTAACCAAGACGTTCCTTTTCAGTCGGTCACTACGAATCTGAACCATCACTCTCGACAGTGACCGACGAATTGGGATCCCTACCAAAACGCCATAGATGCAGCCCATTCCAGTGTCCTGTGCGAGCCTCCTGTACCCCCTTTTTGGCCGGGGCTCGCAACAAGAAGACCAGTCACTGTTGTTGTAGCACTACCCACTCAATGAGATTGATAGCACTGGGAAAACGTACCCGTACCATGTGGAAAAGCCCCATCCTTCTTGAAGGTGGTTTCGAAAGCACTTACACATTTGAACAACCATTTAGGTGCATATGGAAGATTAAATGTGATTATAACCCTCTTGGAATGGCAGAGGTCTGCCCGGGACACACAGCTCTGAGGCTATAAACCGTGTACTTTACACCATATGGGATCACTTAGGTTTTTCCCCCCCCCCCCCCCCCCCCCCCCTCTACATATGAAACCCAGCCATCTAACCGATCTCAAGGATTCGTATGGTTCCGCCACGCACTGGCTGCCTAGGGACGGAGGAGCTTTGACAGTGCCTAGCAGTCCATTGCCTCTTGAGCAGTTTTTAACAAGCCGACACTAAACCAGGGCCTGTCAGTGCCTCTACCCATTTGAGGTTAGAAGGATACCGGCTCCACACGAAGGCTATAGAATCTAGCAAACGTGTTGGGGGTCGCCCAGCTCGCAGCCCTACAAATATTTGTCAGCGAGGCGCCACGAGCCAGCGCACAGGAGGATGCCTCACTTCTAGTTGAGTGAGCTCGCAACATGAATGGGCAGGGCACACCCTGTGCCGGATAAGCCAGGGTGATGGCATCCACAATCCAGTGGCCATCCTCTGCTTTGAGACGGCCTTCCCCTTCTGCCGGCCTCCGTAACAGACAAAGAGCTGGTCTGAGGTCCTAAAGCTTTGAGTCCGGTCTACGTACACTCTCAAGGCTCGGACGGGACAAAGCAAAGCTAGTGCTGGGTCTGCCTCCTCGGGGGCAGCGCTTGCAGGCTCACCAACTGATCCCTGAAGGGAGTAGCGGGAAACTTGGGCACATAGCCAGGCCGGGGCCTCACGGTTACCTGGGAATCACCGGCCCAAACTCAAGGCACGATTCGTTGACCGAAAATGCATGCAGGTCCCCTATCCTTTTGATGGAGGCCAGTGCAAGCAGGAGTAAAGTTTTCATTGAAAGAAACTTTAGCTTAACTGACTGCAAGGGCTCAAATGGGCCCTGCTGTAGTGCTCTGAGCACTAGAGACAGGTCCCAAGAGGGTATAGAGGAGGGCCGGGGAGGATTTAACCTTCTCGCCCCCCTAAAGAACCTGATGACCAGGTCATGCTTCCCAGTACTTTCCCGTCCAGTGCTTGTTAGCAGCAATCGCAGCGACATAGACTTTAAGGGTGGAGGGAGGCAGTCTTCGCTCCAACCCTTGCTGCAAAAGGACAGCACAACTCCGACCGGGCATCTCCGGGGGTCTTCTCAGTGAGAAGAACACCACTCAACAAACAGGTTCCACTTCAAGGCGCAAGCGTGTTTCGACGTGATGGTGTCCAACCTACCCTCCTGAATATGTCACCTAGAACCTCCGCGTCCCTCAGGGACCAGACATGATGAACAGGTTCCACTTCAAGGTGTAAGCGCTCTCGCCGAAGTGATGGTGTCAACCACCTCTTGGGGTAGGCCACTCAGAACCACTGCGTCCCGTCCAGGGACCAGACATGAAGTTTCCAGAGGTCTGGACGCGATGGGTGGAGGCAGCAGCTGCCCGCCGGGGCAGGGTGTGACTAACCTCCTCAGTCTGCTTCTGTGCAGCTGAGAACTGCTGGGCAAAGCTCTCGACCCCATCGCCGAGGAGGCTGGTCTGGGACACAGGGGCATTGAGGAACCGTACCTAGTCGGCGTCCCTCACGTCTGCCAGACACAGCCAGAGATGGTGCTCTGAACCACAGTGTTTGACGCTCAGAAAACCCAAGAAACTCCGCAGTGACCTTCGTCGCCTCGGAGCACAGGAATGTAGTGGCGGTTCGGAGCTCTCTTTCAGAACTTCTTGATGTGACCCCACCCTGTTGCAGGTCCTTTCAAGTGCCTTGGTTCTAGCGTGTAAGGCGGAGGCACTTTCTCCACAAGCCGAATAAGCACTGCCGGTCAGACCAGACGAATGCCTACAGGCCGGGGAGGGGAGCGATGTGTTTCACTGCCAGGAGGAGGCAGTCTTAGGACACAACTGCATTGCTACTGACCGCACCACAGGGGGATTGCCGTATACCCCCTAGCTGCACCCCCGTCGAGGGTGGTGAGGGAGGAGGAACCAGCAGGTCGGTCTCTGGCAGTAAAAGGTCCGTCCTGACCCGGGTTAGCTCCCATGCACTCCGGGAGAAAGGCGCCGGGGCTGGGCGCTTAGAACCAGCGTGAGCCACCCCGAGAAATGAATCGTCCAACCTCAAGGGCTCAGGATGCGGTGGAGGTTTCTACTCGAGCCCTAGCTTCTCGGTGGCCTGGGAAAGCATAGCCGACATATCCGGATCCGATTCAGGCCTTGCCACCATCCCGGACGGCGGCAGCGCAGCCAAATCTTCCTCTCCAGAGAGCTCTCCATCCGATGCAGTGATCGACATCCGGTCGTCGGGAGGAGCACCAAAGGATACTGTTGGTTCGCTCTTTGAAGAGGGCTCAGCACGTTCCTTTGGCAGCTCGATTGGTTGCGAAGTGCTAGAGGAGCGATGGTCCCCCGAGGATTGGTTCCCTGAGGGGTTTGCCACCACTGTAACGATCAGACCGCCCATGCTACTGCCCGAAGTAGTCCTCGCCTGGCTGCTGCCAGGACGAACACTAGATCGCGGCAGAGACAACGGAGCTCCACCCCCCTGGAGGAAATGGAGCCTGGCCCACAGCGCAGATATGGTCATCTTCCCGCAATGGGAACATGACTCATCCGCGAATGCCACCTCAGCGTGTTTAATGCCCAGACATGTGAGGCAGCGATCGTGACCATCACCGACGCCAGGTAATGACTGCATCCAGAAACGCACAGGTGAAAGACGATCCGTCATCTTTACAAAGACCACTCGCTTATTGTACTCTTTTAAAGAAATTGCTCTTTCAGGGAAATACTCTTTTACGTGCTGAGACGCACAGGGGAAATGGCCGCTTGCAGCACGACAGGGGGTAGTGCAGCCTTAAGCTGAAGCCCCGTTTCGCACAACACAAGAAGCTCCCTATAGCACGTTAAACGCGTCACCACGAAAGCAGTTGTAGGAGCCGAACCATTTTGTCGCTAGGGCGCGAACGAATATCTGGTATGCGTTGAACCGGCTGCCTTTTTATGCTCACGCTGTGAATAGCGGCAGCTGGGATGCAATATTTGCATGCCAATGTGCATTGGCTCGTTTAGTTTACACTCGAAGTAGATTGGTCTCTCTAAGCGAGATCCCAATTCGTTGGTCACCGACGTGACGTTGAGAGTGACCGACTGAAAGGAAACTAATAAATAATATTAAAAAATTTCTTTTTTCCCAGCTGGTGTATTACTAATATATTAAAATAATCTAACTCTAATAAAAATTATAATTCCAAAATACTATATAACAAAAAATGAAGATGTAAGATAAACAAGCATAAAATCAAGAAGTAAACTAAAGGATATTTAAATAAATAGTATTAAATTATTAATTTATTTTTTGGAGCTTGACAGTTATAAAACTGGGTAGAAAAATAAGATAATAAACTAATAAAAGTAAAAAACCTATTTTTAAAACGTTTTCCCGCCATCTATTTCATACTATTCTTACATTATAAGGGTGCTCGATCAGGATTTTTTGGCCAGAACACCGACTGTCAATCACAGGAAGCAGTATCTGCTGATACAGATCACCGATAGCGATCTTTTTGAAGCCTTCTTTTTATCATGTAGATTTATTTATAGTGATGCTCGTCAGGATTTTTACAGACATTCATTCAGGGCCTGAAATTAATTTTTGAAAATGGGGGGAATTCCCCCTCTTAGGTGACTCTTGTGAGAGGGTATTTTTTAATTAAGGTTTGGACGGGAGCTTTTTTTTTTATATATTTATCTCATCTAAATGTTTGATCATGCAGTGCATTTTTGTTTTTACAATGGGGGAATTGCTGCACAAGAGCTTACACACAACACAAGCCTGATTTTATGAGCTGTATGTGAGGCGGACTCATGCCAGTTTCACACATACTCCATTTGCAATGCGTATGCAGTCCATGTACGGTACGTAAGCTGTGCAGAAGCAGCACGGACTCATTGTGCTTTCACACAGGAGTCCGCTACTGATCCGTGACTGTTTACCACAAACACAACATTTATCCATTTTGATTTCAAATCCAAACGTTGTTACAGAAAATGCTTTTTCAGCATTGTGATTCTCTTTTATCACAGTACAGTAATACAGTAATCTTTCATAGACGTGTTTAAACGCAAAAAATATAAGCAAGAGTATGTGTGAACCTGGCGTTGTGTGTGCGCGCTTTGAGTTTGCATGAGCGCAATGTTTCTGGGAGAGTGTGCAAGTGTTGAATGGTGCTGAACACAGGCAAGAATTAAAAAGAAATTAAAATTATAAACTTTAGTGACGATGCAACACTGCCTCGATTGTGCAAGTGACAATTCCTGTGTGAACTGTGAAGCTCGCTTATTGTGTCGATGTGGTGATTTGAAGCCATTTGTGCATTTAGAGAGGGAAAGAGAGATTCACGCACACTGTTTGTGAAATTACGTCTCAAACAAGGTTTTCAAATTACCCGCGTCGGACCGAGAATTGAGACGCTGGCTGCCATAAAACCTCTCACGGCAGGCGCGTCGTCAGCTTGAGATTGGTTTATGAGATCGGCCTTTATAGAGACCGTCGATCAAAGTTCCCAAAGCCATTATCGGCCGATAGAAATCAGTAGCCAATCAATCGGAGCACCCTTTACATAAGGTGCAGTAGGAGATCTTGGAAAATGCTAACTTTAGCCTGATAGCACTGAAAGCGAATGTCCCACCCTCCCTGCAATCGCCGTCCAAAGCCACGCCCCCTGAATGCATATATGCTCACTCACAGGTATGTAGATACTAAGTTGACAGGCAGGTAGAACGCTTATTAAATTCCGAGCGTTTTGATTGGACGAATATTTCTTGGTCCTACGCCTTCCACAGAATATATAAATATACATATAAATACATTTAGACCACTTAGTGATTGCTATCAGGATACAAGGAGGCTTTCAACCAGCATAACAAAATGTTTCTGAATACAATCACCTATTAACGCCTTTACTTATTATTATTATTAAAATAATTCTATATAAATTATGAGTAAAAAAAAAAAAAACACATGACATCATGCATATAAACCAAAAGAGTAATTTAAATGAATAAATTACTATTAATATATTTAAATAAACTAAATCTCAAAAACCATATGAACTTTTATGGTGCTTTTTTGTCAAAAGCCTTTTGGGAGCTTGACATGTTATACATGATAGGGGGCAGTCCTTTCACTTCACTTTCATATATAAAATATAAGTAAAAACTATAAATAAAGACTATTTCTAAAAATATATATATTTTAATTTAAAAAAACAAAATTCCCCTTATTTTCCCTTAGTTTAACATTTGATTATATATACACAATACACACACACACACCACACCCATATATATAATACCTTAAAAAATAATACACATGCAAAGACAATGACTAAAAACTTTAAAATTAAAAATCAAATACCAATAAAAGTCACCGTATGACCCGAAATATCAGATGATGTTTATTTCTGGAAATACATCTGAAAAAGGTGTATTAAGTCCCATGGGGTTTCGATCCCCGGCATCTGCCACTATGCATTTTTTTGGGGAAGTCGTGGCCTAATGGTTTGAGAGTCGGACTTGTAACCCAAAGGTGGCGGGTTCGAGTCTTGTACCGGCAAGGATTGTAGGTGGGGGAGTGAATGTACAGTGCTCTCTTCCACCTTCAGTAACCACGACTGAGGTGCCCTTGAGCAGGCACCGAACCCCCAACTGCTCCCCATGCGCCGCAGCAAAAATGGTTGTCCACTGCTCCGGGTGTGTGTCCCGTGTGTGTGTGTTCCCTGCTGTGTGTTTGCACTTTGGATGGGATAAAAGCAGAGCACTAATTATGGGTCACCATACTTGGCCACATGTCATGTCACGTAACCCTTAATAAGATTTTTGTAGGCTACTATTAGATGGATAGCCTGAATGTCCTAATTTAGATGGGCTACCTGTTTTTTTTTTTTTAATGGTATATCAAAAAGTGTATTTTTTTTAATGTGATTGTTGGTACATTTTGCCAGTTTTTAACCATACTTTCAAAACAATTAAAATAGGAAAAATATGCAATATGAAAATAATTGAAGACAAAATGTGTTTTACTGAGAAAAAACAAGAATTGTTTTTTAAAAAGCCTTTTTCCAAAAGGTAAATCTTGAAAAAGGGGGGTCATCTTATAATCAGGGTCGTCTTATATTCGGGCCAATACAGTAATTATGAATAAAAACTATAATAGCATCTCAATGATAAAATAACTGCGTGCAAACTGTGGGAAACACGATATGATGTAAACAGTGAGATGATGTGTGTGTACACAAACTAAACATTCACAACCATCAGACAACCAAAACCCCTCACTTCAGCCTGGTCTTCAGGGTATTTATACCGCCAGCTTACTGAGAGCCCATCCAGAACCACTGGAATACAAGGCTTTGTTTTCTTAAGAGTCCTTCAGATGTTCACTAAACAAAGCTGGATCCGCAGCAGTAATCTGTCCAGGCCAACGTGGCTACCAAGAAAGAGGCATAAATAGGCGCTAAAAGCGAAGAATGGAAGCAGGACTGTGTGCGGTTTTCTCAGACGGGTTATTAACTCTGATTAACTTGAGACTGTCTGGTTGTGTGTGATTGGTGCAGACGGCATGACGTTCACATGCAGAACCATATTAAACCCTGAAAATCCCTTCAGCTCTGATCTGAACCGTCAGCTGCCTACCTAGACAACATTTAGCAACATCACTAGAGAACTCACAAACCTCCACTGGGTCAAAATGAGAGGCAACATCATATGAATCCTTAGTGGATAAGCCGAGGGAAATGTCAATTTAAATATATTTCATTCAGTACTGAAAGTTTCAATAGAAAAGAGATTCAGTTATAAAAACCCCACACATCAGGTCTAGACATGAGGCAGCAAACAGGATGAAAATGGCAAATTTCATTTCAATGTCCATAACATACGCCTGCCCATACCATAACCCCACCGCCACCATGGGCCACTCGATCCACAACGCTGGTATCAGCAAACCGCTCACCCACATGACTCCATACACGCTGTCTGCCATCTGCCCTGTACAGTGAAAACCGGGATTCATCCGTGAAGAGAACACCTCTCCAAAGTGCCAGACGCCATCGAATGTGAGCATTTGCCCACTCAAGTCGGTTACGATGACGAACTGCAGTCAGGTCGAGACCCCGATGAGGACGACGAGCATGCAGATGAGCTTCCCTGAGACGGTTTCTGACAGTTTGTGCAGAAATTCTTTGGTTATGCAAACCGATTGTTGCAGCAGCTGTCCGGGTGGCTGGTCTCAGACGATCTTGGAGGTGAAGATGCTGGATGTGGAGGTCCTGGGCTGGTGTGTTTACACGTGGTCTGCGTTTGTGAGGCCGTTTGGATGTACTGCCAAATTCTCTGAAACGGCTTTGGAGACGGCTTATGGTAGAGAAATGAACATTCATCATGCTGTCTAATCAGCATCTTGATATGCCACACCTGTGAGGTGGATGGATTATCTCGGCAAAGGAGAAGTGCTCACTAACACAGATTTAGACAGATTTGTGAACAATATTTGAGAGAAATAGGCCTTTTGTGTACATAGAAATAGTCTTAGATCTTTGAGTTCAGCTCATGAAAAATGGGGGCAAAAACAAAAGTGTTGCGTTTATAATTTTGTTCAGTGTAGATAGATAGATAGATAGATAGATAGATAGATAGATAGATAGATAGATAGATAGATAGATAGATAGATCAAACGATAGATAGAACGATAGACAGACAGACTAATTCTGCTGCCTGTCATTCCAATTCAAATTCTTTGTGTTCTGGCCAACTGAATTCAAATTCTCACTGAAAAGGAGTCGATTCTTCAATAGTGAATTCTGCAGAAGCAGCGCAGTCGAGTTTGGAACAGACGGTTTGAGGTTTTCAGTGTGTGACAGCAGCATCTGACATCTCTCACATCCAGCGCCAGAGTCCTGAGGAAACGGCCCAAAGCTCAGAGCCTCCTGCTGGTGTGTCCCGCACCTCCTGCACTTTCACAGACTCCCTCACACTGCTGACCTGCTCACTCGTCCAGCTAATTTTAGCTGTGCCACGAGTGCATGAGGCTCTGAGGAGGCCAGCGATCTGCCTCTCTCTGTCTCACATCACATACTCATAAATTCACAACACAAGCTCCATCCAGACAACTTACTGAAACTTAGATCAGAAACATATCCTACACAAGTACACTACAAGTGTATCCCACACTGCAGGGGTAGAGTTGTAAATACTTGCAATAACAAACTGCTTAAGAGTTTTGGACCCAAAAAAAAAACAAAAAAAACATTGCGTTCAAAATTATAACATCACAACCATAAGCTCATTAACTAAAACTATTGGAAAGCATTTTTGCAAAACTATTGGAAAGCATTTTTGTTAACTAAAATAAAGCTGAAATAAAATACAGAGGGAAAAACTGCACTTAAAAAACTTAAAAATCAATCAATAAAAATGAGAAATGTTGCCTTGACAACTAAATGAAATAAAATAAAGTTGAAGTTGAAGAACAAAAATTTGCTAAAGCTAAAATCGGTATAAAATCGATAATCGGTATTAAAATTAAACAGAACTAAAAAAAACAATAAAAATAAAAGAACAACAAAATTACTTATACAAAGTACAACTAAGACGAAAACTGAAAGTATAAAAATAAAAGCCAATTCAAAAAATGTATAAATACTATAATAGTATATAAATTATATTAAATTTACACTGATTAACTAGGTTAAGTGGCAAAAGCATTGTTCAGAATTGTGATGTCATAATCATAAGCTTATTAACATCAGTGTTGTTATTGTTAACTAAATCTAAAACAATTAAAATGTTTTCGTTGAAATAAATTGAAATATTATATGAAAAACTTAATAATAATGAATAATACGTTTAACTTGAAGTAACCTAAAACTAAATCAGATATAAATGGAAAGCTAAATAGGAAATAAAAAACAGAAAATAACAAAAGCACATATAAAATTACCTAACATACAATTAAAATGAAGTGTAAACTAAAACAAATGCTAACTATACTATATAGTATATATAGTTAGTTATATAAATAAAAAACAAATACTAAAACAACAAAGCTACAAAAACATTTGAAGAATTATGACAATCACAATCATAAGCTGATTAACATCAGTGTTGTTACTTTTAACTAAAATGAAGACTATTAAAATTGTTTTCATTAATTGCAATTAAATAAATAAGATGAAACACTTACACGTGAAGTGCTAAAATGACTAAAACTGAAATAGAAATATTTAAAAACTAAGACTAATAAAAATATTAAAAGCACATAAAATAAACTAAAATTACAATGAAAACTAAAATCTTAAATTCTTTAAAAAAATAATACTATAACAGTACATAACACTAAAATAACACAGATTGACACACAACTCCCACATGTACATATTAAATGACAGCAACTTGACCTGCAGCCAATCACAGCAGAGCTCATTTACATATACAATACAAGACTTAAACAGCCCGTTTCATTCAAGGGTCAGAAAATGTTTAAGAGAAAAAACATTATGAGTGTTTCTGATGCACAAAACCTGGACAAACATTATAAGTGAGCTTCAATAAATCACAGAGTGCTCATATGTGTGTGTGTGAGTTTCCCATCAGTCTTACTTTATCCAGCAGCGGCTGGCACTGCGGCACTTTGCTCTCTGGACTCTCGAGTTTGACGATGCTGATGAAGATGGTCTCCTGACGGTCATCTTCGCTGGTGTTCCAAGCGAGACAGGCGGGTTGAAAGACTGCCGGAGAGACAGACAGAGAGAGAGAGATTCAGATGTAAAACAGGCAAACGGGACAGATCCACCACAGCATCTGCTCAGTAAATCTCTCAGCCGATGAGACTCGTTTTCCCAGAGGTCAAGCAAATGTTTCCTGGATATTTATTTTGTGATTTCAGTCCTGTCAGAGTATGATGGCATCGTTTTAGAAATGTAAGCACATTTAATGTACACGCATTCAACAAGTGTGATTGATAATGCACAATCTGCTACACGTGACGGACAAAGTGGAATCAAATGAAGCCACTCTTCTTCTATCTGAATACAGCAACGGCCAATGGAAAGCATCAGCTTCACATTCAAATAACACACGCGCATGAGTTCATGAAGCTGTACCTTCAGCGTGCAACGGCTCTTTGATGTTGAAGAGGCAACTTCCTTTTCCTACGCATGTGGGCGAACATTTGACTAATAGTTCCCTTATCACTGAAAACCAAAAGAGATAGAAGTGACACAGAAAGAGAGAGAGAGAATAAGTTGAAAAGTTTTTAAAGGGGGCAGAATATAGGCTCATGAATATTAATTAGCTGATTTGCCCAGCATATTGAATGTATATTATATAAACAGTTGATTTGATAATTTAATAAAAAAGCTAAATATTATTTAATATATATATATATATATTATATATATGTGTGTGTGTGTGTGTGTGTGTTTGTATGCATGTATAATTAAATTATATATTATTCACTGCCGACTTAATAATAATATATATTTGATCATAGTACATTTAAATAAAATATAATAAAAATTTAAATATGAATAAACATTTAAAATTATAATATAAATATTAATAAAAGATGATTAATATAGAGAGAGACTAATTATGTATCTTATATTATTATATATTTATATATTATGCATTCGTATATTAATTATAGTAATAATAAATTAATATATAATATAAACTTATAATAATTAATTAAAAGTAACAATTTAGCTACATGCTACACGATTAAATGGGTCTATAGTATTGTTACGCCCCGTCTAGGGGTAGAGCGCAACAAGAAACAAACCAAAAAATTTTTTTTTTTGTTTTTTTTAAATGATTTGTGTGATTCAATTCGGAGCGACGGGGTGCCAAAATAATAACCAAAACGTTCTTAATACTAAACCCTCTAAATTACCTATCCAAAGTAAAGAAACTAAAATAAAATACAATTCTCTAACCTAACTACCTAATCCAAGAACACAGATCCAAACGTTACAAAAACAAAAGATGGCGTCTGACTCCTTACTTTCCCAATAACTATGTATAATATTCACAATAAATATTTACAAAGAAACATTAAGTTCAGAGGGAGAATCTAGAATCAAAATCGTACAACAGGCAAGGGTCGGGTAAGCCAGATTTCCGTTACACAAACAATGAATATCCAGACAATCTCTCTAAGCACACAAATGCACTGCAAATGCTGTCATCTCCTTTGATGTAACACAAACTCAGAAGTGTGAACTTTACCATCACCAGCGAACTTCTAGTGGGTTATGAAAGTAAACTGGGACATAACCATGGATGCACTGGACCCTTCCCCAAATAACCCTCCAGCAGCGGGACAGTTCCCGTGGGATGCACAGGCTGGCCGTGACCCGTCTCACCCGCCAGCGTCCTTCATCCCGCTAAACAGAGCGGAAATCCCAGCGTGAAACTGAGCCGTGACATCAGCAGCTGGCAGATCAGCAGAGAGACGCTGAAGTCATCGGCGCAGAAGGGCTGTTGGGTGTCAATCAAACCCAGAGATGATGGAAAGAGGAGGAGAAGCGTGGAAATGACAGGAACACCGCAGTACGTGGACAGAATACTGCCTTAAAGGACAGAGGTCAGGCACTCGGGTCGTCTTTAGGATGCTCTGTGAGCACTTTCAATAGACAATCAGTGATAAAGCAGAAAAACTTTTTCTGAATGCCTAAAGTACGTACAGTATATTATGGAAGCATGTTTCCACCACAGAATAAAAACATAAAAAATGCAAGTTCACAGTTTCACAGACTTTTCAGTTCAGAATTATGAGTTTAAATCTGCAAATTACGTTTTTTTTCACTGAATTAATAATAATAATAATAAAGGTAATTTTAAAACTTTATCTCACAATTCTGACTTTTTTCTTTTTGTGTACATCTGAATTCTAACTTTTCTTAGAGTTGCAAGAAAAAAAAAGTCAGAAGTGCGAAATAAGTCACAAATACTTATTTATTAATTTTTTTTCTGCATCGGAAACTGACTTAAATTCAATGGTGTCAATTTAAGCTACCTATTTCTGTAAACAAAATCGAAAGAATGCATTAAATTGATTAAAAACAGAAAAAAGTACAAATAAGTTTTATAATAAATATAAAAATATCGTACACACGAATATGTGAAATTTTACAAGTTAAAATACTGGATTTTTTAAAATGTAATTTATTTTTGTGATGCGCAGCTGAATTTTCAGCATAATTACGCCAGTCTTCAGTGTCACATGATCTTCAGAAATCATTTAATATGCTGATTTGCTGATCAAGAAACAATTATTATTATCAATGTTGAAAACAAAAATTGTGCTGCTTAATATTTTTGTGGAAACCGTGATGCATTTCCTTTTTCAGGATTCTTTGATGATCAGAAAGTACAAAAGAACGGCATTTATTTGAAATAAAAATCATTTGTAACATTTTAAATGTTTTCGAGTCACTTTGATCAATTTAATGCATCCGTGAGAATAAAAGTATTAAGTTCTTTAAAAAAAAAAAACATCTTACTGACCCCAAAATATCATCTAATGGCGGACCCTGGAGCACAAAAGCAGTGTTTAGTCGCTGGGGTATATTGGTAGCAATAGCCAACAATACATTTGTATGGGTCAAAATTATAGATTTTCTTTTATGCCAAAAATCATAAGAATATTAAGAAAAGATCATGTTCCATAAATATATTTTGTACATTTCCTACCGTAAAAATATCAAAACTTAATGTTTGATTAGTAATATGCATTGCTAAAGAACTTCATTTGGACAACTTTAAAGATGATTTTCTCAATATTTAGATTTTTTTGCACCCTCAGATTCCAGATTTTCAAATAGTTGTATCTCAGACCAAATATTGTCCTATCCTAACAAACTATACAACAACGGAAAGCTTATTTATTCAGCTTTCAGAAGATGTATACATCTCAATTTAAAAAAAATGGACCCTTAGGACTGGTTTTGTGGTCCAGGGTTACATATATTTAAATATTCCATTGCCTGAAAGTCTGAGGATGTGTGGCCTTCAACAAAAGGGAAAAGAGGAAAGCAGTGAAATAATGGCTGGATTCAGCCGGTAGCCTCTGTAGTCCCACAAAGCTCCTGTCACGAATCCTCTCTGAAGGAGCCGTTTTCATCAGTTCTCCAGTTCTCTGAGCTTCTGGAGTAAAGCTAATCATTATCTCTGGCCAGCGTAAGCCAGCTCTGTTTACCATCAAGAGACCGTCCAACGCAGTCTATCATCTCCGCTGGGTATTTCTATCTCACAAAGGGGCAGAAATCTAAAAGCGGCATCGGTGCAGACCCCAAAAGACACATCTTCATTTGGTTTTTGGAGAAACAGTGGCACACACAAACAGATTATTGACAATAGTCCGTACTTCTGTCTAAACCGCAAACCGGCTGGGGAAGAAACGGCCCTGCCACCGCTTTGTAGTGGCATATAAAGACATACCAGCGCCATCTCAACAACAGACAGACATCTAAAAATACTCATAAATCAAATGGCCTCAAAACAAACACAGGAGAGGAGCGATAATAAAGAGTTGCTGTGGTGAGAAAGTATTTTTGCCCTGTGGAGTCTCTTTCTTCTTCTGCCAGTTATGATGTTTGTTCATGTTTTGCCAGCTGAGCTCCAGCGCACCAGTCGTTCTTTTCTATCTGTATGTGTGTTTACTTATCTATCTATCTATCTATCTATCTATCTATTTACTGCGATATCAGCATCAAAGGCTATATTCATGGCTTAAAAAACTAGATAATAATAAGATAATATATAAGAGATAATAAATATTTTTTACAGAGAAAGATTGATAAATTTAAAATAACAACAATAATACTTAAATGAATTGTATACAATAATTCAACAATATTATCTTTAAAAACAACAATAATAATATCAGTTATATAAAAATGTATATAAAAAAATTCTATTTAATAAAAATTCTAATAAATAATCATTTCTATTTTCCCAGGAGAAACATCCCTTCAAGTTCCTCACTTTCTCACGGTTTCAAACTCTTCCTGCAGTATTACAGCATGCCTCTCGACAGCATCGTGAAACAGAAAATCAGTCAGACTCGCTCCTTCAGTCTGCATGAAGAAGAATGTGTTTACAGTGATGCACTTACGGCTCAAGTTTGTGCTGTTATCACGGCAACACGGATACGAAACAGATCATATTCACAAAACTACCTCATAAAATGGCTAAAAAGCACCTCATTCAGCTCATCGAATGCTTACTGAATAATACAAATACTGGTCAAAAGTTTGGAATAATTAAGGACTGATCAGAAGACGCTTTAATAATCATTATGAAAGTACAGCTACAAGACTGTATGCGTGATAACATAAGACAGGTGTGATGAATCACTAACATCGTCTGTGCAAATGCATGTTTAATATAACTTGCATACTGTAACAGCCTTGTTTTCATTCACATCAATTAAATACAGCAAAAGTTCATTTGAAATATATTTGGTCTGTGCATCCAGTCTCCCATAATCCTTTGCATGTATCACACTTTTAAAAATCCATCACTACAAAAAGTGATTTTCTTAGTATTTTTGTATTCCAGTACGAATATTGAAACATTCTTAAATCAAGATACATTTCGATGCAAAACAACATAAGGTTTTTTTACTTGTTTTAAGCATAAACTCACTTCATTTTGATCAGTTTCTCAGAAAACAATGCTTAATATCTTAAGTCACTTTGCTTTTCAAGTAAATGTATCTTGAATTAAGAATTTCAGATATTTGTTTTAAAAAACAAGAGAAAAATACTGAGGAAGAACATCACTTTTTGCACTAAAAACATCAAAAGCACAATTATTCAGCCTTGATCAAACAACCACTCTATCCTGTATGTCTGTGTGTTTATCATTATCACAGATGCATGTGCATTAGAGAGATCTCAGTCCAGCGGCTGATGCATGTGCTCATGTGTTGTGCCGGTTTGTTTTGTGCATGTGTTTGGATATCAGTGCACAGATGCAGAAAATACATAGACTTCCGGCGTAGTGTTTACAACATGAACCAAAGAAAACTTCTGCTCAAGGTCTAGCTTTTGCAAATGGAAGTCTGCTATATGAATTAAGGAGAAATCACTAGAAAGTCGAGCGTCTGGCTGTTGGAAAATGATGAGAGTTAATCACAGAGTCATATAAGAACTAGTCAGACAACTGGCTATAAACATTTTGGGAGATGATCAATACCCAGTGCCCTAAAGACCAGGAAATGACTGACAAACTACTTTCTTTCATGCTTTGCCATACTTTGTTATATGCTAGAGTGACAGGGAGGGAGAACATATTCTAAAGAACATATTATAGGACAAAATATATGTATGCTCCCCTACCAATAAGAAGATGTCAGCAGTATTTTCATTATTATTCATATTTTCCCAGTGACAGCTTTTGTACCTTTATTTCTGAGAGTCAAACAAGCTAACTAGCATCTGGAGAAAGAGACAAGGACAGAGAAAGGATATACGGCTCACATTCAAACATGAGATTTTTATTAAAGTCTCACACTGTTTGTAAATACTAAGTCCATGTGGACCAGATTCAGTTAGACTAGACCAATCAGCAGATACATTTATGCCAAATTGTTTATTTTGCTTCCCGTTTTATGCACAATTGCATGCTAATTTGCATCTAGAAGTGATTTTCCCTGCTTTCTGTGACTCACGGAGAAGCGCCGGTCTAAGCGAACAGGATGAAGTCTGGAAAAGTGAGTTGTGAGATGGTTGGCGAGGCTATTAGAACTACAGGACTGTCAAAACAGGAGCGAGCTCAGATTACAGCCGTCGCCCTCGCTCCCATTGAGACGCACGGAAACCCACACCATAATGAGAGCCGAGAGTCGGATTGTCTGCTGACTCAATGAAAGGGATTAGAAGGTATTGTGGCGCTTTCTGAGAAGAGGATAGGAGAGGAGCCGATAGAGACGACTGGGTAACTTCACCTGCAGAAATCATCAGGACGTTCCTCTCATTGAAACGCTGAAAGAAAAACGCTGAATGAGCCAGTGAATTACAGCCACAGCGGATCACGGGGGGAAGAAACGCATACTAGAAAATAGATAGGCTGCAGTAAAAATAAAGCAATAACATGAGAGCATTACAGTGATCTTACCACAGGTAAAAGGTGATTGTGCAAAATAATATGATGCCTAATGAACAGCTGAATTCATATTAATACTAAATAAAAATAATAAACGTATAAAAAATGTATAATGAATAATAAAAAAAACTATACTAGGAACGTTATTATTGCAATAAATAGTTATTATCAGCAGCATTAACACTATTATTATTAGCATAAAAAAACAACACAAAGTAGTCCAAATGTAGGATATATCAGGAGGTTGTGCACAATTCAGTCGAACTGAAAATGCTTTATAAATTCCAATAAGGGTGAATTGTGTGCACACAAGCAGTAGATGACAAAAGATGACAATAAATATTGAATAGTAATATATATATATATATTATATATAATAAAAATTAATACATAAAACATACATAAATTTAATAATACTACTAATAATAATACTCTGCATGTTTATAAGACATTTTTTTATGTCAAACTTCACTTCCGGCTAAAATATGAGTCCATAATCCATAATGACGCTTCCTCCAGTGAAAAAGTTTTTCTGTTGCCGCTCACATCAAAATCCAGCCACATGTTTCTTTTGTTCTGTTTTGGCTTGTAAACAGTGCTTGATCTGTGCAAGCTTCTCTCCTGATTCAGACCTACCTAATGGGGAATTGTTTCTTACAAACATCAACCAGATGTTAACTGATGGACTGGAGTGGTGGGGAGTATTGTGATGTTTTTATCAGCTGTTTGGCTCTCATTCTGACGGCACCCATTCACTGCAGAGCATCCGTTGCTGAGACACTGATGCAATGCTACATTTCTCCAAATCTGATGAAGAAACAAACTCATCTATTGTCTTGGATGACCTGAGGGTGAGCACATTTACAGCAAATTTTAATTTTTGAGTGAACTATCCCTTAAATCACAGTTTGGAACAGAGCTGGTGTCATTTCAGACATGAGACAAATAGGCAAAGATCATGACTGATAAAAATAAAACAGGACTCAGTGTCAGATCAGTGTGTGATAACACACAGGGTCAAAGTTCAACACTGTCACACACACATCATCCAGCAGAGGGGGTGTGCACAAAAAAACACACACTGTATGTATATATATATATTTTTTTTTTTTTCAAGGTTTAGGGTTGATGTAGGTTTGGACGATAGTATATTTAATCATTTTATAGTCTTATATAAAATATAATGTCTTTGCAGGGTCTGATTTAAGGACCCCACAAAGTCAAACTTTCCTTATTTTACTAACTTCTTTTGGTCCTCACAAAGTAGTAAAAACAAGTTCTCAAACACAGGACTGGGTCAATGCAACGATGCATTACTGTCACCGTCTCCAAGGGGAAATGGGTCATTACACACACACACACACACACATTTGGTCAGCTATCCTTGTGGAGACCACAATTTAGGTCCCCATGAGTCTGTGTGTAGTCAGGTTTAAGTCCCCACCAGGATATATAAACCTGTACACACACACACACTTCACATGCACAAAACACACCTGCACCAAACCATCATTACGGCCAACACAGATACACAAGATATCACACTGACACAATATGAGAAACAAACTGCCTCATTTGCTGCAAAGACAAAACAAAAAAAACAAAAAAAATTTCAAGTTCAATGTGTTCAATCACAGCCCAGTACAAATAAATATGCAGATCAGATTCAACATCTTATGTTATAGTATAATCATAATGAATGGGCCAGATTCACAAAACTTTCTTAGAAATAAAAATCCTTATTTTCTAACTTAAGAATAAATGTAAGAATGTTTTGCATCCCCAACAACTCTTAATAATGTTTTTATCATTTTTCTTACGATAGAGACAAAACCTCCTGAACAGAATGTTCTTAAAAATCATCATAATTAAGGTGAAGGTGAAAAAACTAAAAATTAACTACCAACTAAACATCTGAAATGTTTAAGCTCTGCAGTTACAAGAAGTGCGTATGAGAGCTAAAAACAAGGCCTGTCACTGTACTGACGTCTTTCTCCAGCGTGTGGGAGCAACAGCAGATCTCTCCTGGGACCCCATAATCAAACACTGCAATGATGGTAAAGTGCAAATCAAACACTGCAATGATGGTAAAGTGCATCCGTACACAAACGGCCACATCAAGGCCCGGCTCTTTTATTGTTGTTTTATTTTGGAGTGTAAACACGACTCGCTCGCACAAACAGACTCCATGGCAACCATCTGACCCCTGACGACCGATCAATTACTGACGCTTAAACAACCGGACAATTGAACAACAGCTTGAACTGCTAAAGTGATTTTAGTTTTTATCCCCACATGGAACTTTCCTGAAAAAATACAAATAAAGTGCATCTCTTGAAGTAAACAGAAGCAAACCAAGGTAAATGTCCAGTCACTAGTAGTGTTTGCCAAGTCAACCATCACTATGACTGGGGTTTACGCTTGTTCAAACTACTGACCCCAAGTCAGTATTATTTTAGCATCATTCAGATACTATTTTAGTTTTTATACGTGATTTTTTTATACTTTCTCCTTTTCTTTTTTTGCGTTTTTGTCATTTTTAGTTGTTTTTTGATGTTATAGTTTTTATTAGCTTTTATTTTAGTTTGTTATTTTAGTACATAAAGTTAAACTTCATAAAATAATAAAATTCACATTGTATTACATTAAGAAATAACATAAAATAGCGATAATAAAATGAAACCTTTTAATCTAATGGTTAAATTTAATGGTATTCAGAACAGAAATAAAAAATAAAAGTATAAAATTATAGTACTACAGAAATTACAGTGGCATTCATTATAAACAATACTTTTGTGTGCTCGACGTTAATTGCATAATATGCAATTATATGACACTGAATGCATTATTGCATTAGAAGTCGCTTTGCATCACGTCTCAAAAGCACGACTCGAGACCCTCATGCTGTTTTTTTTTTAAACCATTCCTGAGTGCTGCGTCTTGTTTTTAGATGCAAAGGCGCATCCTGTGTGAACAGCTTCTTACTTTATCATTTTCTTCAGAGCACAACTGTGCATTTTTCTTTACTCATAACTCATGCTTTCTTTCATATTTTAATGCAAACACATTCAATAATTTTAAAGTGTGAGGGTTCAAATACTAAAGTATGAAACATCGTTCTGCTGTAAACATCCATATGTGTCATTGGATACAGCAACAGAGATATCAGATGTTCTGAGCGGATTTGTTGAGGGAGAGACACACACACACACCCCACACACACACACACACACACACACACACACTTCTCTCATGGAGAAGTGAGCGTCAGGAATGCTCTCCCAGAGTAAACACTGCTCCGCTGCGCTTTGATGTCTGGAGTCTCTCTCTAGCACTAAATCCTCTTCATCGCTGCCATGATCCCAACAGACAACAGGAGGAGAAACACAGCATCACACGCTGGGAGAAAAGAATTCATTCTTCCTACAGTAACAATCTCACACACAGTCAGCCGTACAGTCACACCTGCTTCAGGCGTCCAGTTCACACAGAGCGGCCAGTTCCATCCCATAATGATCATCGCCACTCCATCTGTGCTGGAACATTCCAGAACATGATTCAGGTAAACAGACGAGTGAGTGATAGTGTGTGTGTGTGTGTGAGAATGAGTGTGAGTGAGGAGAACCTTAAGTGTACATTTGGGTGTGTGTGTGTGTGTGTGTGTTGGTGTGGCGGGTGGGAGAGTGAGTGAGTGAGTGATGAGAACCGTGATAGTGTCAATTTGTGTGGTGTGTGTTGGAGGTGTGGTGTGTGCGTTGTGTGTGTGAGAGGAGTGAGGAGTGAGTGAGTGAGTGAGTGAGAGAACCTTTAAGTGTCAAATTTGTGTGTGTGTGTGTGTCGTGATAGTGATTTGTGAATGGAGGGCTATGAGTGAGGGTGGAGAGAACCTTTAAGTGTGAAAATTGTTGTGTGTGTGGGTGTGTGTGGTGTGTGTGTGTGTGGTGTGGTGGGAGAGTGAGTGAGTGAGTGAGTGAGTGAGAGAACCTTTAAGTGTCACGTTGTGTGTGTGTGTGGTGTGTGTGTGTGTGTGTGTGTGTGTGAGTGAGTGAGTGAGTGAGAGAACCTTTAAGTGTCAAATTTGTGTGTGTGTGTGTATGTGTGTGCGTGAGTGAAGAGTGAGATGAGTGAGTGAGATGAGACCTTTAAGTGTTAAAGTGTGTGTGTGGTGTGTGAGTGAGTGAATGAGTGAATGAGTGAGTGAGAGAGAGAACCTTTAAGTCGTATGTGTTGTTGTGTGGTGTGTGTGTGTGTGTGTGTGTGTGGGGTGAGTGAGTGAGTGAGTGTGTGAGAGAGCGGAACCTGACGTGTTAAATGTGTGTGTGGTGTTGTGTGGTGTTGTGTGGTGTCGTGTGTGAGTGAGTGAAGGAGTGGAAGAGGAGAATCTTAAGGTCAAAGTTGGTGTGTGTGTGGTGTGTGTGTGTGTGTGTGACCTTGCAGCATTTGAGCTCCATCCTTAACACCATAGCAACCATATAGTAACACATTAAACACTCAGAACACCCTAGCAACCACCTACAAACACCTAAATCTCACATAGTAAGCACATAAACCCTCAGAAGCAGCAATAAACCCCCCAGCAGCCACCAACAACAACGAGCAACAAATAGTACGCACTTCGAAAACCCGAGAAACACCCTAGCAACACCACAACAACCACCTAAAACACCATAGCAACCACATAGTAACACATTAAACCTTTAGAACAGCATAAAAACACCAGCAAACACCCAGAACACCATAGCAACCACACAGTAACACATTAAACCCTCAGAACAGCATAAAAACACCCCAGCAACCACCCAGAACATTAGTACGAACAACGAACAGCGTAAAGAGCCACAGAGTAACACATTAAACCCACAGAACAGCATAGAAACACCCCAGCAGTTGTTTTCACCCACGACACCATAGCAATGACAGAGTAACAAATTAAACACTCTGAACACCCTAGCAACACCACAACAACCACCTAAAACACCATAGCAACCACAGAGTAATGCATTAAACACCCAGAACACTCTAGCAACACCCCAGCGACCACCCAGAACAACACAGCAACCACATAGTAACACATTAAACCTTCAGAACAGCATAGAAACACCCCAGCAACATGCTCAAAATTGATATCACATTTGTGATCACGCTCACACACCAAATATTTAGGAAAACGCCACTGTTGCTTGTGTGATATGACAAACTATATAAACATAAAAACAAAAACCCATACAGGGATATTTTTTGTTTTCATAGCTTGAATTACTGGGACATTCTAACTACATTCTAATAGGCTTCATCACGCAGTGAATGCTTTTGGACTTTCAAGACGTGTTTTTGCTCATTTTTTGCACAGTGTGTGAAATACTTGACAATGCCAGCTCACACATCGTTAAAACGACAATTATGATATTATTGCAGACGATAAATATTGCACACTTCGAATTCTCACTTATGTAATTTGGATTAAAAAGCTTTTTTCAGCTTTAAAGCCTGTGACACACACTCACAGACAGCTGCGGCTGTGCTGGACACAAACCAGCTTCAACAGGGCCTCAGTTTTCACAGCCTGGTGCCACCTCGCTCCAAACAGAGAAGCGGCGCCTCCCCTTCAGCAGCAGACAGAAAAACGCAGAGGAAAAAATAAAGCATCGCTCTATCTTCATTTGTGTCACGGGCCGCTCTGGCCGGCGTTCCCAAACCCCATCAGAGGCGGAGGGGAAAGTCATCAGCATGAAAATCCCCTCAGCACCCACAGCTCCACATCATCCCGCTTAAAAGTGTATTTTTGACATAATTACAGAAGAGGGCGAAGCGTCTTGAGTCATGATCCAGGCCCGGAACCATCGGCCTCGCTGGCTACAAACACATAAACACAGGCCTGCCTCCCTCAACCATACCACCACCGCCTTCTGCTCACGATCCAGACGCTTGATGTTTTTCAGCCCTCGCTTTTCCTTTTCTCTCTCTCTCTCTCTGAGTGATTGAAACGTGAGTGAGGAAAGCTGTAATTTAACCAGTCTCCCGTTCAGGCTACCGTCAAAATAAATATTTTAATTAGGTCAGAAATGTCAAATCTGGCACCAAATTGAGAGAAAAAACATCTTTGGCTAGTTGACAGGATGACTGGCTGACAAAAACAATTCGGCTTGTTACTTTTAAGAATAGCGTAATAATGCATAATTTAAATTAATAATATAATAATACCTTTATTTAACCAAGAAAAGACTCATCTTTTCCAGGACTGTCCTGGCCAAGATAGGCAGCCGAGTTTGCATCTACAAATAAACAACATAGTTACAACATACATTACAAAACCAACACATAACCGGTTAAAAACAATTACACACCATTAAGTTGCTCTCAAGATTACATAATAAGGACTTAAAATAATTATAAGACACCAAGTTTTGTAACTTCATCTCCTTTTGGAGAAGATTCCAATCTGAGGCGGCAGCATATTTAAAAGAGGTTTTACAAAAGTTCAGTTCTGACAAAGGGCACAGAGATTGTAAATTTGATGAGAAGTAATTAATGATTTTCAATAAAGTCCTTTGTATAAAACAACAGAGATACTTTGGCAAAATGACCGCACAAAATGGCTTAATATCAACAAACGCAGTGCCATTTTCTCCGTAGTCTCAAGGAAGGCATTGCAACTCTTTCATTAGATCACAATATGAGGTTAAAAATTTACAATCAGATAAGACGCTCAGAGCACCATGGTACAAAGCATCCAAGGAAGAAAAGAGGAAGAGAATCGGTAGAGAGTGTAGAGGACCCTAGTTTTCCTCACCTTAGAATGGGAAACATGACTTAGTTTCTAAAGTAAACCCTAACCTCTTTTTAAGTTTTTACTCAGAACTATTTGTGAACCAAAAAAACGTAATTGTATGCAATGATAATAACCCAGTATTTGTACTCTGACTAAATTTGGCGCCCTGAGAAGTTTGGAGGACACGAGTTCTGCAGCAGAATTCTAAATTCTGAAAATAGCATACATTGATTTTTTTCAACATTTAAAACCAACTTCAAAGCACAAAACCTGTTTTGGATAATATCAAAAACAAACTGTAATGCAGCCACAGATTGTTGTTTAGAGGGAACTGAACAGTATACAATAGCATCATCTGCGTAAAAATGGAACCGTGCTTTATCAATATTAAAATCAAGGCAATTTATATATATATACAGTATACTGAATAATAATGGTCCCAACACAGATCCTTGTGGAACTCCCTTGACAACCTCTAAAAGATCTGACTGAACACCTTCCACCTGTACACATTGGGTTCTACCCTTTAAATAAGCAGTGAACCATAAAATAACATGTTCTGATAGTCCTACCCATCTAAGCCTGTCTAATATGTTGTGATTCACAGTATCGAAGGCCTTTGATAAGTCAATAGTTGTATTCAGACAAGTGGCAAAGTAAAATGCAATGGATTTATGTCTTGCATACACTACCATTCAAAAGATTGGGGTCAGTAAGAAATGAACACTTTTATTCAGCAAGATGCAGTAAATGATCAAAAAGGAACATTAAAAACATTTAAAGCGTCCAGTTTCAATTAAATGCTGTTCTTTTGAACGTTCTATTCATCAAAGAATCCTGGAAAGCAAAACGTATCACAGTTTCCAGAAAAATATGAAGCAGCACAACTGTTTTCAGCATTGATAATAATCAGAAATGTTTCTTGAGCAGCAAATCAGCATATTAGAATGATTTCTGAAGATCGTGTGACACTGAAGACTGGAGTAATGATGCTGAAAATTCAGATTTGATCACAGGAATAAATTACATTTTACAATATATTCAAATATAAAATGGTTATTTTTAATTGTAATAATATTTTACATTTTTACTGTTTTTATTTTTAATTAAATAAATGCAGCCTCCGTGATCAAAAGAGACCTTTCAAAATCTTAAACATTTTAAACTGTGAGATTTTCTTCTTTCTTTCAACAGCATGCTGGCTTTTAATATAAATTTTGCCTTATTGCTTTAACAGAGATCTAATACTTCCTAGTAGATGTTTATGGAGCATCAATGAGGAAATGCATTATCATAGAGCAGATTGCTGGCTGAAGATGGAGCAGCATTTCTTCACCAGGCGTTTAACATACACAGTTTACAAATCTTTCTCCTCCTCTACTCTGGAATAGGCCAGAGTGACTACATGATTACTATGACTATAAAAAGCTCAGAGGTATGCCAAAACCAGGCCAGGACGCCTTGCAAGGGGCTCCTCAACTCATTTCCTTCTGGCATCTGTATTTCAATCTCTACATCTTCAAAGAGCTTCTCCAGCGCCCTCTTTCTGGATTTCCATTACAGCATTAGAGATTTATCACATGGGGTCATTCTAGGTCACACGTTCAGCCTGAAGACCACCACAGTTATTTTCTTCTTAAGAACACAACCAAACTTAGCATTAACAAGGATCTTCACTGTCAAACATGAGCAACTTATGGATAAATCACTCTTAAATATGTGACTCACGGACTCATTGGGAAATGTTCTGAAAAATTAAAAGCCTAACATAACTTTTTGGCAGATCTTAAAGGAGCTATTACATATCTGTCATCATTCACTCACTCTCATGTCATTCCAAACCCGTATATGATTTCCTTTCTTTTTTGAAGCACAGAACGAGTCATTTTTCTGAGCGTCATTACCATTTCTTTCCATACAATAAAAGCAGACAGTATTTTCTTGAGCTCCAAAAATGAGCATGAACATTCTGCTAAACATCTGCTTTTGCAATGAAAAAAAGGTGTCTAAAACAATAAAGATAAATAAACATAACTAAATGGACACATCAAATAAATAAATCAATAAATATAAATAAACAACAAAGAATGTCCAAATAAACAAAAGACAAATAAAAAATAAATCAATAAACAAAGACAAATAAAAAGATAAATGACAAATAAAGAATTAATAGACAACTAAATAAAGAAATACATAGACTAAACAAATAAATAAAAAAGACAAAATAAAGATAAACAAATAAATAATGACAAATAACAACAAAGACCAAGAAATAAATAGACAAATAAAGAAAAAAAAATACAATAAATCACAAAGACAAAGACAAACAAATAGAAAAATAAATAAATGACAAATAAAGAATAAATTAATAGACCACTAAAAGAAACAGACAAAATAAAAAGAAAAAAAGAAAATAAATGACTAAGACAAATAAATAGACAAATAAAGAAAAAATAAAGATAATAAATAAATGACAAATAAAGAATAATATAATAGACAACTAAATAAAAATACAGACAAAATAAATACATAAATACAAAATGAAGATAAACAAATACAATAAATCACAAAGACATAAACACAAATAAATAGACAAATAAAGAAAAAATAAAAATAAATAAGTAAATGACAAATAAAGAATACATTTATAGACAACTAAAGAAATACATCGACAAGATAAATAAAATAATGACAAATAGCAACAAAGACAAATAAATAGATAAAGAAATATAAAGTATGGCTGTCAAAACAAATTCGAATTTTGAATATTTGTCGAATTTAAAATAAAAATCCACATTCGAATGCAAAAACTAGAACTTTAGGTGTGCGTTAAGAAGGCAGCCTTATCAGCGGCGCACGAGATACGATGACGATGTAGGTATCATTGCATTATAATGTTTTTGTTAGACTGTCCAGTTGAAGCAATTAGATGCGGAGCTGCTGCGTTGTTAATTACAAATTTGCGGTAAAAGAGAACATCAGTGTGGAGAAGATGTTGTTTACGTCAAAAATAAAACCAAGCCGTTCACACAGAACGCATATTTAGCACATTTTCTAGAGGGACATCTATCACCGTTGCACTCGCATCTCGCACAAAAGAGCCAAAAGAGTAATTTTACATGCATGTTTAGAAAGCCATGTAAAATTAATGCAAGTTCAACTTTTAAGAAACATGTCTCGAGACTTTATGGCGGGTTGTTTCCCCATCCCACTGTTAGGGTTTGCTGTTTTGTTTATAGCGGTTTAAGCAACTTAATTAATTAGAATTGGTTTATAAACATTATATTTTTTCACAGATAGTCGTATCTTATGCTTTGAATAAACGTGCATTAGTAATATTTTGCTCGATGCGCCCTCAGGAGAGAAACCAAAAGCTTTTCTTCACCCCAACTGAAATTATGCATTTTAAATTCGAATATAATTTGAATTTTGATCATAGTTAAGAACAAAATTCGAATTTAGTTTTTCAGCCATTTTGATAGGCCTAATATAAAGCAATTCATATATAAATGTAAAAATTAATAAAATTACAAAGAAAAGAAAAATAAATTCAACGGACAAATAAATGAATAAATAAATACAAAAAGACAAATAAATAAATACAAAATAAATAGTCTACACATGGATAATTTTCATCTCTGTTGTTTGCATTACACTATTGAGAATTGGGGACAATAACAGAATTAATCATACTGGTTTGGAGCACCACAAGAGAGCATAAATGGTCATTTTTAATGTTTCAGTGAACAATCCTCCAAATGTATGTCGAATGAGCAATTTGATCAATTTGATTTGACCATTTAAAGCCTAATGCATCTTTCCGTCAGATCTTAACAGCGTCAGTCGTAGATGCCTGATGTTTTGGTTGCTGCGGATCACGAGTGATTCGCTCGGAGATCGTTCCACTAGCAGCGTGTTTGAAGAAACCGCAGTACTACTGGAGTAACAGCCTGACGCTCGAGCCAACAGCAGCATGACTGAAGAACCGCACGCGTTTCCAGTAGAAACCCTGTGTGTAATCGCTCCTCCAGGATCAGTCTCGATGGCTCAGCGTCTTTTCTTTTTCCATTCTGCGGCTGAAAGCAGATCAAAAGGATGAAAGCGAAGCGGTCGGGCTCGGGAGGAACAGCTACAGGGTTCGAGTTTCATTTTCAAAACACGCTAGTGGAAGACGCCCCATCCCACAGATGAAGCCCGGCCAACGAGAGCGTCAAACCTGACTCATTAAAGCAACACAACCAGCACCTTCTGAGTTATGACTCTGCCTTAAAGGGCAAAGCCGAGAGAGACTCTGACCTCTGACCTGGCGCTGATCTGAAATCAGATTCTGTAATGTGAGCGAGGCGTTCATCACCTCCTCCATGAGCAGCACTTCTCCCGTCCTGAGGGGACAGACGATGGAGACGCCACGGCTGGAAGACCGATTGTGCCTGTGGACAATGGGATTTTACCAAGACACCGAGACAAAGCCTGATTGTGTGTGCAGGTGAATTACTCGAAAGCATCTACAAATGTGACCCTGGAGCACAAAAGCAGTGTTAAGTCGCTGGGGGATATTTGTAGCAATAGCCAAAAAAACATTGTATGTGTCAAAATGATAGATTTTTCTTTTATGCCAAAAATCATTAGGATATTAAGTAAAGATCATGTTCCATGAAGATATTTAGTAAATTTCCTACATTAAAACTTCATTTTTAATTAGTAATATGCATTGCTGAGAACTTCATTTGGACAAATTTAAAGGTGATTTTCTCAATATTTCGATTTGTTTTGCTCCCTCAGATTCCAGATTTTCAAATAGTTGCATCTCGGCCAAATATTGTCCTATCCTAACAAACCATACATCAATGGAAAGATTATTTATTCAGCTTTCATACGATGTATAAATCTCATTTTCGACAAATTGACACTTATGACTGGTTTTATGCTCCAGGGTCACAAATGTCCAGGTCTTGTTTTACCCCAAAATCAAAAATAAGGGAAATAAATGCAGAAATAAATAAGTCAGTACTTTTATATATGATAATAAAATCTTATATTATAGATTCTGGAATTTATTACCAATATACAATTTAATTTTAGTTTAGAAGAATTTATATAAAGACGCATGAATTTTATTAGTGTAGTAAAATTATAAAAACGTATAAAAATGAATTTTTTTTTATTTCGAATTTGTAAAGAAATTATAATAAAAACAGAAAAAAATACATCCATAAATAAAAGTCTAGATGATTTAGGATGATTTATTACTTTAAGTGAATAAGTTCTAATATTAAGAAGTTATAAATAGTAATAATGACATATTTAAGCTTTAAGTTATTAGTGCTTGAAATTTCAGGACTAATAAAATAAATCAAATAAAAAGGATGATTTCATTGTGTATTAAAGTAAAAAACGTGGTTTTATACAAGTATTTTAAAATGTTAGTGTTTTAATCATTAAAAGTAAAAAAAGATATAAAGAATACATAAAGCATTAATAATGGCATAAACAAACTGAATTGACCAAATACGGAATTCTCACGATTTAATAAAATTTTGTTAAACAGCTAGATGTTTAGACAGGATGATTTTCAATAAAGTAATACGGATTTGTAATAAAAGCCAGTCAGGTCTAAGCAGGTATGATTTATTATGGGAACTATAAAATTAATAATCTACATTAGTAATTGATATATTTTTAAGCTTTAAAAGGTATAAGAATGACGAATAATAAATAAATTAATGCTAACAGGATGATTGTGCATAGTAATGATGAAGTATAAATTATAAAATCTGTTAAGGTTAGGTTTGATTATCCACTTAAAAGGTAATAAGTTTAAAAAATAATAAAGATAATGGAATAAGTAAATGAATTTGACTGAATTTGACAAATTACTGAATTGTAGAACTGGATTTTAATAATATTTTGTATATATTAATTATAGTTAAATAAAGATTAACAAGGATGTTTAATTGTAATAAAGTAATTACGAATTTATTTATTTATAACTGTAATGACAATTAGGCATAAATTCAGCCAAGAGAACATCACAATGAATTAAAAATGATAATACTTATAAAATGTATGCAAACGTTTTCTTTTTTTCCTACTTTTGATTTATGAGCCGCTCAATCTACATGAGACCCGTATGCATGCGTGGTTTTGCACATGACAAACTTTTAGTTACACTTTTTGACCCAAAACAACAATGAATCTGAACACACTTGAATCATATGGACGAGGAAGCAGCCGCGTTTGGAAAAACATCCCTCTCTTTATGGATCCGGGGTGTTTTTGGCGGTGGGGTCACACAAAAAAATCCCAGCTCCGTTTCAATGTCTGAGCCTTTGTAGGCATGCCAGGACACAACTACAGATCACACACACACACACACACACACACACACACACACCTGCACCAGCGGCTAGAGAGAATGAAAGAGAGAAATCTCTCAGATCAGAAAACCTTCATAGTCAACGCAATAAATCAGTTCAGAGGTGAAACGCTGGCAGTCAAACGGAGCGTATATTTGGTGAAAAAGTCACACTGCCACATGGGTGGCCTACAAACAAACACACACACACACTAACCACACACACACACACACACACAAAAACACACACTAACCACACCGTTAACTCTTCATCAGTGACAGACAGCAGCTAATGAAAAACAGTCACTTACAGTAGGGTGCTTTCACATCTGTAGTTCGGTTCATTTGGTCCAGACCAAGAGCAAAAAATTATCCATTGTAGCATTTTTCAGCCGTTTTGGTTCCTTTTCACACCACACTAATTGCTCTGGTCCGAACCAAAATGCAGTCACGTGACAACATCCACATCACTCGTTGGCCAGATGAACGTATATTTCTTAAACTGCTGTTCGATTGGTCAGAATTAACGTGTGGGAAAATTCCAACGGAACTCTCGGAAGTAAACAGAGAGAGAGGAGGAAAAGCCGATCAATTTGGTCATCAGTAGTGGTCGACCGATATTGGTTTTTTGACAGCCGATGCCGATATCTTGGAAAGAAGGATGGCCGATATAAAGCCGATATAATATTGTATTTATTTTAATTAATATTTAAAAAATTTGAAATAATTTGAAAATGGATTAAAAAATTAATTTGTAAAATAAACATACTTACACTTTAGATGACAAAGTATTTTCACAAATAAATAAATATTTAATAAAAATATAATTAAAAAAGGAAGTAAACACTGTAACCAAAAGGGCACTCAGTATTCTGGGAAGTTTGTGTGCAATGGGTAGGGCTGCATGATAAATCGAAATGGAATCGAGATCGCGATTCGACAGAAGCTGCGATTGTCATGTGTATCTTTCAGTGAAGCACGGTTCTGTGATCAGCAGTAAATCTCCATCCGAAGGCCAGAGGGCGCTCTCGCGCTGAAACTCCAGATACGCCTCGCAGAAGAAACCCAGAAAAATCTGCAGCTGAATAAACAGAAGATTCAACAGCTTTCATTGATTCAACGTGACTAATAAAAACACGACTACAGCAATATACGGTTTATCGGAGTTCTTATTATTATACTTTTCATTAAAATAAAGTATATTTATAAAGCAATGACTTTATCACTGCTTAAATACTATGAAATATGTTGCGTGCCTTATTCTGTGTAAGAAGCCACATCATCTCACGGAAGGATTTATTTCAAACACTCGACTGACGTTATGAAGGGAGTTTGGAGTAAAAACATGTTATTAAATGAGGTATTTTCACATGCTTTCGAGGAGCAGCATTTACTTCACAGAGCCGTAGTTCACTGAGAAGCTGTGCAAACAGCTGTCATTATCGCAACGATTTCTTCGATTTCAGAATCGCGCAAAAAAAGGCGCCCCCTTTTGTTTTTTTAAAAAGCGATTTTTTGCTGTTACTTGTTCAGTGAACACGGTCTATGTGTAGTAAATGCTGCTCCATCTGAAAGCTTGTGATGGAGATTTACTACTGATCACAGAACGGGCTTTACTAACAAGATGCGCATGACAATCGCATTCGATTAATCGTGCAGCCCGAGCATTGGGAATTCTATTTTTTCAAATAAAGCTAAGGTAACACTCATTTTACATACAGCAAACAGTGAAAATGACATGAATATGACAATTTAAGTTTAGCATTTCAATTCGCATGGACCGAAAGTCACGCAGAGAACACGCGATCGTGCAGGATGCAAATGCACACGTCACAAGATCTCACAACTGGATCCGACTAAGTTTGCAAGGTTTGTGAAATTAAATGTTCATTAGCCATTCAAAGATTTGTTTAAATGATGTAAATGTGTATTAGCTGAATGCTGACAGCAAATGAGAAAGTATTATAATGTGTGCCTTTCTATTACTAATAATATAAAAGCAATCATTAGAATACTGCTCAGCGCCGTCAAAATAAAAGTCTGTTGCGCCGTCAAAATAAAAGTCCCGCCTCGAACGCATCGGCCAAACAGAAAACTTATCGGCCGATGCCGATATTTGAAAAATGTAAAATATCGGCCGATATATCGGCCTTGGCGATATATCAGTCGACCACTAGTCATCAGACTGAATTTCCATGAGGCTCCGCACCTCCTCACAATTGCCATGGGGCTATGATGCTAAAGTGCAAACTGTCAACAAACACTCATCCCATAATGCACAGCGCAGCTGACTACAGCAGCTGGTTTAGTCCAAAAATGCACAGTACTTTTTGCAGTTGGGTCTGTTCGAGGTCAGATCACATTCTCATCTCACTTCTTCAAGTCTTGGGACACTTGTTTGGTGCATACCCGTGCCCAAACAAACCGCACCAAGAGGGACAATGAACTCTAGTGCGATTCAACCGAACTGAGGTTGGGGTGAAAGCACCCTTAGTCAACATGAAATCACCATGGGCCTGGTTTGCATTCATGTTCCTGGTCTTACTGGGATCAATTCATAATTGCACATTAAAATGAAATATATTTGTAACTTACTCGGCCTCTGAAATGACCTCTTCACCTGCCTGCATGCTGACAGGCACCACCCACTTTTCACATTTTAATCAATATCTGTCCTACTACAGCTTGTAATGTACACAGACAAAAACAAACAAACAAATAAGAGAAATAAAAGTTAAATAAAAACAAATAAAAGTTAAATAAAAGAACAAATGCATGACAAATAGATAAACACATACACAAAATAAATAGAGGATTATTTTTTTTACTTTAAAATATTTTTTATACTTTTTTAATACTCAATATAGTTTATACTATATACAGTGGGTACGGAAAAGTATTCAGACCCCCTTAAATTTCACACTTTGTTATATTGCAGCCATTTGCTAAAAATAATTTAAGTTAATTTTTTTTTCTCATTAATGTACACACAGCACCCCATATGACAGAAAAACACAGAATTGTTGACATTTTTGCAGATGTATTAAAAAAGAAAAAACTGAAATTCACATGGTCCTAAGTATTCAGACCCATTTGCTGTGACACTCATATATTTAACACAGGTGCTGTCCATTTCTTCTGATCATCATTGAGATGGTTCTACACCTTCATTTGAATCCAACTGTGTTTGATTATACTGATTGGACTTGATTATGAAAGCCACACACCTGTCTATATAAGGACCTTACAGCTCACAGGCAGGTCAGAGCAAATGAGAATCATGAGGTCAAAGGAACTGCCTGAAGAGCTCGGAGACAGAATTGTGGCAAGGCACAGGTCTGGCCAAGGGTACCAAAAAATTTATTTTTTTTTTTTTTTTGTATCACTTAAGGTTCCTAAGAGCACAGTGGCCTCAAAAATCCTTAAATGGAAGACGTTTGGGAAGACCAGAACCCTTCCTAGAGCTGGCCGTCCGGCCAAAACTGAGCTATCGGGGGAGAAGAGCCCTGGTGCGAGAGGTAAGAAAGAACCCAAAGATCACTGTGGCTGAGTTCCAGAGATGCAGTCGGGAGATGGGAGAAAGTTGTTGAAAGTCAACCATCACTGCAGCCCTCCACCAGTCGGGGCTTTATGGCAGAGTGGCCGACGGAAGCCTCTCCTCAGTGCAAAACACACGAAAGCCCGCATGGAGGACTCCAAGATGGTGAGTAATAAGATTCTCTGGTCTGATGAGACGAAGATGGAACTTTTTGGCCTTAATTCGAAGTGGTATGTGTGGAGAAAACCAGGCACTGCTCATCACCTGTACAATATAGTCCCAACAGTGAAGCATGGTGGTGTGGGGGTGTTTTTCAGCTGCAGGACAGGACGACTGGTTGCAATCGAGGGAAAGATGAATGGTGCCAAGTACAGGGATATCCTGGACGAAGACCTTCTCCAGAGTGCTCAGGACCTCAGACTGGGACGAAGGTTTTAATCTTGTTTTTTTATTTTGTTTTTTTTTTTTTTCTTTTTTGTTTTTTTTTGTTTTTTTTTTTTTTTGTTGGTTCTTTTTTTTTGTTTTTGTTTTTTTTTTTTTTTTTGTTTTTTTTGTTTTTTTTTTTTTTTTTTTCTGTTTTGTTGTATGTTTTTTTTTTTTTTTTCTTTTTTTTTGTTTGTTATTTTTGTTTTTTGTTTTACAAAAGACAATGACCCTAGCACACAGCTAAAATAACGAAGGAGTTGGCTTCACAACAACTCTGTGACTGTACTTGAATGGCCCAGCCAGAGCCCTGAAATTAAACCCAATTGAGCATCTCTGGAGAAACCTAAAAATGGCTGTCCACCAAAGTTTACCATCCAACCTGACAGAACTGGAAGAGGATCTGCAAGGAGGAATGGCAGCGGATCCCCAAATCCAGGTGTGAAAAATGTTGCATCTTTCCCAAAAAGACTCAAAAAGGCTGTATTAGATCAAAAGGGTGCTTCTAAATACTGAGCAAAGGGTCTGAATACTTAGGACCATGTGTTATTTCAGTTTTTTTTTTTTAATAAAACTGCAAAAATGTCAACAATGCTGTGTTTTGCTGTCAATATGGGGTGCGGTGTGTACATTAATGAGGAAAAAAAATGAACTTAAATGATTTTAGCAAATGGCTGCAATATAACAAAGAGTGAAAAATTTAAGGGGGTCTGAATACTTTCCGTACCCACTGTATATGACAAGTATACATGACCAAAAAAGACAAAATAATTAAATGAAAAAAAGAAGAAACATACATACATACAATCTACCTACAAACATAACAAAACAAAAGAAAGAAATGTTTATAATAAATATATATATATACAGTTACACACCACTTTTCACATTTAATGAACTTCTGCCCAAATAAAGCTTGTACTGTACTTTTCCATTTTTATATTACACTTTGCAAATTTCAATAAAGCACACTGGCATCATGATGGTGACAGTAAAAGTTTCCCACGGTGCTGCAAAAGCAAACACACGACTAAAACACACGACTAAATATAAATCACATCAAACAAAGTCTGAATAAAAAGCAGAGCTGTTTGGAAAACCACTTCACCTGCTTCACCACAACACACAAAACACATGTACTGTACAACTACAGACTAAAAACTACACAAACACAGCAGGCTGCTCTGAACTCAAGCCCACGAGGGTTTTCTCGCTCCGGCCTCTACTTTCTGCTGGGCTGGCAGACAAACATGGATATTAAAGCAAAGCTTATGACTCATAACTCTTCCATACATGCCTGGTCATGGTTCCTTAGGAAATCTCGCTCATTAACTCATATATGTTCATTTAAGAAAAGCCATTAATGCCAGACAGCAAACTGATATTTCACAAGCACATAGTAAGAATGACTCAAAAAGAGAAATTATAACTAAATAGTGCACAAACATTCTATGAAAATTATATACCTCGAGTCAAATTAAAGATCTTGCAAGACAGACAGACTATTTTACAAGTTTTATTAAGCTATTATTAGCAATTGTGAGCTTGTATTTCCATGTTTTATTTGTAAAGTACAGTTGCTTGTGCAAGTAATTTAGTATTAGGGTTATTATAGTTAAGTAAAATACATATTTTTGTTACTTGAAATAAACATTGACAAAAAAAAAAGAAGAATATTCAGCTAGTAATGAACTTTTTTCATGTTAATTTAGCTTAAAATGATGTACAAAAACAACTAAAACTGAAAAAAAATACTTTAACAAATATATAATAAAAAAATAATAGAAATGACAAAAGCACACGATAAAATTTATAAAACTTTAAAATTAAAACATAATATGTACTATGTTAACATATGTAATAAGCACTATAGCACTATGTACTATAGTTATTTTAATGTACTAAAATAATGAAAACTGAGAGAGATAGAGAGAGATAGAGATAGAGAGAGAGAGAGAGATAGATAAAAACAAATGACTAAAAATAAAAAAAAATTAAATTTAGCTAAAATTCAAATGAAAAATGTTTATTTATTCCACAAGTATCTTATCTAAATATGTCAAGTTATTCAGACAAGGAATTAGTTACAGATGAAATCAATTAACATATTAAAGCAGCTTATCAAAACAAAAGACGGGCTTGAGATCACCGCACTTCAATGCATCAAATCAATGCAGGCAGGTAATAAACTAAAGTATGGTAGCAGCTGTAAGCATGCGGCAGATAAAACGAGCACATGGTGCAGAAGAGCTGCTGACAGAGACATGCTTGACTTGATCAGAGGAGATTTATTAGACGAGGTTAACTAAGGGTTAAGTGCCTCACGCTGAGGTTAAGATCACAAGGGACTCGTGGGATTTGACCCTATGACCTATTACTCCGTTACAATGACCAACTCCTCATGCATGTACCGGCAAAATACAGGCACAAACAGGAAATACTTATAAAAACTAAAAAAAAACTAAATGAAACACACAGACTGACAGGGTTTCTGAAGAGTTTTTTTTTTTTAGGTCAAGCCCATCCGATTGCAAAATAAATCATGTCTCTTGATTCTCTTATTTAAATAGGCTGGTGCACATAAAAGACTGAATTGCTGAATTGGTTTATGTATATCATACAAACTAGAGGTCGTTCAATAATGGATTTTGTTGATACTATAATAATGTACTTAAAGAAAGGTAAGAAGATTGAGTCATTTCCAGTGTTATTTTAGTATCATTCATATAGTGTTTTAGGTTTTGCTAATATTTTGAATTTGATTGTATTTTTAGATTTTCTGTTTTCATTTGAATTTTAGTCAAAGTTTTAGTAATTTTTTTTTTATAATGTCTATATAGTTATATACATTTTTATTTATTAGTTTTGTTTTATTTAGTTTCATTTATTTTGGTACGCAAGTTTAAACTTAAAGAAAATGAGAAAGTAAATAAATAAATATTTTTTACATTTTAAGACTTTCCGTTAACATTTATTTTATTTCAGTTAACTATAACAGACCTGGTCATTACTAGCAAATATATCTTGTTTCACTAAAATACCAATAATAACCAAAACGATTATTATTATTATTATTATTAGGCATGTGATTCAGGACTTTTAATTATAAGCAAGAGCAAAATGTACCAGGACTCTTATTTTGAAATATCTATGCTTTACTTCTTATAGCTGTCCAACAGATGAGGGACATAAAATATACACGCTTGCAACCATCTTCAACATATTTTAATATAAACACCATAAAGTAAACAATTCATTAACGGTAAGCAATCCCTTACCGTAAATGTATGAGTGGCTTTAATTGATTATGAACTGCTCTGAAATTGTAAATCGTGCTGTGACATTAAACATGCAGCACTCACATTTATTTTGACGTTTAATAATCACATTTGCCCGTATTGTGATTCCTGTTTTTCCATCCCCAAATTTAAGACCTCATAAAAGATGCCATTTAAGACAGACTTTGTATGGCCTTAAATTTGATCAAACTGAATTTAGGATATTTTAAGACTTAAGTAGCCTACCTGCGGTGACTGATTCACTCATTAACAGTTGTTCACACCAGCAAAATGCACACTAAACACAAAGATAGCAATAAGCAAAAGCATTTTTCATAGTAGTACTGCACATGCACTGATGAATCGATCACAATAAGACCAGAAACATGTAAATGCATTAAGTTTCGATTGTGCATGAATTGGACTGGCAGCACATGACTTCTTCCAGATTGACTACAGGCGATGAGAAATGTTGTGTGTGTTCATCTGCATGTGTGTGTGTGTATTTTGGCAACTGGACAGAGTTTAGCAGCAGAGGTGCCAGAAACTCATGTTATTCAAAAGGTTATGAAAACATACAGAAGCACTCCCTGCGGCATTACTGTCCATAACCCAACACGCCACAGTTTATGCAGGCAGAATAAACTCTCGGCACACGAGACGTCTTGCTCTGATTGTATTTTCCGTGTAATGCATTTGGCCATGACTTCTTTCTGAAGTCACACACAGCTCACGAAATCAGACTTGTGCTGTGTGTAAGCTATTGTGCAACAATTGCCCCATTGTAAAAACAAAAATGCACTGCAATTGCACGATCGGTGATCAGCTCAAAAAATCCTGATCGGAGCACCCTCACAGCAAGGATGCATTAAATTGATCAAAAGTGACAGTCAGGACATTTTATTGTTACAAAAGATTTCTATTTCAAATAAATGCTGCTCTTTCGAGCTTTCTAAAGAATTCTGGAAAAAAAGTATCACCGTTTCCACAAAAATATGAAGCAGCACAACTGTTTTTAACGTTAATAATAATCAGAAATGTTTTTTTGAGCATCAAATCAGTATATTAGAATGATTTCTGAAGGATCATGTGACAGTGAAGACTGGAGTAATGATGCTGAAAATTCAGCTTTTCATCACAGAAATAAATTACATTTAAATAGATATTAACATAGAAAACAGTTATTTTACATTGTAATAATATTTCACAATAATACTGATTTTAATCTCACCATATACCAACCTTTTGAAAGAAGAAAAGAAATGAAAGCAAACAAAAAAAAAAGCCCTAATAAATTAAAGAAATAATTAATAAAAGGCCAAAAAAGAAAGAAAGCAGCACTAATAAATTAAAGAAATAATAAACGAAAGGCCAAAAAAGAATAAACAAAAAAGAAGTAATAAAAAAGGCAGAAAAAAGAAAGTGAAAAGCAAACAAAAAAGGGGAAAAGAGAAAACAAAGCTTTCATATTTCTCAATCAAATGACTTCCTGCAGTTAAACGTGATCAGAAGTATGAAGGAGTGTGTGCTGGTTAATCTAGTTAACCTGTGAGTGTGTTAGTCAGATCTTCCAAGACTAGTCCTTATTATGTGCTTTAACTAGTAGTAAAGAGGAAGAAATGATCGGTTCACGTGCTGCTTGAACTGATGGCAGATATCACTCCACCTTAAAGAGCATCAAAACCACATTTATTGTTTGAATTTCATTATAAAATTGACAGAATTTGAAAGCTGAGACTTTGTTTCATATCAACTGGAGCAAAGCAAAACTGACAGATTTCTGAGTAAACGACTTCCTACAGTTAAACTAGCGATCAGAGGTGAATCAGAAGCATGAACGAGTGTGTGCCGTTTAATCGAATTAACTTATGAGCATGTTAGTCAGGTCTGCTGAGACTAGTCCAGTGTTAATATGGCATCATCATCATCATCATCATCATCCTGTGAGTAAGTCGGGCTTTGACTCATTGGAGACCCTCAGGTGAGATTCATTCAATCGTTTGAGACCTGAATCCGCTCATGACGGCGTGTGCGGTCTCGACAGTCGCGCTGTGGGCTATACAACCTGATTAACTGGGTTTACTCCACACCCCTTCAGCCCACGGTCGGAGTGTTTGGAGAGCAGTGATTCAACGTCTGGGGCTGATGGAGGAAGAAACTCTGGAGAACATGGATAATGGGATGGATTGCTGAAGGAAGTCGACAAGACCTGACAGTTACCAATGAAACATGAGGCCTATAAATACACACGAGCTCATTTACACTCATGAACGCAATCAAAACACATACATATATATCTATATATATATATGTGTGTGTATATAACCGTACTGACCCCAAACATTTGGAAGTTTGGAAGGAATAAAGGAGGGAGGTTTGGAAGGAAGGAAGGTTGGAAGAAAGAAAGAATCTGCACAGAACACCATAGCAACCTGCTAAAACACCTTATCAACTGCATATCAACGCCCTAACAACCATCAACACCATACAACACTTCAATATCATGGCTGCAATGATTGCTTCATACATCCAGTTGCTTTTACAGTAGTAATTATAACTATTATGACTGAGAATTGACACCAAATTTAACGAATCAATTCCAATTCACAAGCTCTTTCTTGACTCAATTCAACATTGATTTGTCTAGAGATGTATCAGTCACAGCACACGTACATTTTTCTCTCTAAGCTAAAGCTGTAAACTATACAGTGTTAAAGGTTAAAATTAACAAAGGAATCCAAATTTAATTGCCATTTAGTTTTAGATAAAATCACTCAAATAAAATCTTGAGTTGCACTGCATATAAACATTTAAGTTGCACATAAAGACAAAATTATGCTTCTACTCCAATTCACTGTTCAAATATATTTAGTTAGCTTTGTAAAGCAGGTGAAATGTTTTTGATTCGTGAGGGACAGACAGACAGGTCTTAAAACAGATACATGACCACAGGGGACAGAGAGGAGGAGACCAACAGAGATCAGAGGAGACGCTGTCCCAGCATGCAACGTCTCTGGGGAATCAAACACGGCCGTCTAACGCACATCCTCCTCTAACCGGCTCAGTCAGCCTGTCTGCTTCTAACCTCTGGGCACAAAATCGGTGAAAAAAGAAAAAAACTATGCTACTGTTCAAAAGTTCAGGGTCAGCAAGATTGCGGTTTTTAAAGAAATTAATACTTCTATTCAACAAGTGACAATAAAAACATTTATAATGTTACATATGATTTCTATTTCAAATAAATGATTTTCTTTTGAACTTTCTATTCATCGAAGAATCTTGAAAATAAATGGATCACAATGTTACCGAAAAATATTGGGCAGCAAAACTGTTTTCAGCATTGATAATAATCTGAAACGATTCTTGAGCAGCAAATCAGCATATTAGAATGATTTCTGAAGATCATGTGACACTGAAGACTGGAGTAATGATGCTGAAAATACAGCTGACCACAGAAATAAATTACACTTTTTTAAATATTCAAATAGAAAGCAGCTATTTGAAATTAATTGTAAAAAATATTCACAATATTACTGTTTTACTGTATTTTGCTTCAATAACTGCAGTCTTGGTGAAGAAGAAGATTACCAACCCAAAATTTTGAACAGCAGTGTATTTTCTGCAACAAACCCAAAAGTTCTCGGTTAAGTTGGAGTTTAGAGTAACGTAATTATAGTTAACAACACAAGGCTATGGGAAGTCTTCATATAGATGCGTACAACAGTTGAAAGCACCTGCTGCACACATGAAATTAGCAGTAAAATCTTGCCTTCTATGTGGTTTTACAAAACTAATCACAGCAGACACTCTCTCCGGATATTACTACATACACACACACACACACACCAGAGAGAAATAGATGACACGTTCTGCTGGAACACTGAAAAACACGGACTGTCTTGAGGAAGGTTAGTGAAGCCCCAACATCAGAGGAGGGAAAGAGGAAGTAGAGCAGGGTGCTTTCCACATTCACACCCACACACACACACACACACACACCACACCACACACACACACACACACACACCACACCCACACACAAACAGATCGTATACCAGCTGCCACTGTAAGCCACGCCACTATGAAACTTCATATGCATCATCCACTCTCTCTCTCTCTCTCTCTCTCTCTCTCACACACACACACACACACACACACACACAGCTTCTCTTTCAGCACTAACCACAGCTGCACAACAAGTGTAACAAATCAGAAGGAAAAACATTTAGGCCTAATATCTATATTGGTATTTTAATGCATAACCATTTATGGATTATTACACCGTTCAAACCCAATTAATAACTAAATCTGATACATATTTGTCAGTCATACCTAAAACAAGAATGAAAATTATGTAACAGTACTAACAAAACAAATGCATTTTAATAAACAGTTTTATATAGTTATCCAATTAACTGAAAATTAAAAAAATAGGATTATTTATGCCAATTCTACAGAATTTGAATATATATTTTTTAAAAAGTATTATTTATGCTAATTTCACAAATTTAAAATATACATTTTGAAAATGGGATTGTGTGTATGCCAACTCTAGAGAATTTGAATATATACACTCTAAAAAACTGATTAGGCTAATTTTCACATAAATTGAATATACACATTTTGAAAATGGTTATGTATGCCAGTTCTAAAGAATTTAAATATATACAATTTAAAAATTATTACTTTAATTCCACAAATTAAATGGATACATTTTGAAAATAGAATTATTTGTGCTAATTCTAAAGAATTTGAATATATACATTTTGAAAATATGATTATTTAAATGAAACCAAACTGTCACAGTCTTCAGCCGGTGTGCCCAGGAGGGCCACCAGATGACTGTGTTCTGGGAGCACATGGCTTGTGTTGTGTTTGTCTGTTGCCATGTGCTCTCTCCTGTCTATTGTCTGGCCCCTCCCATCTTGTTACCTCATTATTGTTTTAGTTGCTCCACCTGTGTCTCCCTCGTTAGCCTCCTCGTTTGGTTCCTATTTATTCTCCTTGTGTCTGCCGTCCTGTGCTGATCCGTCATTTCTCACTGTGTGTGTTTCGTGTCTGCATGTGTACAGCTTTAGGTCTGCCTGTTTGTTTTTCCCCTTCGGGGTGGTTTGAGTTTTTTTTGTTTCATTTTTTTATGACTAAAATAAAATACCATTTCTCCAGCGATTGAGTCCTCGCTTCATCTCCCCGCACGCACCTTGACAGAACGGATCAGCCAAATGGGGACTCAGCGGAGAATGAGCTCACACCGACTACCGGTCTCCACTCTCTCCAGCCCCCTCTACCAGCACATGCACCAGCTGGATACCTTAAGCTCCCTCCGTCAACGAGGGACTGATCTGAGGGAGTTTGCCAGGGAATTTAGGAATGCTGCAGAGGGGCTGGGCTACAATGACTCTGCACTAAAGGACTTATTGAATTACGCCCTGGATAAGCCCATTAGCCCCTGGAGCATGCTAAGGTGCAAGCATGCATCCTTCGAGGGGTTTGTGGAGTTCGTGGCACATTCTTCAGCTAAGGGGCCTGCAGCGCCTCCCGTGATGGCCGACAAGGCTGCAGCACCCCCCGAAGGTGGCCGACGAAGCTGCAGTGCCCCCGGTGGTGGCCGAAGAGGTTGCAGCGCCCCCAGAGGTGGCTGATGAAGCTGTAGCGCTCCTGGTGGTGGCCGAAGAGGTTGCAGCGCCCCCGGAGGTGGCAGATGAAGCTGCAGTGCCACACTCTCGGAAACAGAGGAGGGGGAGAAGGAAGAATGGGTCCGCCTCGCCACACCTAGAGGCGGCTGACGAAGCTGCAGCGCCCCCAGAGGCGGCTGACGAAGCTGCAGCGCCCCCAGAGGCGGCTGATGAATCTGTAGTGCTCCCGGTGGTGGCCGAAGAGGTTGCAGCGCCCCCAGAGGCGGCTGATGAAGCTGCAGCGCTCCGGGTGGTGGCCGAAGAGGTTGCAGTGCCCCCGGAGGCGGCAGACGAAGCTGCTGTGCCACCCTCTCGGAAACGGAGGAGGAGGAGGAGGAAGATGGCTTCTTCCATCCTTCAAGGCAGGCCGACCGGCCCCCTTCCTAGAGCGGTGCCTGCCGGCGAGCCAAGGCCGAGCCCGCCGGAGCGCCCAAAGCCCTCGCCCCTGCCGCGCCGCCCACCAAGCGCCAGCCCTGCCGCCCAAAGACTCGCCCTGCAGCCCAAGCGCTCGCCCTGCGCCCCAAGCGCCTCGCCCATGCCGGCGCCGCCCAAGGCCTCGACCTGCCGGCGACGCCCAAGGCCTCGCCCTTGCGGCGCCTCCCAAACGCCTCGCAGCTGCCGGAGCATCCCAAACGCCGGCCCTGCCGGCGCTCCCAACAACGCCGGCACCTGACTGGCCCGGCTCCGCCCATGCTCCTCGCCCTGCCGGCGCCGCCCATGCTCCTCGCCCTGCCGGCTCCGCCCAAGCTCAAGCTCCATGCCCTGCCGGCTCCGCCCAAGCTCCCCCGACGGCGCCGCCCATGCTCCTCGCCCTGCCGGCGCCGCCCAAGTTCCTCGCCCTGCCTGCTCCGCCCAAGCTCAAGCTTCACGCCCTGTCGGCTCCACTTAAGTTACGCTCTCTGTCAGCTGTACCCCAGCTGCTTGCCCTGCCGGCTCCCTTCTTGAGGCAGGCTCCGCTCTTGCTGCCGGCCCCGCCCTGGCCTCCTGCCCTGCCGGCCCCGCCCTGGCACCCTGGTTTACCTCTATCCCCAGGGCCTCTTCCACTACACGGGCCTGGCCCACCATCCCTCCCACTGATCCACCTCCGTTCCGCCTCCCTCCAGGATTGCTCTTGGTGGAGCGTCTGGAATCCGCTCCTTAAGGGGGGGGGTCTGTCACAGTCTTCAGCCGGTGTGCCCACGAGAGGCCACCAGATGACTGTGTTCTGGGAACACATGGCTTGTGTTGTGTTTGTCTGTTGCCATGTGCTCTCTCCTGTCTATTGTCTGGCCCCTCCCATCTTGTTACCTCGTTATTGTTTTAGTTTCTCCACCTGTGTCTCCCTCGTTACCCTCCTCATTTGTCTCCCTATTTATTCTCCTTGTGTCTGCAGTCCTGTGCTGATCCGTTGTTTTTTTCATTGTGTGTGTTATGTCTGCATGTAGTGCAGTTCCTAGCCTGTCTGTTTTTCCCCCTAGGGGTGGTTTGAGTTTGTTTTTGTTTCATTTGTTACTAAAATAAATACCATTTCTCCAGCGATTGAGTCCTCGCTTCATCTCCCCGCACGCACCTTGACACCAAACTGTTGCAAACTCATAATATAAATTAATATAAATATTTTCATTGTCATTTTTAGTTTATTATTTTTACTAATTATTTTACTAGTTAATTTTTTAATTGATTTCATTTCAGTTAAAGATTTTATTTCATGCAACTAAGGTTTTTTGATCTGTAGATAAAGCTCAACGGTTTTGCATGTAAGGTCTTTATCTTGCTGGAGTTTAGTGCTGTTTCTAAAGCATGTTACTTTCTACCAGGTGTCTGTTAGACTCACAAATAGAGTAGAGAGCAAAAAGAAAAGGCTCAAACTATCGCACAGATATAATACACCAATATCAATATCTCTTGCCTTTGTGCTTTGAACTTTTCTATGCGGAGTGACGTGTTGCTTCATCATTCCGTGCACGGGATGCTTTTGAATACAAAATACAACGTCATACTCACTTTAGGATATATAAAACAGAAAACTTTTATTAACAACAAATAAAATAACACCATGTATTAGGGCTGCACGATAAATCGTATGCGATATTTAATGCGCATCTCGTCAGTAAAAGCCGGTTCTGTGATTAATAGTAAATCTCAATCACGTGCTTTCAGATGGAGCAGCATTAACTACACAGAGCCGTTGTTCACAGACAAGCTCCGCAAAACATATGCAAAATTATGATGTCGGTTTTTGCGCAAGCTTGTCTGTGTGAAACATGCACGTGTAGAGAGTTACGCTGGATTACAGAACCGGCGTTACTGAGGCATGCGCATTTTTAAAGTCATGCAGATATTTACGGCAAGCCCTAATTGCCTATATATAAAATAACAAATAACTTACATAAAGTTAAATAGGCATACAAAACTGGAAAAGGCCAAGTAAACATGTATAATATATAACCAAATAAAATAAATAAGAAACGTAGTACGTATTGCAAAATTAGTAAGAAGCTTGGAAGCACAGCATTTACACCTTGATTGTAAAAAAAAATAAAAAATAAATAAATGACACAAAGGTTAAATAAAGTAAAAATCAGCAAACACTGTGGAACAATTAAATAAGAAACGAATGTTTTAAAAAAAACTTCCAATATCATCTTAGATAAATGGCAAAAGTCAAAAGGCTTTTCAAAATCCAAAATATTGCCAAAGAGGCGCTTTTGCATCTCGTTTCGAAACTAAATCATCCGCGATCGTCTTGTCTGTGTCTCCTCAATCTTCTCGTCAGTCAGCTGGACTCGCTCTCCTCACTGGAGAAATTAAATCCGATCTGAGATGCGACTGTCGTTCGGCACGCTGCATTGAGCGTTCAGTTTTTAATTGTAGTATCTGTTCTTTTACTGAACTAAATTATATTTATTACTATAAAAAATCTAAACGACGGTGGGTGTGGGCAAGAGACACAACCGGTGTTGCGGCTTAATCGCGGTATCACCGTCAGCACCGTCTATCGCGGCAAGCCTATTCCCCACTAAATGTTTAGTTTTATCAAATTATTGTGCACTCATGATTTTTCTAGAGTAACTTTTGCTGCTGAATTAACCACTAACCTAGTTTATTAGTATTTTGTCATATATTATGATTATATATTTTTTGATTCTGTACAATGAAGTTGTCTATATTTAGTAGATTGTGTTTAACACACAAAAGAGTGACGATCAGCTCAACACACAGAGGTATAGAAATTCTACACTGATTTAATAAAAAACTGCACTGGTATCGTAGTGGTATCGGTCGATACTCAGAATTTTTGGTATCGGATGGGTTCTGAAAAAAATAGTATCGGTCCTAAATAAAAGTATACATTTATTTTAAAAATCTTTTTTGCAAAGTAATCCCACCTACTTCAACCTAAAATCTTCAGGTAGCGACTAAGCTTAACTTTTTAAGTATAATTAAACAGGATGTACAAGAAATTTCGACTGAATTTATAATAAACTAACATAAAAATGAAGTTTAAATAGGCTAAAGTAATGCACTTAATAAACAAACTTAAAAAATGAAGTTGAAATAGGTTAAAGTAACGGAAAAACATACATTGCCATGACTTATTGATCATATTTTTTTTTTTTTTACAGTGTACAGTTTAAAGCACAATTTAAGGTGGATCTGAACTGGCTGTTTGAAAGCAACATGCAAAAGCACTTCCAGAGAAAACAAGCATGTGTGTATTTGGACTTTTGACTCTAAACCTCTCAGTTCCTGAGATACAGACCTGCGACAGCTGCAGCTGTAAGATGTGTGTGTGTGTATGTGTGTGTGTGTGGACAGACGAAAGTTTTAATGCTGAACTCTGAGCGTTATCTGCTCAGAAAGGTCCATAAACGTCCTCGCACAACATAAACGTACATTTAATCGTAAAAGTCAACAGCACTAAGCAAACATCTCTAACAGACACGCAGAGCTTTAATAGGCGACTCGAACTGATCCCACTCCTCTTTAATTAAAACCAGCCCTTTGATAACATTACATAAAATAACATTCGACAAACTAATAAAATTAACAGTATATTTGACTAGGACATAGAACAGAGAAATCACATGACCTCTCCTATCTTATTTCCCATGATTCCCTGCACTCCAAAGCAGTGGGATCAAAGGAAACCGGTCAGAGGACAGAGCTCATGAACGATAAACAATATAACGCTGACTTCCTGCGCTCGAATCTGTGTGGATGCTGGATGCTTGTAAATCATTGTTTATAATCAGAAGGTTCGCGTTACGACACCACGTCTGTTTATATTGCTTCATTTATCATGTGAATCATGCAAACAAGTCCTGCGTCTGTTATTAGCAAATCTCCAGATCCAGTGACAAAGATGCATTAAAAAGGGACGCAGTTATTGAAGAGATTTCAATGTTTAAATGTGTTCTGGACAGATTGACCTCATCCTAATTCTGTTATAGCTCACATTTACACTACAGTTCAAAAGTTTGAGGTCAGTAAGTCTCTTCTGCTCACCAAGGCTGCATTTATTTGATGCATTAATACTACACCGCGCAAATAATAAATATGCATGGATGAATAAATACAGATAAAATTACTTCAAAATGTGCGTTTTGGCAAATATCCTAGTAAACACAGTCGGTTAGGCATGTGTCTTAACATAAACAGTTGAGAAAGAAAAGGCATGTGATCAGTATATTAAATCCGTGCTGGGTTCTTAAAGTGAAAGCAAACTAATAATAAATCTAATGCTGCCAAAGAAAAATACAAGTGCTCACTGCTCCTGACTAAACCTTTGTAACATCAAAAATGATTAATCTATATTTTACATACATTTAAATATACATCTCTGTAGCGTACCTGAAAATGTATTTTTAGACTGAGCTGAAAAACCTGAAAAGCACTGTTTATTGAACTGGTCTTTGTTGTATTGTATTTATTTCTGTATGGTAAATTTGTTATTTGTAGAAAAGTTTTTTTTTTTTTCTTGATTTTTAGACATGAGCCCATAGCAGCCAGAATTGTTTTTCCAATTGTTTATTTACTTTATTAAAAAAAAAAAAAATGTGCAGGCCTATTTTTTGTTGTGAATGTCCCAATTGAGGTACAGGATGTGAAAATTTCAGATAAATGTTTATGTTATATATTTTGGTTGTTAATAAAAATGTAGATGGTTGTTTAAAATGGATATATAATATCATAATACCGATATATCGATCGATATACTCCTGTATCGAATCGAAATTGTATCGTAGAATTTTTTTAGGTATCGGTGAATATCGTATCGCTGGGTATGAGAATCGATATCGTATCGTATCGTGACAAACCATCCGATTTACACCCCTAATATATACTGTAGTTTTCATTATGTTTTAGTATTTAGTTTCAGTTATTTTGGTACTTCAACTTCAAAAAATTTGAAATTTTGTCTTGGCAACTTGCTGAAAATGAAATAAAATATATAAAAACGTATTTTTCTTCAAGTAATGAATTTTTTTAAGGTTTCATTTTAGTTAACGATAATAACCCTGGACTGTGTTTTTCCCGAAACCTTGTTGTGGACTTCATTGTGAAGGCTGAATGGGAAAGAGAAGTCTGCCAACAGCAAAGAAAAATAAAGAGAAAGACCTCGCACATATGAGACGGTGATACGAGATGACGGCTGATAAATCACAAAAGGTTTTACCTGCAAAAACGCGCCAAGAGCAACAGATGAGAGCGAGATATGAGGGACTGAGAAAGAGAGGCCAGCCGAACGAGCGCAGATGGATGAAATGAAACGCAGAGATGAAAGAGCTGAACACGCACCTGTGAGCCGATCACCTGAGCGTGTTTGACGCTAAAGCTGGCAGGCTTCACTTCCTCTCTGAGCGCCGGCTTGAATGTGTAATCTAGAGCATTTGAGCTCCACTGATGCTGCTGAACACACTGGACCTACAACAGCTCCTGAGCTGGAGAACAGGTCAAGCATCACTAGTACTGTAGTCTGGGTTAGTGAGCTAAACAAAGTCAAGTGTGTGTGTGTGTGTGTGTGATGATAATCAGCAATGAATGCTTGATATATATTATCGGTCAAAAGTGTTTTCAAAAGTCTCTTCTGCCCACCAAAGCTGCATTTATTTGATCAGAAATACAGTAAAAATAGTGAAATATTATTACAATTTAAAATAACTGCTTTCTATGTGAATATCTGTTAAAATGCAATTTATTCCTGTGATCAAAGCTGAATTTTCAGCATCATTACTCCAGTCTTCAGTGTCACATGATCCTTCAGAAATCATTCTGATATGCGGATTTGCTGCTCAAGAAATTAGAAACAGATTTGTTTAATGAGTAGTTTAGTACAGCAGTGGAGATGGTGTTTAGGTTTTTTTCCAAGTCATTTGTTAAGTCACCTTTATTTGTATAGCGCTTTATTCAATACTGGTTGTGTTAAAGCAGCTTTACAGAGTCAAACAGGAAAATAGTTCGTCAATAATGCAAGACAATAACAGAGTAATTTTTCCAGCTAAAGTCAGTTTATTGAAGATTCAGCGATGTCATCATGCAGTTTAGCTCTCTTCCAGTAGTGTCTGTGCAATCAGTCAAGCGTCCCCAGCTAAGCAAGCCAAAGGCGACAGTGGCAAGGAACCAAAACTACAGCCCGGGAAGAAAATGGAGAAAAAAACCTTGGGATGTGGTGAATTGTGTTGAATTATATTAAGAACCACATGAAATCTGCAGCCACAGAACAACTCCAATAAGCCCAGAAGTTGGCAAAGAAAAATTAGATTACAACTAGGCCTGATTATAAGGGACGCCTGTCAATTGAGCGATTAATCAGTAAAACCAAACACACAGGAGATCTGATGAGGATATTAGTGCGGTTTATGGCTGATTGACAGGAAATTACAAGCAGTGACGGAAGGGTCCTGCGGTGTGACATGATATAATTAATCCAAAATATTTTAAGGGAAAGGTTTCTAATACATCTACTTTAAATTATTGTACATGCTAATTTTATGAGCTCATATTAACTGAGAGACATTATGGAATATTTGGACTTAAAAATTCACACCGCAAGATTACTTAAAAATGAGACAAAATGATGATTAAAAAAAGTAAACAACAACAAAAAATTTTTTTTTACCAAGTAAACAGAGTAAAAAGTCAATCATAAAATAATAATAAAAAAATTGATATCTCAAAATGTGATGCTGAATAAAAAAGATATATAATTATAATTAACTAACAGTTTAAAAATACGAAACAAATAGATTTTAGATATAGAATAAAAAATAATAACTATTGTTATAATTATTAATATGAAAAATATAAATAAATATAAAAAGTCAAAATAAGACTATACCCACCTTCCTTCATAATAATAATTAAAAATCAGTGATCTCAAAAATCGTGAATGCTGAATTTGAAAAAATATGGAAAGTAGAATATAAATAAAAATAACAATAAAAATAAATAAAATCTTAATATTAAATAAAAATGTTTTACATTTACATGCCCTCAGTCAATAAGATACACACTTTCCCTCATAAATAAATAAATGAAACCTGCAAGCAAGCAAGCAACCTTTTATCAGACCTTAACTTATATATCAGCGGCCCTTACAGGTTCTGAACACACTAGACCCTCAGGGGCCAGAATGGGAGATGGTTACGGATAAAATGTCCCGTTTGAGTGGTATCTGATGCAGAATTCATCCTAAACAAACCTCCATTGTCGTCTGGGGTCTGTACGTGCGTGTTTGCGGCCACCAGGAGGCATGATGATCTCCGAGATAAACATCTCAACTCATCCGTACGAGCTACACTAACTACCCGCTCATTACACTAATGAGTCTGTCATCGGCCGAGCCGCTTTAGTAAAGTGAGTCAGTAATATCTGCTGGAGTGCGTGTGTTAATGACGAGAGGCCTTCAAACAGAGCAACAGTGTTACAAACGCTTATCAGAGCATCAGCAGATCAACTCCTAAGCAAACAGAACGAGCCCTCATCGTACGCTCATTTATCTGTCGCTCTTTCATTCCCTCGCTCTCTCTCCAGCAGATCCAGCGCAGCCGGCTGCCAAATTCACCAGATAGTTTTCTGGACAGCTGTGAACAGACAGCGGGATTCAGCAATAATGGATGTTAGTAACGCTGGCCTGGCCGTCAGAGACGGAAAAGGGGCTAAAACACAAGCTTTAGCAGAGCACAACAAAAAAAACACAACATCTCAATACATGTTCCTGGTCTAATGCACATCAAGCTCATTAACATATGACCACCTGTATTTACATATATCTACACCGATTCTTGCCCTGCCCTGATAGGCTGACTAACATAAGTGGATGCATGTTAAAAAATAAAATAAAAATGTAAAATAAAAAAATATCTAATAATAATAAAATCTGACCGAACACACAACAAACACCACACACACACACAAACACGTCTGGTCAGCTATCCTTGTGGGGACTCTACATAGGCGTAATGCTTTTTCTACTGTACAAACCATATTTTATATTGCCCTACACCAACCCTAAACCTAAACCTACCCCTTACAAGAAACTTTCTGCATTTTTAGATTTTCAAAAAACTAATTCTGTATGATTTATAAGCTTGTGTACCCACTGGAGACACAATTAGGTACCAAACCTGAAAAGGTACCCATGAGTTGTGTGTAGTTCAGGTTTAAGTCCCAACAAGGAGATACATAACCAGTACCCCCCACACAACACACACACAATCTAGAGGAATTTGAATATATACAATCTGATTATGCTAATTTCACAAAAATTAAATATACACATTATGAAAATGGTTATTTATCAGTTTACAGAACTAAATAATAAAATAAAAAAGTATTGTTAATTCCAATAAAATTAAAATATATGCATTTTGAAAATAGAATTATTTGTGCTAATTCTAAAGAATTTGAATATATACATTTTGAAAATTTGATTATTTAAATAAAAAACCATTGCAATAAAATCAAATGCTCTTCAAAAGGTGAGACCAACACAAAACACCACCATCACACACACACACACACACACACCACACACACACACACACACACACACACACACACACACACACACACACACACACAACAAAACACACACACACACAAAAACCATACATTTTTTTGTTGAGAACATAAACAACAAACACAACCTCTCAAAATTGGTCCGTTCCCATCTCGGACTGTTTTGGCCTCTCCAAATAACTACATTTCCATGAAGAGATCAATAAGTCCTTCAGTCGGCTTGTTCAAAAGAGAAAACAGGCATCTATAGTTAATGAAGAGTCTTCAGAAACCTCTGTCTATACTGCTGCGTTTGGACTTAAACATATGGTTTAGACGGCCTACACAAACTATAATTCACCAAAGACAGAGGAAAACAGACAGAAAGAGAGAAAACGGCAGATATAGAAAGAGTTTGAGACAACAGCTCGGCATACTCTATTTTGGGCGTTTGGTTAGATGTACAGAAGTTTGTTAATGGTATAGTCGGATCTCTGGGAGGATAAACGCCACTACCCACGTCCTCCAAAAGGAACATACACAAGCACAACCCAGTTTAATTTGCAATTGCATTTGGTGCCACAAGAGCAGACATGTGACATATTCAGCAATATGGTAATGAGCATGCATGAAATTGTACACATGGGCACTTTAAAATTCTGTGAATCATTTTAGACACCATATTATGCATGGTTTAGATTTGTAGAATGCACTTTATGGCTTGCATCTTTTCAGACCACCTTTCGTGCTTAATCGGTTTGAAACATTTGTTTACTTTAAACATTTAAAATACAAGTTCTTTCTGCTATATGAAAAAAAGATACTAAACTTTAAAGCTTTAGCAATTATAATCATATGATAATGATACCGTCCCATGCCTACAGTAGATCAGCAGAAATGCACTTCACCTTTGAACAACAGAGACTTACACTCATAGCTGTGAAGTGTGAACGTGTACTCTGTTCTGTTCTGCTCGCATTTATTCATAGGATGGAAAAGACCCAGGGCTTGCAAAATTGCTAGCCCGACGTCCCGGGGCTATTGTGTTTTCCAGTCGGGCTACCAAAATGTATCACTGCCCTGCCCGACAAGCTATCTTGATTGAATAGTGATATGAAATTCCTAACTTGATTCGCGTTGTTCACTCGCTTGTAGGGGTGAAACGGATCATAGTTTATCATTTACACGCGTTTCTAAGTCTTACCAATTTAAACATTCAAGCATTTTAAACCATTCATGCACATGAAGAATTCAGTTGGGTGCTCGCGCACATACAGAGCGGCGTTTCAGGCAGAGCACGAACACAGAATTGATTCCTATTTTGCTTGAACGGACACATACACACAAAATGATCTCAAAATAACTATCTCGGTAAGTATTTTCATGTGTTAAATGAACGTAAACAGTGGAGAAAGAAATCGCACATGCATCATTATATTGGATCCGTGCATTCAGTCTTAAAGGGGCAGCAGCCTATAATACCGCGTTAAAGGGGTCATATGATGCGATTTAATTTTTTTTTTCTCTTTGGAGTGTTACAAGCTCTTGGTGCATAAAGAAGATCTGTAAAGTTGCAAAGACTAAAGTCTCAAATCCAAAGAGATATTCTTTATAGAAGTTAAGAGTCAACCACGCCTACCTAAAACGGCTCGTTCTAACACGCCCCCACATGTCTACGTCACTATGTGGGAAGATTTGCATAATGCCGCCCAATTGTTCACGCAAAGAAAGAAGGTGTAACGTTAATTCTTGCTGTTGCCGCCACCATGTTGTGGAGTCGCTGTGTGTTTTGTTGTGAAAGCAAAACTACTTTGATTGTCTTCCAAAAGATGACACAGCTAGAAATCAGTGGTTAAGTTGTTTTTACAATACTGGTCCAGAACACTTCAACCCAAATATTCAGAGGTGTGCTGTGCATTTTATGGAGGATGAGGACTGTTTCCTGAACCAGTAGCCTACACTGCGTCTGTGGCACAAAGGCTGTTTCTATAAAGTTGGGCAGTTCCAACTTTGCAAGGACAGTCTGGCGCTTCTGACTCACAGCCTGTAAGTACGTTTTTTATATTTAAATAATTTGCCACGGACGATTCAAACGCGAGTTTTGAGCAGTGTAGAGTAGGCTTGTTGTTTGCTGTTTCTCTGATCACAAATGCAGACACGAGTTTTATGTTTACGCGGCACGATGCAACGCAACATGTAAAAAGAGACAGTATAAGTCATTATAATCAGTTATTATGTCCTCACTGGATGCAACACTGAATGCCTCATTTGTAATGGGTTTTATCTCGTCCTGCTGGGAGATGGCATCACAGTATGTGAGGGGCGTAACATTTCTGTCACACGCTTGAGGCATTCGGCCAATCACAACGCACTGGATAACTGGCCAATCACAGCACACCACGCTTTTTTCAGACCGATGAGCTTTGTAAAAATCGACGCGTTTCAGAAAGGTGGGGCATAGAGGAGAAACAATAAATGTACAATATGTGGAAAATAATGTAATTTAAACCGCATAAACACATTTCATTACACCAATTACACAAAATAATGTTCTTTTTAGCAACGTCATATGACCCCTTTAAGCGCCACCTGCTGTCAGAGAGGGACATTGCGTCCCCTCATCAAACACATTGAGTTTTGTTTCGTTCAGATTTTTTATGTAGTATCACAAAGCTAAAGTCAGACCATTTTGTTTTTGTTTCAAATTTCACAATCTAAATAAGCATCTTTGTTTGGATCGTGATTAAAATACATAGGCAAAACCTTAGTTTACTTGCATGAAAACATTTCTTTTATTTGTATTATTTCTTTATTTGATTTGGGATTTGTTTTAAAATTTCAAGTTAGTATATTGTTTGACATTTTCCATTTCACAAAGTAATGTGCAGCCTTTTGGTCTGAGAAATAACAAAAGGACACCTTTTTTCAAATCTGTCTTAAATTTCATTTTGTTAAAAAAAAAAAATTGTGAATCGAATCGAATCGTGAAATCAAAACCGTGAATCGAATCACATCGTGAGTTGAGTGAATCGTTACATCCCTATATGCTACTAGTTTTGCTGTGGTATCAAATAAGTATTCTGTAATTTAAATAATAAAGAACCATATTTTATTTACTCATCTGAAAAATGATCCGATCTGTGACTCAAAATGTGATATGATAATGTAATATAATCCGAACCATGAGATTTGTGATCCGTTGCACCCCTACTCTCTTGACTTGTTATTTGAAGAAAAAATTAAAAAAAAAGACAATATCTTGTATTCGGGCTAGTTTAATTCATTTTTGGGCTACCAAAATCTGAAGAATGCCTGCCCAAAGGGCTACCAGGGATTTAGAAATTTTGCGAGCCCTGAGACCACATGGCGGAGCGATCAAAGCTTCAGACAGGTATCCATATTTCTGTACATTTCAGTCTGTCCTCCTGTTCCGTAGAGACGCAGAGATGATGGTTCTGTAAATATCAGTGATTGTGGCTGTTTACAGTGAGATTTTTGAACTCAATATGCCCTCTGATTTGCTTCAAGGCAGTTGGTCTCTGTTGTCAAGAAGGAATGTGTGTGTGTGTGTGTGTGTTTGTTCACATACATTACATACATACACGCACACTTCTAGAGTGAAATATTAACTGCCAGCATTCAAAACTCGTCAATGGAAGACCAGCTGTTCCCAACCTCCAACACACTCACACCCTTGCACAGTTCATTCCAGCTTCCCAAATTCCTCTGCCATCTCCTCTTGTGAGCGTCCAGAAACTCACTTTACACAAGAATGCAAACACAGACACGAATACATGACCGACGCATCGCAAACGTGACACACTGTATACTTAAAGGAATAGTTCACCCAAAAATGAAAATGTGATGTTTATCTGCTTACCCCCAGGCATCCAAGATGTAGGTGACTTTATTTCTTCAGTAGAACACAAACGAAGATTTTTAACTCAAACTGTTGCAGTCTGTCAGTCTTATAATGGAAGTGAATGGGAATCAAGGCTTTGAGAGTAAAAAAAAAAAAAAAAAAAAAAAAACCCTGGGTTCGTGATGATATATTGATGTGTAAAGACACGAAACGATCGGTCTGTGCAAGAAACTGAACAGTACTTATATCGTTTTTTACTTCTGATTTTCATCGCAATGTCCAAACTGTCCAGAGCGCGTCCAGAGCGCATCCTGAGCGTGTTCAACAGCCTGCGCCTGACCCGTCTTCTTCTTCTTGCTTACGGCGGATCGCAGACTTATAGGTGGCGGTAATGCACTTATAAGTCTGCGATCCGCCCTAAAGCAAGAAGAAGAAGAAGAAGAAAGAAGAGAGCATCAGGGCCAGTGTGTGAACGCACTCAGGATGCGCGTGGACAGTTCGGCATTGCGGTTAAAAAACTATATAAATAATGTTCAGTTTCTTGCACAGATTGATCGTTTTGTGTCTTTACACATCAAAGTATCGTCACGAGCCGCAGGGTTTAATTTGTGTATGTTTTTTTTTACTCTCAAAGCCGTGATTCCCATTCACTTACACTATAAGACTGACAGACTGCAACAGTTTGACTTAAAGATCTTCGTTTGTGTTCTAATGAAGAAATAAAGTCACCTACATCTTGGATGCCCTGGGGGTAAGCAGATAAACATAACATTTTCATTGTTGGATGAACTCTTCCGTAATGTGTTAAGAAGAAATTCTCAAAAACTAAACTGATTACAATCTGAGAAACTAGGAAGGCAAATAATATCCAAAATCACTCAATGCTCCAGTAACTAAAATAAAAAAAATAAATACATACATAAATATGACAAAAGCACATAACAAAATTATTCACATTTAAACTACAATTAAAACTGAAGATAAAAAATAAAGTGCTCATTCAAGATATAAACAAGTACCACACTGGACCACAAAAAAACCAGTCATAAGGGTCATTGTTTTGACATTGAGATTTATACATCATCAATAATTGAATCTGAGGGAGCAAAAAAATCTAAATATTGATAAAATAATCTTTAAAGTTGTCCAAATGAAGTTCTTAAGCATATTACTAATCAAAAATTAAGTTTTGATAAATTAAAATTTTACGGTAGGAAATTTACAACATATCTTCATGGAACACGATCTTTACATAATATCCTAATGATTTCTGGCATATAAAAAGAAAAATCGATCATTTTGACCCATAAAATGTATTATTGGCTATTGCTACAAATATCCCCCAGCGACTTAACACTGTTTGTGCTGCAGGGTCACATATGTGTGTCGAATATGACAAAGTAAAATAATAAATAAATTAAATAAATATAAATGAAATGAAACGGGAAAAATAAATTAAATAAATAACAAAATAAATAAAATATATAAAATATATAAAAACTGTTTGGAAGTCAGAGAACAACAGAGTACATGAACATCAAAAAGTTTCATCCCTAAATATTCATTTAAAACATTAGAAATATTTACTTAAGCTCAGGAGTAAAGATTTTAATTTGAAGGATGCAGCTGACAAAAAAAATGTTTAATGACCTACACAATATTTCTTGACGAACAACATGCCAGTGTTTTTCATTTTATGTAAGTAGTTCTCAATTGGTAAAATTAGAAATATTAATATTTAAATAGCTTTTTTAAATAAAGGAGGGCATTCAAAGGCATATTTGTTTCTGCTGTGTTATGAAAATCACTGAAATGTTGCAATCATGACAACCATGCAAGGAACTATTACATACAAGCATCTAGTGTAAATAAAATGCATACAATGAACTAAAGTCACGTATGACTGCAGAAACACACCAATGGAACAACACCAAAGATATCAAACATATGATCCATGACAAACAATTATAAACATTGAGCACATGAGATGTCAACTGTGGAACAATTTTCTGGCTGCCATCCTGTAGTGCACACTCACTAGGGTAAATAAATAACCCTCTACAGGCCCCGATTACTGCATCCACTAGTAAATAAAGTCATTGGTTTTACTTGGCAACCCTTGAGAAACCCTGACAGGAGAGCGAAAACATGCTCAGTCACTTAGGAGGCTCGTTTCAGTTAGGTTGCTGCCTATGCAGACAGCAGACAGCAAATGAGCCAACTAGGGTTTTGTAACAGAGTTTGTGTCCAACTAGGACAGAAGTGGGCCACTTAGCAAAGACTTCAGCATGCTGATTGTGAAGCTCTGAAGCAAACACACACACACACACACAAACACACACACACACACAGGGTCAAAGACTCTCCCCTCAATTACATGCAAACGGTGTCCAGTGTTTTCCCACACTACTTTGCAGAAAGTTCCTCTATTCACCCACTCAAATAACATGCAACATGTGTGGTGTGATCCAGATCTCACAGCACAGACACACAACACCATGATTCTGACTAGGTTTCTATTGCTAGGTCCAAGTGGCAATAGAATAATAATGGCAACTGGTGCATATTTAAAAAAATAAAAAAATAAAAAATAAAAAACCCCATTAAATAAATTGGTATATATATATATATTTTTTACTTATATTCATCAAAGAATCCTGGAAAAAAATATAAAGGCATCACGGTTTCCACAAATATATTCTGCAGCACAACTGTTTCAACATTGATACGAAATCAGAAATGTTTCTTGAGCAGCAAATCAGCATATACACTGATTTTCTGAAGATCAGTTGACACTGAAGAAAGACCTGGCGAATGATGCTGAAAATTCAGCTTTGTTATCACAGGAATAAATGACATTTTAACCTATATTCACATAGAAATCAGCTATTTGAAAATGTAATAATATTTCCAATTTACTGTATTTTTTATCAAATAATGCAGCCTGGGAGCAGAAGAGAATTCTTTCAAAAACACTACACAATGTACCCCAAACCATTGAGCAGTAGATATTCAACCCCATAATATTTAAACAAAAAAAGAACAGTCACACATTTTGTGTGTTGCATGAGTGGGGGTGAATCCTTTCTTTATCTGCATGGCCTTTATTAACCCTGCAAACACCCATCAAAATATCTTTAAAACAGTCTGATATACTGTAATAGAGACTGCGAGAAAGTGACAAACACACTTCAGTCAGACAGGTTGAAACATTGAAGCAGCATGTTTGTTTACGCTGTCCTGTCATGCCGATTTCAGATAACGGCTCTAAAAATAATCTTTCAAAAACGGCCGTGAAGTGTTATAAGAGCTTTCATGTTTCAATGACTGCTACGGGAAAGACCTGTCTGCATTCCTGCCCGCTATACGCACGCATATCAAATAACAGATCCAGCGCGACATGCATTGTCTGTTTATAAAGTAGCTGCACTTGTGTGTTTATTCTGATACGAGACTTTGATCTTCACATCTTGATCTTCCATGCACATTATTCCTCTGTTACGCGTCTGCGCTGCATTGAACAAAGGCAACAAGAGGAAACTCAGATACGACATTCCTTTTTGATTTGTACTTGCGTTCAATCTGACAAACTCACAGACTGCAAAAATACTTTTTTTGTTGTTGCTCCAAAAAATACCTAAACTAACTAGAAATATCTTATCTAATAGACATCAGCATATTTACCGTATATTAAGACAGCTTTGCAGTAAAGTTTTCTGAAATACACAAATGCGGCATTATCCGATTAAATATGCATAATAGCAATAACTGTTTCTGAACATTGGATAAAGCCAGGTTCAAAATTTTTGTTTGATTTTGTTGACATATTAGAGTTTAAGGTTTTTACTGAGGGGATTTTGGATATCTTTTTGCATCACTCCATAAATCAGAAAATACTTTCAACAGCCAGAAAAAAACTTTTCACCAAGTTTTAGGAATAAAATGTTAAAAAATATATTAAGTGAATGACATATGAACAAACCCCTCAGTAAAAACCTTCAGAATATAGATAGGAACAAAACTGTAAATTTTGGTGTATGTAAGTACTGCTGAAGTGGAGAAACAAACTGATTGGGAGAAAACGGCCTTTAAAGATATGTACAGTAATTGAAATCTACAGACACAAATATAAAGTGCAATAATAAAACCAGGGGAATGATGTATGAGCAAACCTCCAAGTAAAAACCTTCACAATATAGAGAGGAATAACTCCTGTAAGTTCTGCTGAAGTGGAGAAACAAACTCTTAAAGATATGTATTGAAAATGAAATCTACAGACGCAAATAGATAAAGTGCAATAAAACCAGGGCAGACATATTAACAAACCCCTCAGTAAAAACCTTCACAATATAGAGAGGAATAAATCTGTAAGTTTTGGTGTATATAAGTGCTGCTGAAGTGGAGAAACAAACTCATATTGAGAAAACGGCCTTTAAAAATATGTATTGCAAATGCAATCTACAGACACAAATAGATCAAATAAACTAGTATGTGTATAAATGTGTATTTTGGATGTTTTCCTTCCACAAGTCTGAAAGAAGATGTGTTATGGAAGCAAAATAGACCAAAATCTCAAAATTGACCAATGCACACAAAAAAAAAAGGTTTTGGCTGTAGTGTATTGCCTTAAAACAAAATACATAAAAAGATCAAGTCAATTTTCCTGAAGTAAAATTTGTAATGCTTGGCTACATTAAGCATCTTTTACTAATTTACAAAAATATAGATTCACTGTATGATTAAATCCAGGGGAAAACACAGTTTGCTAAAAGTAAGCATACAATAAACAATTCAAGATTCATTATATGGAAATAAGTCTTGCACGATTTTGTATCAAGTAAATGTATTCCGTTTAAGAATGTTTAGATATTTTCACTGAAGAACAATTTTGATTACACTTTTTTTTGGGGGCAGTGCATGAATTTCAAACAAGAATCTATGTGGAAAATACCATCTGTAAACAGGTAAGCATTCCTATGGTTGAATATCTTGTTCAAAGTCAAAGTTCATACATTTCCATCAGTAGAGAAGGGAGCGCAGGCTTAAAATAGCCACTGTAAATGAAGGGCTTGCTCCATTTCTATTTACATTAGATCATAGCATTTCAGATCCCAGTTCAACAATACAGTTCAAAGTTTTCCTATATGATACCGGTGCGTGGCCACAATGCAGATAAAAGCGTGTGGGGGAAGGTTATGACAATAAGGCCAGAGCGGAACGCTGACTTGATCAAAATACAGGTCAAATGCTCAAAGGACGATGTACATGATAAACACGCTGGCAGCACATCAAACCCCACACTCTCCAGCTGCTGTGGAGCAATAACAACCATAAAGACCAGAAATCGACATAAGCAGAAATTGTTAGCAAGCTTAAAAACATCAGCGTTGTTTGAAAACTAAAGAACGTGTAAATCAGTGATTCTCAATTTTGCATTGGATGTCATGGTCAACATGCCTCCAAAAATGTTTATTGCACAAAAGTAAAAAGATTTAACAAACAGGGAACATGCAAAATGATTAACATCAGCCTGAAATATTGTTGATTTTGGTCTCTTTAATCGGTTTTAAGCTATTTGACATTAATAAAATAAAAAAATAATAAAAATAAAAAACCTAGAGATACACTGATCGACCGGCCAGGGACCGGAATTGACTCATTAAAACAGTCATCTGCTGCCTCCTTGCTAAATTAAAAAAGTATTAATTTCTTCAAAAAAAAAAAAAAAACTTGGTAGTATATGACCGTTTCCACAAAAATATTAAGCATCAAAACTGTTTTCAACATTGATAATAAAAAATGTTGCTTTGGTTCAGCAAATCTGCATATTGAAAGGATTCCTGAAAATTCATGTGACCATGAAGAATGGAACAGCATTTTATTATTGATTGTTTGTATCACCCAAAAAGACTTGCAGCTCACTTTGGATTGGAGCCACTTGCGAGACAATCACGGGTAAATAGGGCCTGGCAGAGTGGAAAAAAGAAGCCGTGTGACAGGAAAATCATTTAATGCCCTTGTACAAAGCCCCTGGGGGGGGGGGGGGGGGGGGGGGGGGGGGTTATGCATATGTATTAATGCTCTCGGGCTGGACAAACAAGCAAACTGCTCAATGCATGAGGCACACAAAGCACATGCACGCACACAAACACAATAGCGAGGCGTTAACTGCCAACCAGATCTAAACCGCATCCAGAAAACTTTCCGTGCGTTTCTAGTTACCTGTGCCGTCTTTCAAAGGCAGCTACTGAAACACAACACCCGTCAAAGGGCGTGCCAGCCTCGCTCTCGCTCTCCGTCTATTTATTTTACCAGCCCGTAATTTTCTCCCAAAGAGGCCTATATTACAATCGCCTTTGATTTTCCCGCTTTGAAAACTATTAAACGTGCTCAGGCACGTCAATGATTGTTCGGTTCTAAGAGTGACCTCTGAACCCTGTCCTGGTCAGCATTCACTGACCAGGTGAATAGATAGTTTATGATTTCTTCCTAAAGGGAGGTTGAATAGGTCAGAGCGTTAACATTTAACCCTTTCAACTACTGTAACCTCTTCCTAACAGACAGAGCGTATCTGAGCTCACACACAGGCTCGTCTGTCTTTCTGGAAATTCGTCCTGTGTCAGGGACGGACCGTCTGTCTCACTTCATACATGAGGCTTCTTTTGTGTTGCACGGATGGAAATCTCTGTCTTTGTGTGAGACGGACGGTGTAACAGATCCACCGGCTGGATCCACTTTCACCGCTCTTAGAGAGACTCGACGTGCCTTGAAAGCACATGACTACGCATGCCAAACAAAACTGCACGTCAGCTACTTTATCAAATCATTCAGAAGGTGCTGTCGCAAGGGGCACTGCAAAATTGACAAAAGACTGAAACCTTTACTTTTCTCATAAACATGAATAAATAAATAAACTAATATACTATTAGCATTTAACTTTACAGTTTGTAGAATAAATAATATAATTTTTTTTAATTAAATACTCAATTTGTTATTGTACAGAAAAATTGTAATTATAGGATTTTTTTTATATTGGTTAATATGTTTATTTTAACAATAAAATCACAAAAAATTTTTATACTAATTTCACTCATAACAATGGAATGTGGCCTATGAAAGTCATGGAAAAAACTAAAAAGAAAAAAAAAAAACTGTAACTTCAGGGTTTAATTTACTTTTTTTTTTCTTCATTTTTCCCCAAAATAGTTACCCCAAAAAAAGATGCGGTTTCACAAAAAAAAAAAAAAAAAAAGTCACCTTAAAGTGTATTTTTTACTTTTCTATGCAAGTTACTCCAACAAAATAACCACATCATTCTAAAATTAATTCTTTCTAAATGAAATATTAAAATCATCTCAAATTTTTCAAATATGTCAGACTAAAAAGTGAAAATCTAATCTTTAATACACTAAACAACAAGTTTTTTATATTATAATAAAATATATTGTATTGTTATACAATGAATATTTCTAAGCATATGCTAAAACTAGATACCATTTTCAAAGAAAAGTGAGTAGCATAATAAAAGTTCAAGTGAAATCCTGGAAAGACAAGATATTATTTGACTTTATTACAGTACAGATACTGCTAAAAATAGCACGTTGCGGCACTGCATCATCCCGTATGATAGCAGCAGCTCTGGGCAGGACAAAAGGCAGATGGTTAAACAATGTCTCCTCAAAGCGTTCTTCGACACGGTATCCGTTTACCAGCATGTAACAAAGGCTCGTCGCAGCTGCCACTTCAGACGCATTATAGAGCAGACTCACATTCACGCTGACCAGGAAAAACAAACCGGTGAATGCCAAGGTCAGTGGAGCTCCAGTGATGAGTGCAAAAATCCTGATGAAGACACTAACTGGTCATAATACTCAATAAATATCATCTAAATATCAAATTATATCTACCTATATATATTTAATAAATACAGATACATTGCTCTCGCAATGTACCCACTGCTCCGGGGGGGTGTTCACTGCTGTGTGTGTGCACTTAGGCTGGGATAAATGCAGAGCACTAATTCCAGGTATGGTTGACCATACTTGGCCACATGTCACGTCAGTCACTCACTCATAAAAAAATACATATTATTCATATGTAACATGCAGATTCTATCTTAATTCTATTTAAATACATTATTAAATAATCAAATTTAAAAGATAAAAATAGAAAATATATAAAAGATATATGAATATTATATTTTCATATTACTTGATATTGTTTAAAGCATACATAATTAACATATATATATATATGCATACGTTTGTTCATATTTACCAAAATATGTTTGTGGGTATTAATTAGATTTAAATAAAATGAATAATTGAATCTAAAAAAATATTTTTTATATTACATATAATAAATATACGTTATTATTTAAATAATTAAAAATAAATAATGTAAATATTTATTTTAATTAAAGTTAAAAACAAATAGGATATTTCACTAAACAAAAAAAACAAAGAAATATTATATCTACAAAAAAAAATATTTATATTTAAATAACTGATAAAAATATAAAATTAAAAACAACTATGAAGATATAATATCTTATATATATCTATATATATATATATATATGCCATATTGGTTTATATTTACCAAAAACAAAACGTGTATATTTAATTAGATTTAAATAAATGAATAGTTTAAATAAATATAAATAGATGTATATTATGCTTAGATGTTAAATTACATTCAAATATTTATTTATTTATATTACATATAAGAATTTTAATAACTAATTAAAATGAATAATAAAAGTGACTACATAAAAATATTTAATGTAAATAGTATTGAAATAAAAATAATTTTTTCATAAATATGTACAATAGATATTTCACGAACAAAACAAATAAAATTTTTTATATTTACCAAAAATAAAAAGATTTAATTTAAATAAAAAAACTTGAATATTTATATTTGCTTATATTTATATCTACACTCACTAAGCAGCTTTAAGTACATGCAAGATGTGCATTTGATCAGTTTGTGTTTTCCCTGAGGTTTGAACTGCATTTGTAGCATCATGTTGAGTAGAACTGCATCGCTAACACCAACGCAAACCTCCAACTTTCCCGGTGATTCTCCGGGTCAGGCTGTAAAACTGCTCCTCTAGCCTGCGGCGACACATGCATCTGTTTGAGCTCATGATTTCACATTCAGAGCGAATTATTTCTCCAGGTCACAGATTAAAGCGATAGGCTCTGCTACATTTGCATGAAAACAGGCTCTGCAATAGCGACAGCAAATTGAGACCGATCAAAGAGATAAAGCCACGGCTTCAGCCAATAAGAAGCTCTGAAGGTGATTGGAAGGCGGCCAATGAGGAGGCAGAATGCAGCGGAGAGCAGATAGAGCACGATTCCAGGAAGGGTTTTCCCCGGAGGTTCTTTATGACTGACTGACTGATTGATGCGTTAAATCAGTGTTCAAAGACACAACTACATGCTCACCCACACTACAGCCAAATGTGTGTCTATTGTTCCCGAGAGCGCTTTCCTAACATGCCTCGAACTACGCATCGGTGACTAATCTACAAACGCATGACAACAAACATAGAGCTCTGGAAAGCAGCGTTTGGGAAACTTCTGCAGATTACGAAGTGTGCTCTGAGCGAACGGCCCTTTATGAAGCAAAATGATCGATACGGTAAATACACATGCTTAAAAATTTAAATTAAACTGCTCAGCCACTGAAAAACCCTGATTTGTCGACCACATGATGGTCAAAGTGAATGGAGGGCATAAACACAATAAAAATAATCACACTATAAGCTCAGGCCTTGTAACTTTAGGCCGCAAAAAGAAAACAAAAAACAAAAACTATTTTTTTTTTTTTTTTTTTTTATGTAGGTATATATATAAAGAAATATAAAAGCAAAGTATAAAAAGGGCAAATTTAAAATAAAAATAACAAGAAATATAAAAAAAATGTTAAAAAAAAAAACAATACAATATACAGAAATATATATATATATAGATATAAAAAAGAATAAAATCAACAAAAAGCTAAATAAATTAAAAAAAGAAACCAAAAAATAGACTATAATATAAAACAAAAATAATAGAACAAACATTGTACTTATAATATAAAATAATATCTAAAATAAAACTAAAAAATATATATCTATATATATCTATAATATATATAGATAATCTACCAGTTTACAGTATTTATTGTAGTCTTCTTGTATATAGGTTTGTTTTCTATTTAATACTATGTATATATTATTTTAAGTTTATATTTATAATATTTTTATATTTTCTTTAATTTTGATATTTAATAGCTTTTATATTTTATTTCAGTTATATTTATTTTATTTTTCGACCCCTTTGAGGATTTATTTTATACTATTTATTTTTATACAATAAAATAAAAATCAAAGAATTGAAAAAAATATATAAAATATAAATTTTAAAAAGAAAAATGACAAATTACATAAAAATATAAAAAATTACATTAAATGTAACAATAAAAAAATTTGATATTAAAAACTAAAAGAAAATATAAAAAAAAGAAATGAAAAAAGCACACACCACTGTGGCTTTGAGCATGTTACTCTAAGCAAGTGTACTGTAAGCTCAGAATTAATGCATAACTGTTTGGCTGAAGTAAATGTCAGATATATTAGGCCAAGTAAACAGACTAAACTTGTGCTGGCAGCGCCTGGGTCTTTGATCAGCTATCCATTAATAACCAGACAGCGCAAGCAATATCTACGTGCGTTTACGAACTTATGACAATATTAGATGTAAATAAGTGTCGATATGAAAGTAGGTGAATGAGGAAGATGGAGGCGCAGCAGTTTTTGGAGCTTAATCTCCAGGCCGTAATGCAAGTCTTTTGATATTCGCTCGTGTGTGTGTGTGTAACAGTTTGGGATTCGGCCAAAACACACCTGGCCTGGTAATAGTTAACAGTATGCAAACACAGAGAAAGAAAGCCAGCGTGGAGACTTCTATCATACACAATCTGCCATTCATTCGCTTCTGCAAAAAAAATTTAAAAATCTGCAGCCATCTCAGGCTTACATGCACCGCAACCTAGTTTTATGCTTTTGTCTGTGCCATGAAGAGAGTTTGATGAACTGATATAACCGTCCAATATTTGTTCGATCCAATCATTTTCAGATCATCTGCACAACAGTGTCTGCTTTGCTAGTTTTTTGTGTCAATGCCAACAATGTAATGACAGGTTTGCCAATGGACAATAGTCACATTTTTTGTGAATTCGGAGTAAATATTGTGCAAAATAATGCAACTATTTTATACACCGTATTGCTTCAGCCATGAAAAAAAAAAAAAAAATCAGTTAAAGTCAGGGTGGGATGTGCAAATGAACGCATCAGCCCAAAAGTTCATTAAATTAAATGAAAACTGGATTTTAATCCCATTTCATTTGGGATATAAAGCAAAGTGACTAAGAAAAAATAAAAATGTCCATATAATGAAATTAAGATATGAAAATTAAAAAAAAGACAGGAATGTGATGGTGGGCCAAGTAATGGGTCCCATACTCAATATAACATAAAGTAAACCATTACATATTTAATAAATGAAAACAATAAAAATATAAACTAAACAAATCTAAAAATCAACAATTAATAAAATTCTTCTAAAAATCTGAAATAAAATAATAACATAATATAATATCAAAATTAAATAAATAAATAAAATAGATTTTGAGCATGTTACAGGGGAGGCATGTGTAGAACTTCATTCTAACATCGCATTCGTCACCATCAATACAGAAAAGAAGATGGATGCGGGCATAAGACGAAAACTCTGTTACACACACACACACCCACACACACACACCCTACACACACACCCACAACACACACCCACACACAGAACACACACACAGAGCTCGTTGAAGCAGCATCCAACATGTCCGAACACACGTCATGTCTGCAAACGTGCGTCGAATGGAAGGAATTCGAAATCCAGTACTACTCAACCACTAAGATAGCCCCGCTAATAAATACAAAAACGGCGTTAATGTTCACATCCAATCTGACTTTTTCATCATTAGCGTGATCCGCTGAGCTGCTCCCGCCTCTGACAGGACGCGTATCCGGGACGGGAATCGCTTTTATTAGGGCTTCAGGCACCAGATGATTCCTGATACAAAAAAAAAAAAAAAGAGACACATAAAAACATAAAAACCAGTAAAAAAAGCCAAAAGCAAAGCTGCGGGGTCTCTCACACCTGCACAGGCCTGCCGAGAGCCTCAGTATCAGCACAGTAAAACCTCAACGCTTTTCTCTCACAATAAGAGTTTCAAATCAGAGGCTGTTACAGAGATTTTATGGATAAATGTGAGAGATCCTGCGTAGGTTTTGCATACGTCACCAGAGAGAAGTCGGTTTCATTTTAATTTACATTCCAATCAATTTGCAAGAATGAATCGCACACAAATATAAATTTCTCATAATTAGATCTAAAATATGCATTCATAAAACACATAGGGCTAATTTTTATTGGCCTACTTTAAAGTGACATGTGTGTCTAAAAAGTCCTTTACACTTTGGTACAAGAAATTCAAATCACTGTTACGCACGCCCCCCTTCGGCTTATTGCTTTAAGAAAATTGTAGAAATGTACAAGTGGTTGCTAAGGTGTTCTGGATGGTTGCTAGGGTGGAATCATTTGAGGAACCGTTCATGTCTGTAGCATAAACAGCACTGGATGAGTTTAAACGTTGGGTTATGGGTTTGTTGCAACGCAACGCACACGCGCAATGCATTCGCAATTAAATCTTGATTATCAATATGCAATTAATAAAGCTTGATTATAACTAAAATGAAATAAAAAATAAACTGGATAAGGTTCAAACGTTAATAAAAAAAAAATCGATGAGTTTCATACGTATTTAAATCACTAACCCTGACTAAGACCCTGAGTTAGTTTGACTTAGCCTCATGAACTGTAGGCCGTTAATGCATTAATATAGAATTCTCTATAATATTATTAAATGTGGGTTTAATAATGGATGCGTGAGTGAACGGCTGTGAGCTGGTGTTGGTGCAACCGTCTATTGGGGTGGGCAAGGAATGCAGCGCCGTCCCTCGTTGAGGCAATGTGCTGCACAGCGGTCCAGACAGTCCAGGTCTTCTTGGATACATGCCATTATCGAAGGTAAACCAGCTCAACACGCTAACAGAAAGACTGTGCACACAAACAGACCCCTTAACACACCAGAGAGCGAAATTTCAATCTCCGCCAACCACCTCAGAAACGCTGCTCAAATTCCAGCCCAAAATAAAACTGCATTTTTTTTTTTGTGCATGTTTAAGTTTTTTCATTGTACATTTCAGAAAATGCCATCCCTTTTATAATAAATGAATAAAATATTGGGGTTAGTGGTTTTGTTCAAATAATAATAATATATATAAATCTAATAATAAAAAACTGGTTTTATACAGTAGGTAGGTTATGGGGGTTGTTACAATAAATTGAATAAAATGAAATAAAAAGTACTGGATAATGTTCAAACATATTGTTTGGGTTTGCTCAAAGCCTATAACTAAAAAAATAATTTTTGTTAAATATAAAAATAAAAATAGTTTTTCATACTTAGGATTATAGGTTTGATTAAATATTATAAAAGTCAAAAAAAGTAAAAGATAAAACACATGCATATATGAATTGTTTACATTACAGTCTATTATATGCATTCAGAAAATAAAATTAAATGAAAAAAATAATAATTTCATATGTAGGGTTATGGGTTTTTCTCAAATGAAATGAAATGAAATTCATTATTATAAGTGTAATTAATATTTAGGTGTAATATGACCTGGAGCTGTTTTCATAAGCTCACTTCGAGCGAACCTCTTTGCATTCTCATCCTCCGTTGCTTTAAATATCTGCCTTTATTAAAGCCAGAGCTGTTCCCACTCATTCTGAGTGTGCGTGTGTGCGGTTTCAAAGTGCAGAGCGACTCTGAAGCTCACTTAGGCTGATGCAAGCGAGGCCCTGATGTGGAAGAGACTGAAAGAAAGCCAGTTACAGTCACAGATAAAAACTGCGGCTGGCCCTCTTTGCCAAAACAGCTGCACGTTTCACAGGCTCTGTGAAGTGCTCTTTGTGCAGTCAGTCAGGCCCGGCACAATGGACTTAAAGACCCACACCGAAACAAGACTGAACTAACAAAATCAAACAGGACAGTGCTGCAAAACCTGGTGTACAGAGCAATATGAAAGCATGCAAAAACATCAGACAGTCACCACGGAGGTGATGCAGTGTTGCACTACAGTACAAATACTGTGCAGATGCTTTAGAATAAGCTTCATGAAAACAGCACAAAATGATGGACATGTGGCATTAAAAATGCAAATGGGTAAAAAACAAAGTATGCATGGCATTGTAAAACATGAAATCACTTTAAACTGTCCTCAACATTATAACAGTGTCTGGACTGCATGCAAACGGCATGTTGTGCAATAAAAACTCACATTCATGTTGCTCACATTATAATCAATAAAGTCTTCTACGCTAGAACAGCCATTCCTATTCTTGATGCACTGGACAGATGCAACTCCTTGATTTTCCTTGTCTGTGTGAAACTCAGGATGTGAACTGGATCAGTTTTATATGTACCTGCATGGTTATGGGTTTGTTAAATAAAAGAAAATAATAAAAATGGATGATTTTCATATGAATAGTTATGGGTTAAAAATAAAATAAAAAAATAAAATAAGAGTTTTATGTGTATTGAATGACTTGAAGATGAGTAAACAGTGAATATCCACACCACTGAAAAATGCCTTAAAACCATGAAACCATTAAATAATTATTTTAATGACTTCACTAGACCTTCAACTAAATGCTCAGCAACCGATGCACTAAATTCATTGGAGGTGATAAATCACGATGATGCGACATCGTGGAAAAGGATCCGCTAACAAAAATCTGCTAACAACATGCTAAAAGCACTGATTTACACAGCTTGTCTGCTCCTCTCAAGCACATGAGTGAAATGACACGTCGCTCTCTCGGAGGATTCCTGCTCATGATAAAAGCAGCTCACAAAGTCAATAACGCAGGGAAAAACCAGAACCCACACATATTTTCCTGAGCCGTCTGAAAGAGTGTGAAAACAGCCCCTTCAGCCGATGAGACAGCAAACGCTAGACAGAAACACCTACAGTCTCACGCACACACAAATGACAAGAGGCGTCTTGAAATCAGCACATCTGATCTGATCGATTGGATTCATGCAACTATCAAATGCACTGGTTTCTATCGGTTCAGGGAGAAAAATCTACAAAGAGCTTCTGAGGAAGATCTATACGCTTTTCTTGTCAGGTTCACAGCATAAAAACATTACAAAACTACCAAATTACATTAAATACATAAAATAAAATAAAATAAAAACCATAAAACAAAACACAAAACAACAGCACACAAAACAAAACAAGATGATAACAGGGTTGGTTGACTTGGCACCTTTAATAATTCTTATAGTAAGTAATAAAGTTCATTATATTTTAATTGCTAGTATGGGTGATAACATCAAAAAGTATAGATAATTCTGCTGATGATGCAAACTTTGGGGAATATTGTGCATATGTATGTAAGGAAGATTGCACTTTTTGTAGATTTAGTGTATTGATATTTCATAACTTTATATAAAGTATGCTGATGCCTATAGTGTTACCTAAACACCTAAATGTTCCTTTTGTGTTCATTTAGTGAAGAAGCATGACGTGTTCACGTGTTCTAGTGTTCATATCTAGATTATTTTTTATGAACCAAAAAATACAAAGTCTTCATGCATTTTCTATATTTTTTCTGTACAACAATCCACAGAGACTGTTCCGCCACAATTTGAAGAATTTCAGACAAACAAGTCCTTAATTAGGATGCAAAATGGAATTGAACTGATTAACCGGTTTGTAAATCGATCAAACATCACTTCCTGTTGAAATGGGGGAAACGCTTTACAATGAGGTTACATTAGTTAATGTATTAACTAACATGAACAAACAATGAGCAGTACATTTATTACAGTATTTATTCATCTTTGTTAATGTTAGTTAATGAAAATACAGTCGTTCATTGTTAGTTCATGTTAATTCACAGTGCAGTAATATGTGAACAAGCACAGCTTTTGATTTTAATAATGCATCAGTAAATGTTGAAATGAACATTAGCTAAGATTAATAAATGCTGTAGAAGTATTGTTCATGTTAACTAATGAACTTCATTGTAAAATGTTACCGAAATGGGCAGTTCTTGGCCAGAATAAGCTGCTTTTCTGGCTTGACTTTAAAGTGAAACGTCTGGCTGCAGCATAAATAAAACTGCACATCAGGGGTTTTATTGTTAAAAAAATAAAAACTATATTTTATATTTTCACTGAAATAAAATAAATGCCCAGGAAACATTTTCCATTTTCATTTAGTTTAAGTTGTACTAAAACTAAAGCAATAATTAATTTAAAAAATTGCTAACTAAAACAAAAACCATAATAAATTATGTTTTAACTTAAAAATGATTTACAGCTAGTAGACAGGAAACATTTTCATTTATTTAGTTAAAGTGTGCTAAATATTCAAAAGGGGGGAAAAAAAGAAACGAGATGAAAACAAAAAAGAAAAATTTGTATTTTAAATGAAATAAAAAAAATAAAAAATAATAATTCAGCCAGTTGCCAAGTCAACATTTCTTATTTTCATTTAGTTTAACTTGTGCTAAAATAACTAAACCTGAAATTTAAAAATATACACATAGACATTAAAAAGCTAATAAAAAAAAGATAGAAACACCCACAAAAGTATTCAATCTACATTATTAAAATTAAAAAAGAAAATGTAACAAATTAAAAACAAAATATTAAAAATATACAAAAATAAACTATAATAATAATAATATTACTGATACTAAATGAACACGAGCTGTGACGGGTCTACCAGCAAATCCTGCATCAAACTGATGTTATTCGCTGAAGCGTCAGCAAAAGCACCACAGAGGTCACTTGGAAAAGTGCTTTGACGGATGGCTGCGTGGATCAATAGGCGTGTTGGAAAGCAGTGGCACTAGGGCTGGGTAAAAAATATCGATATCTATATTAATCGATTCTCATTTTTACGGAGTGATATCGATTCTTAAATCCCAAGTGTAGCCTGTTTTCAGTTAATGGACATAACACTGAAGGACACTTCCCATCCAACATATCGCAATAATCATTGTGCTTTGGAACTTTTAATATGAAACAAAGTCTCAGATTTCAAATTCTGTCCATTGTATTGCAGTATTCAAACAATAAATGCCGTTTTTGGCGCTGTTTAATGTGGAAGGACAGATCGCTGTAGACGCAGCAGCGCGAGGCGCACGTGATGTGAACTGATCGTCTCCTCCACATTATTACCAGTTTCAGCACAAAAATAAACATGACTAAACATCCGAAAATAAGTTAAAAGAAAGAGTACAACTTTAAAATCCGTATCCTGTCTCATGTAATCACTCAATCAGGGTTTCAGCCGCGCAAAGACGTCAGTATAACATCTTGTAAACAATGTCACGTAATGTCACATTTATCTCAGAAAAACATATTCTGAGACCATAAACTCATTAGTCAGATAGAAATAAAAAACTGTGGAGAGGGGCATTTTGCTAAATATATGCACCATATAACATTCATTATTAAATTTACTGTTCTTTAATGTTTAATTTATGTTTGAATAAATCCATCAAGTTTTTATGATAGCCACCATTATGTTTATATTTAAAAAAAAATTATTATGTAATTGTAACTTTATTATTTAAAAAACTTCATTAAGTGTAATTTTAACAAATCAGTCAATTTTAACCTTCAATAATTACAGTAATGTAGTACCAACTGACTCTCATCTATATTTTACAGCATTAGTTGAGAGATTTTTTTTCCTTGAGAAAATTTGGTATGTACTGTACCTGATATATATCCAAAATAATCGATATTGAATCGAATCGAACCGAATTGGTAATCGTACGGAATCGCAAGCTTCGAATGCATCGAATCGAATTGTGACATTTGTGTCAAAACCCAGCCCTAGTTGGCACAAACCCTTCGACAGTCGGCTCTGAGGTCTCGTCCGGGGAGAGAAAGCGTGAGGAGAGGTCAGCAGCGGGACACCGCGCCACTCTTGGCCGGCTGTACAGAGAGCATGTGATTCTGAGACCCATGAAGCCTTTTCTGTCAGGATCCTGCGTGCACAATATGGCTTTTGTTTGAAATCTGAGGCTCTTTGATGTGGAGTAATGGAGGTTAGGAAATGATCACGTATATCCCTCAATTTCACATAAATGTCCGTGACACACAGCTAAAACTGCATTAAAACTGAAATGAAGTTATGAAGGGGACTTTTCTCTCACATAGCAGTAACCTTCTGAGCTCTGCTTTCCTCAACAAAACATAACTGAAGAGAGATGCATGCACTGCAATTATGCACGAATCTGCATGTTGAGATGTTTATAAACATTCAGTCCTGATTATAAGGTCCTATTAGTTAACATTTGTTAATGCATTAACTAACCATGAGCTTTATTCATTTTTATTAACATTAGTTAAATTTAAAAAAAAGCATCAAAAATCAATTCATGTTCTCTCAGGTCCATTAAACACTACAATAACACTTACAATAAGGTTCCATTAGTTAATGTATTAAAGGGATAGTTCACCCAAAAATGAAAATGTGATGTTTATCTGCTTACCCCCAGGGCATCCAAGATGTAGCGGACCTTGTTTCTTCAGTAGAACACAAACGAAGATTTTTAACTCAAACCGTTGCTTCTATCAGTCTTATAATGGAAGTGGATGAGCTCCACGGATTTGAGAGTCATAAAACATACACAAACAAAACCAAATTAAACCCTGCGGTTCGTGATGATACATTGATGTGTAAAGACACGAAACGATCGGTCTGTGCAAGAAACTGAACAGTATTTATATTGTTTTTTACCTCTGATTTTCATTGCAATGGTCTGGGAGGACTGTTGAAGCGTGCAGAGAGCATCATGAGCGTGTTCAACGCGGGCGTGACGCAACTACTTCTTCTTGCTTTATGGCGGACGCAGACTTATAAGTGCCTTACTGCCACCTATCTCTCAAATGGACCCTTGACACTCTATCTACAATCTCAATTGGGAGTTTCAATGGTCCATTTGAGAGATAGGTGTTGGTAATGCACTTATAAGTCTGCGATACGCCGTAAAGCAAGAAAAAGAAGACGACGCCTCACGCGCCTTCTGTTGAGAACGCGCTCAGGAGGACAACAGTTCGGACATTGCGTGAATCAGAAGTAAAAAAGATATAAATACTGTTCAGTTTCTTGCACAGACCGATCGTTTCGTGTATTTACACATCAATGTATCTTCACGAGCTGCAGGGTTTAATTTGGTTTTGTTTGTGTAGGTTTTTTTGACTCTCATTGCTGTGATTCCCATCCACTTACATTATATGACTGTAGACTGCAACGGTTTGAGTTAAAAATGTTTTGTTTGTGTTTTACTGAAGAAACAAAGTCACCTACATCTTGGTAAGCCTGGCGGTAAGCAGATATAAAAATACATTTTTTTTGGGTGAACTATCCCTTTAACTAACATAAACTAACAATTCATTTGTTACAGTATTTGTTTATCTTTGTTAATACTAGTTAGAGGTCGACCGATGTATCGGTTTTGCCGATTAATCGGCACCGATAGTTGATTGCTGGAACTATCGGTTATCGACAAAAATCCATGCCGATAGTTTTCCGGGTTGCATCCGTTGCTGGAGCGGCTGAGAAAGGTCTGCTGTCATTACACAGTGCGAGAACGGCCTCTAGTGGTTGAAATCACTGACAGCACGTGATATTTGTTTAGACACGTGATACTGCACGCTGAACAGAGCTGGAAACTTCAGACGCGGATTTAAATGCAGCCGACAGAAATCTGCCGCGCCACAGACGTGCCATTCACATAGTTTCCTTTAAATTACATTATATTGGTCCCGAATCGTTGTTAATGTACATAATGAATTGTGTATTATGCATTTTCAGCAAAACGTTTGTCTTTCTGGGGATTGAATAAAGTCTGTGTGCTTCATTTATAAAGCTATAATATAGATCGCGCTTTCTCTCTCCGTTTGCTCCATTGTTTTAAACACCAAACTTCAAACTCATATATGCTACATTGTTCATTCTGGAAGTAAACTTTTGCCCATTTGGTGATTAAATAAACAGTTTTAGACAGCTGCTCGAGTTGAACGCGACGCGTCAGGAGTGTGTGTGATACCGGTGAGTTCTCCTAGACTCAGCGCTGCGCTTTTATTTTGATTAGATAATCATCAAGTGTTCAAGAATAGAAGCAGTTAAAGTCCGAGAGTATACATACAATATCCATATGCATATAATTTTAACGCTATAGCCTTTGTGTATATATTTAAAGATGTGGCCCCCAATCCCCCCTGTAAGCATGGACAGTGAATGAAATGGAACACTTTAAAAAGAAGGCCATTGTGGCATTAAGATAATGAAGCTGTGTAAATCTGATCCGTGGACCATGTGGCCAAGTTATGGTGACCCATACTTGGAATTAGTTCTCTGCATTAGGCTTTAAAAAATTGATAATTGTTCACTATTATATAGTATTGACATATAACTATTAGAATATATCCATGTCTTGTATTAGAGTGTGTTAATTTCACATTACTAAATATTATTATTTTTATATACTATAGTATGGTTAATTACTGTTTGTTAATAGCACTATTTTAGTTTTGTTCGTATGAATTTTAAAACCATCGGTTAATTAACGGTATCGGACAGTGTGGTCCAACCTAGCTATCCGGTATCAGGCCCAAAAATCCACTATCGTCAACCTCTAATACCAGTTAAAAAAAAAAAAACTGTATTCATGTTCATAAATAATACTGTAACTCACAATAAGGATCATTTAGTAATATTAGTTAACTCAACTACCAATAAAATAGTATTTTAAAAATAAAATTTAAACAAATGTAAAATAGATTGTTAATATGTTGGAAATGTAAAGTCTCAGTAATGTAGTTAATGCTTAACATTATTTTCAATAACAATTTTTTACAGTATTTATTAATCTTTGTTAAAATTGGTTAAAAACAACTTTTCATTGTTAGTTCATGTTAGTCCTTAAATATTACAGATATTATTACAGTAAATATTACAGATTTTTGATTTTAATAATGTATCAGTAAATGTTAAAATTAACATTAACTACGATTAATAAACGCTTTAGAAGTAGATTTCATGACAAATATTGGCATGACAAATATTTTTACATTCGTACAGCCAAAGTAATCGCAGCACTGCTGCGAACAATTAAAACAGTGCAAAATAAAATTATTACATTGATCTTAATTTAAAAAATAAGATCAATGTAAAATGACAAAGAAATATTGATTGTTAAGTTTGTAATTTAAACCAATGGAAGCTTACTGTAAAGTGTAAGCAATGACTAACTCTTCACTTCTGAACCGTAACGTCAAAGACCACAAACAGAGCAAATATAAGGCCATTTTTAAGAGGCTCTACAAAAAACTCCCAGCTAAAACATCCACGATAATAAGATTCATATGCTGCTAACTATTTAGTCAGGACATCAATGGGGAAATATGCTTTTTGGCAGCAGAGTGGTGCAGTGTAGCTCTACCAGCTAATTAACTGAGCAGCCAAACCTTGACCTCACGCTCTCGGCTAAAGCCATACATTAGATCCAGAGAAACAACAGCTTGAAGAGCGTAAACAACACGGCGCCACTGACAACAGAGGTTTACTAACATCTCATCAACTAGAATACGGCTTGCTTTTCAAAAAAATCGCTAATATCCAAACAGCTTTACAGCTGCAAGATATAGTTATCGCTACATCATTATTATTCTATATGCACATGCAATGATCATTTAAAAGATTCAATCCCAAAAATATCCAAATACTGTTGAAAGGTTTGGTGTCGGTAAGGTGTTTTTTTTTTTTTATGTTTTAGAAAGAAGTCTCTTCTGCTCACCAAGGCTGCATTTATTTGCTCAAACACAGTAAAATTATGAAATATTATTACAATTTCAAATAACTGATTTCTGTTGTAATATATTGTAGAATGTAATGTATTTCTGTGATGTGCAGCTGAATTTTCAGCATCATTCCTCCAGTCTTCAGTGTCACACCATCTTCAGAAATCATTCTAATATGCTGATTTGCTGCTCAAGAAACATTTCTGACTATTATCAATGTTGAAAACAGTTGTGCTGCTTCAATTTTTGTGGAAACTGTGATATTTCTTTTCAGGATAAATAGAAAGTTATTTGAAATAGAAACCGTTTGTAACATTATAAATGTGTATAAAAAACTGACTGCAGTAGCTCTATTTGCCTGTATTTGATTTATTAATCTCAGTCTTCCTGTGTCGGTCCTCTATGTTTGATGTATTCTAATGAAAAAGCCACATTATTGTTTACAAAGTCCTCCGACTGCACACACAGAAAAACACGTCCAAAAGAGGACGCCAACGATGCAAGTTATTAATAAAAGCATTAATCACAGAGCACATTAGCGGGTCATGATCAAAGCAGTTGTTATGCTTATAGACATACACAAACACACTGACCTTGTGACATACACACACTATCATATGACGCAAGCTCTGAGAATATGATTTTTCCCAGCAGAAATCCATACAAAACCTCAAGCCTCAAGGAGGGAGAACAGATGCTGTGTGTCAGAAATCAATTCCCCTTTGACATTCAGATGATGTTCATATCTCCGAGCGCAGATCCTGATCTCCACCCACAGACCGAACCAATAAAAACCCAACGGCCCACATCTGAATCTCATCAGCTGAGCTGCAGACTGACAATTATCATTCATTACAGTCAGAGATCCTGAAGCACTGCTGGACACATGGCGATGAACTCCAGAGATCTCAGGCGGACTCAACCAAAGGCCTGACTGCGGAAAACAAGGCCTTGTGGGACGGTGAATGAAATATCACATGCAGACGATTCTAATATCTGGCTCCACTGCAAAATATTGCTTATGTACGCTGTAAAAAAATTCCATAAAATGTACAGTAAAAAAAACGGCAGCTGTGGTTTTATTTTTTTAAATACCGTAATTTCATTAACTGATATAATGTTAATATACCAACCTATTGAAGTACTGAAATCTGTTTTGTACCATTGTAATACACTGATAACCACCAAAAGCAGGAGGTGATGAGAAAGCCACATGATGAACCAAAGCCCATCACAAGCAGCTTTTAATTAATAACATATATAGAAGGTGCACAGTGTGTCATTCACACAAACACTAAACACCATCACGGTGACACACATGAAACTGAAATAATGCAATAAACATTAATTTAACAACATTAGGTGTAACACACAACCCTAATATACAAAACTGATACGAAAAAAACAGTTATTTCAACAAAAAAACATCAAATTTGAAATGTTACGCAGGGAATTCTGGGAATGTCAATTTACATTCACTGTAAATTATACAGTATTTTCACTTCCAAAAACGGTATACTAACGTAAAATTAATGTCCAATACATGCGATGTCCAATACAGTTTTTCACCGTATATAGTAGGGGAATTTACCGTTTAACCATTTAACAGGTTTTTACTGTAAAATTTTTAGTCTTTTACCGTTAAATTCACAGTCATTTTTTACAGTGTACACCACCATTCAAAAGATTGGGGTTTTCTTGGAAAGCAATGGATATTATCAGCAGGGATGCTCAAAATTGATCAAAAGTGACAGTAAAAAAAAAGTTTCAAAGATTTCTATTTCAAATAAATGCTGTTTTTAAACTTTCTGTTCATCAAAGAGTCCTGAAAACAATGCATTACTGTTTCCACAAAAATATTAACCATTTTCAACACTGATAATAATCAGAAATGTTTCTCGAGGAGCAAATCAGCATATTAGAATGATTTCTGAAGATCATGTGACACTGAAGACTGGAGGAATGATGCTGAAAATAAAGCTGCTCATCACAGAAATACATCACAGTTTAACACATATTCACATAGAAAACACTTATTTTAAATTGTAAAAACTATTTCACAACATGACTGTTTTTAAATAAATGCAGCCTTGGTGAGCGTAATAGATTTCTTTGAAAAACATTAAAAAATCTTAACTTTTGAAAAGTAGTCTACATGAAAATATTTAAAGGAATAGTTCAATTGTACATTAAAAATTATTCATTCACCCCAAACTGTCTGTCTTTATCTGTGGAACACACACATATAATTTCATTTCATCCAAGTGAATGATGACGGATGCGGTCATGCACAAAATACAAACGAAAACTAAAGTAGAAAAACCGAAACAGATAGTACACGAAATAATCCTTCCTAGCAGCAAATAAAAATCTAAACAACAGAAAAAGAAACTAAGTATTAAGCTTCTCTGTGACTAATCCGCTTCTCCATTATCTGTTACTATAGCCTGACAGACACCGATCCTATTGAAACACTGTATGAAGAAGAAAAGAAAAAAAAGAGATGCATGAAAAAATTAAAGCGTATGTGTTTGGAACGACAAATAATGACTGCACGATTCATTTAAGCCACAATTAATTCAAGATTACACACATTTCTAAGCTGAAATGGCGGTGCCAAAAGGCATACAGTGTGAATAACTGAAGTATAAAAAAAAAAAGAAGTTTTTGGTTTGGAAAACAAAAGATCATCTGGGAATCACATGACCCCCCAGGTAAAAATGGACCTGGGATAAAACAAAAGGGCCCATTAGATGTTTGCTGCTGTTTGTAAGGTGTGGGTCGGTGTGTGTAATGCGACGCAGGGTATGGAGCCGCTCTAACAGACTGTGTGCCTGAAAACTCCAGAGGAATGTGGGTATACTGCCACTGACAGAAACAAATACAATCCCAGCATTCCTTTTCTTCTAATTGACTAAAACAAGAGAATGCGGCCCCCCCCCCCCAAGGTGCCTTTAAGAGCTTTGCATGCCTCCCCTCCACTTCAACCACACACACACACTTACCTAGCAAAACTAAAACAGGACACACACAAACTGTTCAAAAGTTAGGGTCAGTAAGATTTTTAAATACTTTTATTTAGTATTAAATTGATCAAAGGGTACATTAATGACAGTTATAATATTACAAAAGTTTTATATTTCAAATAAATTGTTCTTTTAAACTTTCTATCCATCTGAAAGAAATGGATAAAGTTTCAATAAAAAAATATTTCTGTTTCAACATGGAATAATATCGAACATGGTTTCTTGAGCAGCAAATCAGCATATAGAATTATTTCTGAAAGATCATGTGACAATGAAGACTAGAGTAATGATGCTGAAAATACAGCTGCGAATCACAGAAATACATTACAGTTTAACAGATATTCACATAGAAAACAGTATTGAAATTTGTGGTTGAATTTTATTGCACAATATACGGTTTTACTGTATTTTTTACAAAAACAATCGCCTTGGTGAGCAGAGGCTGCTTCAAAGCCTTAATAAAAACTTTTGAATGGTACAGTAGTTTTTGGTGAACCTTCAGACCTTTTATTTGTAATGTTAATGAAGGAAAACCTAATATATAAGTGCAAATAATAACCAGAGGAGACCCCAAAATGATGAGCTTTTGTATTTTGGCCGCCATCCAATAAGGTAATCAAATAAGTAACTAAGGAATGATGAATGGAGAGACGGAAGATGCATGTGGACGTTGCAGAAGGATGGCTCAGGTTTTCCCTATTTTTTATTGTATTTTTATGTATGCATGCATATGTGCTATCATTTTATTTTAACCATTATTTTCTTTTTATCTTTTGCAACGCCCATACTATCCGAATGTTTGGGTAAAAATCTATAATTGAGTTTTTGACCAAAAAAAAATTTAAAAAAAATTTAATCTACTTTTATTGTATCTTTGTAAATTTTAAAAATGTAAATTAAATACATTTAATATATATAACTGCACCAATATTATGCAACATTTATTTTTGGCTCACTGTCCTCCAGTCAAGTCAAGTTCTTAAGGAAGTCCTGTATAATTAGGCTGTATAGCATCTTCACATCCACCAGACACGATCGGATGCATTTATTAGCACTAAATAAAAGGTTGCTGAGTGCAGTCCTTCGATATTTCCAAGAAACAAATAAGCTGAATAACAATAATCTTTTATTGCAGAGTTCTCACCAACAACCGCAACACCGCTCCGAGCCAAACGTTTGACTGTCTGACAGTAATTGAGTGAAATTTACTGTTGAAGCTGGTGAATGTGTTACAGAAGCGCTGCTTTGATGACGGCATGTGAACTTACACACAGATCTTCTCAGAGAGTATTCAGCGAGCTGACAGACTGTGAGCTAAAGCACGCCGTCAACACGATAAAACATCCTTTCCATGCATTCATCCTCTTAAAAGAACGCTCCACTATTTTTGAAAATAGGCTCATTTTCCAACTCCCCTAGAGTTAAACAGTTGAGTTTTACCGTTTTCGAATCCATTCAGCCGATCTCCGGGTATGGCGGTAGCCCATTTTAGGCCGTAGCTCTTAGCTAGATCATTGAATCTGATTAGACCGTTAGCATCTCGCTCAAAAATGACCAGAGTTTCTATATTTATTTCTATTTAAAACTTGACTCTTCTGTAGTTACATCGTGTACTAAGACCGATGGAAAATGAAAAGTTGCGATTTTCCAGGCCGATATAATTAGGAACTATACTCTCATTCTGGCGTAATAATCAAGGAACTTTGCTGCTGTACCATGGGTGCAGCAGGCGCAATGATATTACACAGTGCCTGAAAATAGGCTAACTTCCATCAACATAACCAACATGACCACCTGCTTGCACAGGGAGCGTGCTGGGGACTATTTTCAGGCGCTGCGTAATATCATTGCGCCTGCTGCACCCGGCCTAGAAAATCGCAACTTTTCATTTTCCGTCGGTCTTGGTACATGATGTAACTACAGAAGAGTCAAGTTTTAAAAAAGGAAAAATATAGAAACCATTTGGTCATTTTTGAGCGAGATGCTAACGGTCTAATCAGATTCAATGGTCTATGCTAAGCTACGGCTAAAAGTGCTACCGCCAGACCCGGAGATCGGCTGAATGGATTCGAAAACGGTAAAACTCAACCGTTTAACTCTAGGGGAGTTGGAAAATGAGTCTATTTTCAAAAATAGTGCAGCATTCCTTTAAAAAGTATCACAGATTAAAAGGGAACATCGGCCACATTACAACCTCAACTGGATTTGCTGCATGTAGACAACATAAAAGGAAATCCACACAAAAGATCACAGCCAAGTGTTAGTGATTGGAAATTCCCCCTGTAAACGATTCAAAGACTCGCTGATAAATATGTAAAGGAACAGACAAGACACACCTGCTGATGGAAACGCTGAGCTCACCGCTCCCGTCTACAGCCGAAAGATGCATTTCATGCATTAATTGCTCATTTAACTGCAGCAAAAATGTTTCACAGTGAAATCTGGTTAATAAGTTTAAACAAATATAAAATAACAACAGCATGCTAAGATTTAAAACCAATGGATAAAAGCAAACCAAAATGTAAAAGTGAAACACTGCTTAAACCAGCGTTAAAGGTGTCCTTAAAGGGACAGTCCACCCAAACATGACAATCCTGTCATCGTTTACTCATCTTCATGTCATTCCAAACCTCTCTGGGTTTCTTTCTTCTGCGGAACACAAAAGAAGATATTTTGAAGAATGTTGGTAAACAAACAGTTTCCGTTCCCATTGACTTCCACAGAATTTTTTGACATACTACGAAAGTCAATGGAACCCAAAACCAGCAGATTCTTTCAAGTGTCTTCTTTTGTGTTCCACAGATTAAAAAGTCATACAGTTTTGAAATTACACGAGGACTATCCTTTTAACCAGGAGGTTAAAACAAGATAAACCCCATGGTTAACTGTACATATCTCTAGTTAGAGAGTTAAATGAGGGATTATTGTGTTCATAGAGTTTTAATATGGATTTACACAAGAGTCAACAGAGGATTAATCAGGCTTTTAGAGGTAGTTAAGAGTTCAAAACCACCACAGGCCAATCATTTGTGAAATCTCAACTCGGGACATGCTACAACACACACACTTTAATCAGCTTCATAAAAACAAATCCAGAGTCCCTTCCTGTTCAAGAATTCCACAATGACACAAAGGAAACAACAAGCTATTAGTAGGCCATAAAAGCGTGTCATCTGATTGGCCCGCGTTTGATTCAAGCAGCAGCGATGGTACCGTGACCCCAATCATATACTGCAACAGCCTGTAACGACTGCTAGCGTTCAATACAACATCCTACAAATCGCTGACACCGTTAGCAAACGCTAACGCTGGCACTCGCAGGGTCTAATTTTAGGGCGAATGATGTTGCAGAAAGCACACGGAATGTGGTTTGCATTCACTCGCATTACTGAAGTAACTGTTATAAAGTCCAGACGTGTGGTAGTTTTGTTCTAGCACTGTTCTTCTGTGTTCAGAATGCAAATCAGGACCTGAAACAATTAGTTAATAAACAAACTAATGATCCATTTCAGATTTTAAAAGCTTAGGACATTTACTCATACACTTCTTCTCCAACAATTCCCGAGGAGAAATAAGAACAAAAATGAGTCAATAGTTAATGTATAACAAGTATACGGAGCTCATATTAAAAGCTCAAATTAATGTGGACAGCAACCTAGATTCAGTGTTATTTTAGTATTATGTATATACTATTATAGAATTTAGAAATATTACAAATTATTTCTATATTATTCCGATACTATTATAGAATTTTGTAATATTAAAAAAAAACATATTTTCAGTTTTCACTTTATTTTTTTTATTTTGGTTGTGATGGTGACATCTTTAAAAAAATTGATTTTATATTTCATTTTTAGTTTCAGTAATTTATTTGTTTTCTTAAACTTGTCTAAATTGTCAGTAGTTGGACAATGGCAGCATTTTCGAAAGTTCATATTCTAAAAGTTTTTAATAATTTCTTTTAAAATTAAGTTTTTCGTCTTATATTTGTATTTTATTTCAGTTTATTTTAATTGTGAAATGTACTGATTTCTGAGTGAAAAATTGTTTCTACACCAAATTAATGGAAAGCAAACCAGATCCATTGCTATTTTATGATATTTATATTACTATTATTGAATATACGTCAAAATAACAAATTATTTATATTTTATTTAGGCACTATTTTAAGAATTGTATTAATATTATAAAGATTTTTATATTTTCAGGTTTCATTTTTCATTTTAGTTTAGGTTTTAGTATTTTGTTGATGTCATTTTTTAATATTTTTCAATGTATTTTTATAAATATTTTATTCCTGTATATATATATTATATATATATAATATATTGTATTGATTTTTATTTCAGTTTAGTTCAGTAATTTTACTTATGCACTTGTGGGCAAGGGCTTGTTCGGCATTTCTAAACATTTTCAAATTTTCTGAGTTTTTTTCACATTGTAAGGGTTTTCATCTAATATTTGTTTTATTTAATATTATTGTTTATTTAATTGTGAAAATGCACGCAACTTTCTTTGAGGGAAAATTGTTTTACACCAAATTTAAGTGGGACAGCAACCCCAGAACCAGTATTATTTTAGTGTTATTTATATACTATTATAATACTTAATATTTACAATTAACACAACATTTTTCATTTAATGTTAGTTTAGTTTAGTAATTTTGTTGATGTTTCATTTTTTTAATATTTTATTTCTATATATTTTATAAAAAAAACTATTTCTAGTTTCAGTAATTTCTTGGTTTACTAACTTTCAATTAAGTGGCAAGGCGCATTTTCTAAAAAAAAATCAAATTCTAAAGCTTTTTTTCCAATGTAAGGTGTTCTTTCAGTTTTATTTAATTTTTTGTGGAAATGCAGCAATTTCTGAGTGACAAAATAGTTTTTCACCAAATTAACGTGGACAGCAACCCAGGATCCTCAGTGTCATTTAGTGTTATTTATATGATCTATTATAGAATTTATAAAAATTAACAAAACCTATATTGATATTATTTAATACTATTATCGAATCCATTAATATTCAATTAAAAAAATATGTTTATATTTTCAGTTTAACTTAGTAATTGTTGTGATAATTTATTTGTATTTGATGCATTTTTTTTGCATTTTTATTATATTTTTTATTATTTTACTTTCATTGAGTTTATTTTGGTTTTGGTTTTAGTGTTTCGTAATGTCAATACCTCAACATAAGCTTGTTTATTTCAATTAGTTGACAAGGCAGCATTTCTAACGTTCACATTTCTAAACCTTTTTCAACTTTTAAGCTTTTTTAAGTTTTTCATCTAATATTTTTTTAATTCAGTTTTATTTCAATGAAAGAAAATTACTCTTTTAGTTTTTCTACTACAAAATGTAACATTTTATTCTGTGCGTTACTTGCCATTTCTTTGTTATTATTTGTGAAATTGTTTCTAAACACCAAGTTTTTGTCAGAACAGATCTTTGATCTTGGGAGAACCCGATGAGAAATGTTTGCGTTTATGCTGAGATCTCTTCTGAAACTCAAGAGGAGACCGGGAGATTTTTTTGAGATGAGAAGCAACATTAGGAGACTAAAGCAAAAGCTTTCAATTTGCAGACTGGAAGACAAACATCAACAGGTCGGGAGCCGAGAGGAGGGGCGGGCTGACGGACAGACGGCCTGTTATCAGTTTCCAAGAGGGAAATATAGACAGGAAAACCATCTGAATGAGGGGAGGGGACGCCTATCGGAAGCACAGAGTAAACAAGCTCCTTTTTAATCATCTAGACTCACGTTTTCAACCTAACGCTTTGATCTCGTACTCCATTAACGCATCTATCCCAGCCTCCCTATCATCCGTCCTCCTGAGAGATCAGACAGGACAGGAGATTGTTCAGAAGAAAAGTGGAGAGTTACACGATAGATACGAGGCTGCCAAGACGTCGAGGGCGCCTGCTCGGCTAATTCTAACGTCTGCGGTCACGCTCATCGTAATCCAATAAGTCATTTCTGTAGAGGTCACACGAGAAAAATGAGGTCAGTTTGCAGATCAGTTGATGATGGTAAAGGTTAGGTGAGAGCTGGGCTGGTGGTTTGATCAGATCATACATCATAAGTAGTTATTTTTGCTGAATATTGAATGAAAACATATGCATATATACACAATATAAAAATGTACATATACACATTATCATTCAAAAGTTTTATGGCTAGTAGGATTTAAGATTGTTTGTTTTCAAAAGAAGTCTCTTTGCTCAGCAAGGGCTGCATTTTGAAATACGGTGAAAAAACTTTATCAGTGTGAAAAGATTGGTGCGATTTAAAATAACTGCTTTCTATGTGAATATATTGTAAAATGTCATTTATTTCTGTGATTACTCCAGTCTTCAGTGTCACATGATCCTTCAGAAATCATTCTAATATGCTGATTTGCTGCTCAAGAAACATTTCTGATTATTATCAGTGTTGAAAACCGCTGTGCTGCTTCACATTTTTGTGGAAACCGTGATAAATTTTATTTTCCAGGATTCACAGATGAATAGAAAGTTCAAAAGTTCAGCATTTGTTTCAAATAGAAATCGTTTGTAACTTTAGAAATGTCTTTACCGTCACTTTTGATCAGTTTCACGCATAATTTCTGAATAAACCCATTCATTTCTTTCACTTTTGAATGGATTTATTTACTGCAATATAAGCAGAAGTGCAAAATCTCTACCGAACCCATTTCACCCAGCACTACTGTAGGTAAGAGGATCTGATCTTAGATCCGTAGCTTCAGTCAGGGGCTCAGTATAACCTGATAGCGCTCTTTGTGAGCGTTTACAAAGGTTACGCTAACCTCTCCTCCACGAAGCGCCAAACAAACAGGGAGGGAAGGAAGAAAGAAACTAATCTAATAGACTTAGAAGGAAAGCACACTCTTTAAAATGGGTTAGCATCTTTTAATTGACCCTCACAGCCACTGCTAGATTCAGAATCATGGAGTCAAACATTTGGAAATAACTTCTTCCCTCAACACTGGCATCCATACACCCAAAACATAAGAGTTAGGTTAAGAGTGACTGAGTGTCCAAATGTGTCATTGCATTTTTGTTTTGCTTAAGTGTGCATGTGCATCTTCTTCACAATAAATGCTTTTTTTTATTTAATGCAATACATCATGACATTTAAATATGGAAGCCCGTTTCCACCAAAAGAATAAAATATAAATAAATAAAAAAGATTAGTGTGACTTCTCACAATTCAGACTTTTCTTGTAATTCCGTTTTAATTCTGCAATGGAATAAAAAAAGTGTGACTTTTTATCTCACAAGTCCAATGTTTTCCTCCTCGCAATTCTGTTTTGCTTCTGCAATGACAAAAAAAAAAAAGATAATTGCGACTTTTTATCTCTCAATTCTGACATTTTTCCTTGCAATTCGGTTTTGTTTCCACAAAATATTTTAAAAAATGCAGTTGCGACTTCTCACAACTGACCCTTCACAAAGACCCACCCCCCCCTTAGTTACCGTTGCTACATCCGACCAGCCATGGTGCTCTCATGCCACACACCATGTTCTCACGCAGTGAAAAATACACGGCGGAGCAAAGAGGAAACTGACAACGTGCCAACAGACGAGACAGCGCAAGTATCAGCTTTCTAATTTTGTAAATTTTTTAAGAAATTCAAACAATAAATACCGTTTTGTGGCTCTTTAATGTGTGGTGACAGACCACTGTAGCGTCTCAGTTCAAGCGGCACATGAACCGATCATCTCTTCCTCTTTACTAGTTATAGCACAAAATAAACATGAGTGAACATCAGAAGGTATCTTGTTTCAACCGCAGAAAGACGTCAATGCACACTATTTTTCAAGTTGAAGTCCACCGACATTAATCTACTCTCCAGTCTTGTTTTTCGGATAAAATAGCAGATTCTGTGTTATGATTGGTCAGATCGCCTGTCAATCAAACTCCCAGCGAAGGTCAACTCAATTATGACTTTTTTTCCTCTCACAATTCTGTTTTGTTTCACCAAAACGAAATTAGAAAAACTAGCTTGTGACTTTATCTTGCAATTCTGAGTTTATATCTGACAATTTTGTTAATATCTTGCAATTCTGAGTTTATATCTCTCCTTTTTTCCCATACAAACAGAGTTGTGGGGAAAAAAAGTCTGATTTGTGAGATAAAGTCATAATAACCTTGTTTTTATCCTGTGGGGGAAACAAGTTTCCTAATTTATAATATTTATTCCAAATACATTTTGGGGGTCGGTGTGTTGCTTCATTGGCATAAACAACACTAAAGACAAGTCTTTGGTGGTTTTTTGAAAAGTTGTTATGCCTACACGATGCATATGGATAGTTATGAAAGAAAATAGGTGTGGTAAAAAGACATCATGTCATACGTCTTACTGACATACAAATAGTACGTCTGTACTTGAATATTTAGCACCGAGATACATTATATATATTATATTAATATAGTGGTGTACGGAAATAGTCAGAACCCCATTAAATTTTTCACTCTTTGTTATATTGTAGTCATTTGCTAAAATCATTTAAGTTTTTTTTTCCTCATTAATGTACACACAGCACCCATATTGACAAAGAAAAAACCAGAATTGTTGACATTTTTGCAGATTATTAAACCAAAGAAAAAACTGAAATATCACATGGTCCTATGTATTCAGACCCTTTGCTGTGACAATCATATATTTAACTCAGGTGCTGTCATTTCTTCTGATCATCCTTGAGATGGTTCTACCCCTTCATTTGAGTCCAGCTGTGTTTGAGTATACAGATTGGACTTGATTAGGAAAGCAACACACCTGTCTATATAAGACCTTACAGCTCACGTCAGTGCATGTCAGAGCAAATGAGAATAATGAGGTCAAAGGAACTGCCTGAATAGAGCTCAGAGACAGAATTGTGGCAAGGCACAGATCTTGCCAAGGTTACAAAAAAATTTCTGCTGCCCTTAAGGCTCCTAAGAGCACAGTGGCCTCCATAAAAACGTTTGGGACGACCAGAACCCTTCCAAGAGCTGGCCATCCGGCCAAACTGAGCTATCAGGGGAGAAGAGCCTTGGTGAGAGAGGTAAAGAAGAACCCAAAGATCACTGTGGCTGAGCTCCAGAGATGCAGTCGGGATGGGAGAAAGTTGTAGAAAGTCAACCATCAATGCAGCCCTCCACCAGTCAGGGCTTTATGGCAGAGTGGCCTGACGGAATCCTCTCCTCAGTGCAAGACACATGAAAGCCCGCATGGAGTTTGCTAAAAAACACCTGAAGGACTCCAAGATGGTGAGAAATAAGATTCTCTGGTCTGATGAGACCAAGATAGAACTTTTTGGCCTAATTCTAAGCGGTATGTGTGGAGAAAACCAAGCACTGCTCATCACCTGTCCAATACAGTCACAACAGTGAAGCATGGTAGTGGCAGCATCATGCTGTGGATGTGTTTTTCAGCTGCAGGGACAGGACAACTAGTTGCAATCGAGGGAAAGATGAATCCGGCCAAGTACAGGGATACTCCTGGACGAAAACCTTCTCCAGAGTGCTGAGGACCTCAGACTGGGCCGAAGGTTCTTTTCCAACAAGACAATGACCCTAAGCACACAGCTAAAATAACGAAGGAGTGGCTTCACAACAACTCTGTAACTGTTCTTGAATGGCCCAGCCAGAGCCCTGACTTAAACCCAATTGAGCATCTCTGGAGAGACCTAAAAATGGCTGTCCACCAACGGTTACCATCCAACCTGACAGAACTGGAAAGGATCTACAAGGAGGAATGGCAGAGGATCCCCAAAAACTGGTGTGAAAAACTTGTTGCATCTTTCCCAAAAAGACTCATGGCTGTATTAGATCAAAAGGGTGCTTCTACTAAATACTGAGCAAAGGGTCTGAATACTTAGGACCATGTGATATTTCAGTTTTTCTTTTTTAATAAATCTGCAAAAATGTCAACAATTCTGTGTTTTTCTGTCAATATGGGGTGCTGTGTGTACATTAAGGAGGAAAAAAAAATTACTTAATGATTTTAGCAAATGGCTGCAATATAACCAAGAGTGAAAAATTTAAGGGGGTCTGAATACTTTCCGTACCCACTGTATATATAAAAATCTAATATATTTCTGGTTTAAACAGCAAAAGGTACCACTTGTGTCAAATCAAATTGCACATTTGTAATTCAAAATAAACAGAGCACATATGATCGGCTTCCATTAAAGACCAGTGGCTGCGCCGAGAGGCCGTTTCTCCTTAAATAAAACATTTCCACCATCATCATGTCTGATCTTGTTTTTCTCTGCCTGTGATCCGCCGACCGGCCCAGAAAAGCCAGTCAAATTTGGGTAGCGCCGCTCGCCAACCTGTGGCCTGGAGAAACAACATGCTTAGGAAGATCAAATGGGATGGGAGATGTGTAATTACTGGTGGTTATGAAAACTGGCTGTCATCCTCAACGCGGCGAATTCAGAGCCGCCAGAGGACAGCGAAGGCAGACACGCCTGGAAAAGCACTAATCCAGCACACTTAACTAAAGAGGCAGGCTGTTGCTTCACTTCGTTCAGTCTGGAGTTCAATACAGAGGCAAATGAACCATAGACTTTAGGGCCAGGTGACATATACTGAACCTTCAAGGATTCAAAGCGTCTACTGTCATATGCCCAGTGAGGAAAACAAGGTTCCCTGAGCAATAAAATTCTTACTTTGCTGTCCACAATGAATGCCAAGACAGTGCAAAGCTATACACACTCATACACAAACTATACACACATACATAAACAATGTAAGAAACATAATAATAAAAAACTATGCTGCAGTAGTAGGAATATAGACTATGGAAAAAATAGAAATATAGACTATGTGTATCTATATATGCGAGTATAGAGTAGAAATATAGAATGTGAAAATAGAAATATGGACTATGTATATGGTATCTACATATGCGAATGTACAGTATTAACTTATGTGCAAAAAACAATAGTGCAGTAACGTGCAAATGTTACACGATGCCGGCCTCACACGCGATTATATATATATATATCTATTATATAATATTACACATACACACACACAAATTAAAGAAAGAAGAGTACCTAAACATTCCAGATATTTATTAAAAGATTAAAAGTATATAGTTTTAGATTTATTTTTCCTTGTGGTCATGTGTTGTAAAACACTGTGGGAAAACATGCATTTATTACTATTTTAACTAGATTTTTACTGTATGTTACTTTTTATATTAAACACTTTTGAATCTAAATTGCAAAAATACAATTAAAACCCCCAAGCAATTACAAAGCAAATACATATAAATATCCAGATTTATATATCAAATATTGTCAAAAGACCAAAAAATATAGACATAATTCGTCCAGCCCTAGTGCACTCCATAACTGGATGCACTGTATACAAACATGCTATACAGTAGATCATTGGATATCATTCTTCCCAGCAGTAGATAAAAGCCGTAATGTTGAATTCATGTGGGCTGGCCAAAGGAAAAAGTGAGGGAAGAAAAGATAGAAACTTCCCCCTACCCCCACCTGCTTCTATCACTTTGTCCCCTAGAGGAAGGGAACATTATGCAGGAGGACAATGCGCCAAAGCAAGCCAGGCCTGTTTCAACAGGTTGGCGCTGCAACAAAAAGCATCTGTCTGTTCGACACGCTCTCTATAAGCAAGAGACTGATACCCTTCTGTAAAACACACGTGCATGCATTATCTTTCTGATAATTAGTTCTACTCAGCGGATGTTTCTTAACCAACGCAAAAGCACTCGCTCAAATACAACTGCCGCCTTCAGCGACTCGACACAGTTCACAAAACACCCTTTACAGAGCTTGAACTTTCAACCTTTGAGTTACAAACCCACAATGTTCTTTTGCATGGGCTTGCATTCATAATTTACACTTTGCATGTAGATACTAGTTACCGGTGGCATGAATAACACCTCAAAACATTTGTGATTTTGATAAAATGGCCTAAATAAACTCTCAGACTTACACTGAAGAGAGACCAGAATATCACAGAGATTTGAGGGTGGACTTTCCTCACTTGAAAGAGTAAGAAACCACCTAGCAACCACCCACAACACAGCGCATTTTGCACTCACACTGCTCACACTTTCTTAAGATAAAGCAAAAATGTAGCTACAACTCTCAACCGAACAGAGAAGCTAAATGCATTTTGCCAATAAAACAAATCTCCAGAAACACTTTTCTTCATCCGTGTCTAATGAAGCAATCATCTCTTAATGTGAACTGCTCTCAAATTCAAACGCAACCTCATCAAGCTGATCACAAACACGCACTGCACTAACAAAAAATCGGATTTAGTTTATTTTTATGATGCAATAACTCTTTCCCACAGGGATAAAGGCTTTCAAGATCCATTTACAGTTAGTGCATCCCCTCTGGCTTGATCTGGATGGCTCTTGCAGAGAATCGCAGAACTCGTAGCCTTCAAAGCCTGAACATCTGGCAGTATGGCCTCAGAGAACAGACCTAACAGTTTACAACACCACAAATCTATCAGCTCCAATAAGAGCCGGGCGGTTCTTGGCACTCACACAGATGCATTCGATGACTTCCCAGGTGAGTGATTCTGCATGCAAGACGACAACATGTACACTATGCCATCAGCAAACTCTATAGACTTCTATGTTATTGATTATGCAAAGAGTTGTTGGCGTTTCTGGTACTATGTGACAAAACATCTATAGTGGCCACAAAATTATTAAATATAATAGTTTGAAATAAGCAGAACGTGATTGCATTTATTCTGCCAAATGTTTTGTTAGAAGAGTGACAAATGACACTTTCTTTGATCTAATATCTAATGCAATGCCATTCGGACAGTTTTAGGTGTCCAAATACTTTTTACATTCAACTGTCTGCAAGTTAAAGCTTCCAAGACCGAAAGTGATCATGTAAAGAATTGTTGGTGTTTCTGGTACTACATGACTTGTATCATGGCCTAAAAATTTAAATGAAGAGTCCAAAATAAACAAAGTTATTGCATTTTTAATTTGTTAACCGTTTTGCTAGAAGAGCATGCATGTGCTGTTTCTTTAGAACAAGTGCCACTTGCTTTGATCTAACAATAATGCATTGACATTCAAACAGTTTTAAGTGTTGCTCAGTTGTCCAAATACTTTTTAGGGTCACTGTCTGCCAGTTAAAGCCCCCAAGTCCAAAATGATCATGCAAAGAACTGTTTCTGGTACTATATGACAAAACATCTACAGTGGTGCCAAAAAATAGTCAAAAATGAATGTGATTGTGTGGTTTCTTTACAATAAATGACACTTGTTTTGATCTAACATCTAATGCACTGACATTCAGACAATGTCAAAAGAGTCCAAATACTTTTTAATGCCAATGTCTGCCAGTTAAAGCCTCCAAGAGCAAAGATGCATGAGATACACAACTGCATTCCCTTACAGATCCTGCGTTGTTACCTAGACTCTATAAAGGGGTTTTTCGCAGCAATGCAATAAAAGATTGCATTTCAAGAATCTTTCAGTGAACAGTTCTTGAACCATTTTTCCCAGTATAAAGAACATTTTAAATAATCTAAAGAACCTTTTTCCACTACAAAGAATGGAAAATTCCAAGAAGATGCCAACAAAGAACATCAGTCCAATGCATGGCTTAAAAAAACCTGAAAACATCTTCCAGCTCTTACCTGCATCAGTTTCCCTTCAGCATAGCCTGCGCTGCCCCCGGCGAACACCCCTTCTAGGGTGATTGGCCTGCTGGTGGGCTCCTGTTTCAGCAGTGACACCTTGATCATGGCTCGGGGTGCGGAGCGTTCGGACTCCACAGCAGCGGCTAGTTCCAGGCCCGTGTGGCCCAACGCCACCTGCAAGACAGCCATGAGTAGCCACGGCCAGAGCCCGGCCAATCGCCGCACAGGAACCCTCATTGTCCTGGCTGCAGCGGCGGGCCCCGGCCATACATTATGCACTGTCCACAAAGCTATCCGCCCAATCAGAGCTCAGATAAAAGACAGGAGAATCCTTAGAGGTCACTGAAACTGTCCAAAAAAAAACCCAGTGGCTTTTAGAGTGGGTAGTTTTTTTTTTTTTAAAGCTCAGCAGGGTTGAGATTTGAAATGGAAGAATATTATTAACAATTGAATGGAACTTCAGTTGGTGACTGGCCTGTATCACTGACAGAACATGACTGACAGAGTGATTGACAGCGGGCAGCCTCCTGGCGCGAGCATCGATTTAAACCACAAAAAGAGTTTAATATGACCGCCTAAAGGTCATTTCAATGATATTGCAGATTTCCCCGTGGCATCCCACGCGTCGTGATTGATAACGTGACGTCATAATGACTCCATTATTGTGCGGTGCGCCGCGTCCACTTCAAAGGATTCCAAACATTCCAGAATGTAGCAGGTTGTAGCAGAATCACCGCATCCGTCAATGCAACAATGTCTCAGTTACTCCACTCTGATCAACACGCGTAACAATCCCACTGTGAACGCCTGGAAATGTTTCCCATGCGGTCCAACATTAAAAAAAAATTATCCAGATAAAACAAGAACTTCGCGGGAGCGATCGAAAACACTGTCAGGAGGGAGCCGTTTCTGAACACTCATTCCCATGTTCCTAAATGAATTAAGACTTCACAAACCTGTTCGACTCAGATTATATCCCCACAGATCCATGTCGAGAAATCCAGTCACTTCAAGTGTAGAATCCGCACGCGCTGTCCCGAAGCCTCAGTGCTGTTGATCCGAACTGCAGGAACGCTGGAAAAGTTTAGAGTTGAGAGTGAACGCGAGTGTGAGCTAGCGTGCATGTGTGTGTGTACCTGCTGACTGTCAGCGAGGGTGGAGCAGAACTTATCCGACCCATTAAACACACACACACACACACACGTCTGGTTTACTATCCCTGTGGGGACTCTCCATAGGCGTAATGGTGTTTATACTGTACACACCGCATATTCTATCGCCCTACATCTAAACCTACTGCTCACACCAAACTTTCTGCATGTTTACATTCTCAGAAAAACTCATTCTGTATGATTTATAAGCTTGTTTCCCCATGGGGACCTCAATTTAGGTCCCCATGAGTCGGTGTGTATTCAGGTTTAAGTCCCCATCGGGGATTAGAAAACATGCACACATCCCACACACACTCTCTCGCACACACACTGCGCCCTCTAGCTGACATCACTGGAGAAACATCAGAATTACAGAACGATGCTGGATGCCAAAACTGATTTTCTAAGCATAACGTGAATATAATCATCAGTGTAACAACTGTTAAGCTTCATAATAACCTTGTAAAATGCAATGGACTTATGACTGAATAATTATTATCCCTCAAATGCATGCACAGCCATGTGAAAGGAATAGTTCACCCAAAACCGAATATTTGCTATAAACGTATTCACGCTCAGGCCATCCAACAAGTAGATTAATTTGTTAATGCGAACAGACGTGGAGAAATTTAGCATTCTATCACTTGCTCAGCAATGGATGCTCTGCAGTGAATGGGTGCCGTCAGAACGAGAGTCCAAACAGCTGATAAAAACATCACATAATCAAACAAGCACTCAAGTTCTCAGAGGTGAATACGTCTTGAGAAGCCAAAAGAAACAAATCCATCATTAAGACTTTAACTTCAAACTGTTGCTTCTGACTAAAACACAAGCCCATAGCCAGTGAGGGGGGGAATAGATTTGATGCCCGATTTTATTTTGTGTTTTGACATGTGAAAGTGAACTATTCCTTTAAAATCAAAAATCAGACGTTGAAAAATAGTATTTTGGATTTGTCTTTTTAGGGATGTTGATTTGCGCAAAACAGACAGAAATAAATTGAAGACAGGTTTTTATTTACAGTAGGCCTTTCTGTAGTTAAATTGAGTGACTACAATTTGTCAGAGGGCAACAAAAAAAAAGGTTAATTACACTAAATAACAGAGTAACATACTTCAGCTGCAGAATCTAATTGTATTGTCTCCTAATTTAAAGGTATACTTAACTACTAATTAAATTATAGGTCATTTTATAATAAAGTCCTTAGGGAAATAAGGATTTATTTTACTGGACACAGGGCCATCGTTAGGAATTCTGGGCCCTGTGCACTGAATTTGCTATGGGACCCCCACAAAATCATGGACCCCTATTACTCAGTTCCACTATTACCCCATCTGACGCCCCTGACCGGACATCTATCATGACTTGAGCTGCTTTATAATATAATAATATAAAAAATATAATTATCTGAGCAGTCAAAATAACAAAACAAACAGCACGTTCAGTCTTTATCAGGGATTTCACTTGCTTTGCATTTATTCAAATTCAGAAAAGCTGAAAACAAATCAGTTCATTCAAATCTGACTTTCACTCTTGTGCTACATTTAAAAAATATATATATACCGATGCTTATGAATACTGAAATATATAGGATATAAGATAAATAATTTAAGGATATAATATATATATTGATAAATAATATCACATTCACTGTAGGATTTTAAGATGGCATGAAAATTAGTCAGAAACTTTGTGCGAAACATTTAAAAAAACAAAAAACAAGCATGCAAATATTAACTTAACGACTTCAAATCTTAAATTACTTAATAGTTCAACCATTGTTAAAATATTGTAAATAACTAATATAACTAATAATAATACTTATTATCATTAATAATAAATACTATAATGAAATAAGTAATAGCTTTGTGATGCTTGTCATTTGCATATGCTGATGAATCCTGCCTGTCTTCTGTGGATCATAACAACCATAAAGTCATAAAAAAATCTGAATGATTGTGTAAAAACATAATTTGAAGGTGTTATATAATCTGAAACTGTCCTACCTAAAGCAGCTGCAGTGAGTCTTGCTCTGCTCTCAGTTTCTGATGCTTTCCTGAGTCACTTTCTGATCTGTAGCAGCCTGATCACAGAGTATCGAGTTATAGCATCAATCCATGAAGGCTCAATTTTAATTTTGACAACACACAACAACAACAACAAACACTTAAAGACCAACTAAGATGATCCAAGTGTCTTTTGACCTTTTTTAAGGCCTCCAGAGATGCTGAATCATCTTCTTTGAGTTGGCTGGCTCCTTGCTTCTCAACTTCATGTCCCTCAGACTCCAGTTTGATGTATTGCGTGCCCACACTGCAGGCCATGGCAGAGGGACGCTCGTCTCTCACAGGACTGGATGCCGCCGTGTCTATCCTGGAGCTCTGAGGACTGTCAGGTTCAGGTTTAGAGGCAGCAGGTAAAGTGTAGAGAGTTGGGCTGGAGGTGTGCTGGCCTTTCACAGGGGAGCCCACTCGGACTACGTGGACGTTGGGCAAACCCTGGAACTCATCCACCATCTGGAACACCCTGTCGAGGTTCACGTCGCCCCTCTGAGACTCAGCCGTAACGTGTGCGGGCCAGTTTGCAGTTTGGATGCTGTTGTGATGGTGGCTCACTGAATAGTTCTGCTGGAGTAATGAGAATGAAAGTGTTGTTGTATTATATTAAATATAAATATTGCAAAACAATAATTCACTAAAAATGTTTTTTTTATTGGTCTTATGAAGTATTCTAATTTGTCGAGATAGTGAATTGGTGGGTTTTTGTTAAATGTGAGCCAAAATCATCACAATTAAAAGAACCAAAGCCTTAAACTACTTCAGTCTGTGTGCACAATTATTTAATACCACTAGTTTCACAATTTGATTGAATGAACTTTCCAAGAATCTATTTATTGAGAGCCACCTGGTAGATATAAATATATATTATTGTATCTCTAAAAGATTATATATTGTAAGTTGCTATGGATAAAAGTGTCTATCTATCTATCTATCTAATATCTATCAACTATACACATAGAGCAACAAAACTAATTAAAATATTCATACATATACCTAAACATATAAGAAATGTAAAAACATTATTTTTATTTGTTTATTTTTATTTATATTTTTCTTTGGAAATAAATTATATATGTACAGTAATTATATAGATTATATATATAATTTTATATATATATATATATACCAATCCATGACACACGTACCTATATATTTATATATATATATATGTGTGTGTGTGTGTGTGTTCAAAAGTATTCCACAAGTAATATGGAGTAAAATAGGACTGAACATGTTGTTTACAGTTTTGTGAGAGTCATTCAGATGCAATTATTTATAGTTATGAATGATCAGACACATATGAATTGTGTAATGTTTCTCACCGGGTAATAAGCATAATGTGAATATGGCAGAGCTGTTTGATCTCCACCTGCTCGATCTGCTTCAACAAAACCAGCAGTGCAACACTGACAAACTACTGAGAGCGAGACAAACACACAACCATTGAACATACAGTGCAGTACGTTCACAAGTGAATAGAATCACAACAGTAACGGTTTCGTCTCCGATGTTTCTCCTAAAATTAGGAGGACGTTGGTATCTCTGCAGATCTGAGCACATTTTGAGACACTGTGGAGAACTCTTCTCAAACTCCAGAGGAGACACATGTGAGTCCTTTTCCTGTGGGAAATGAGTTTAATGCACTGTAAGATAAAGTAAGTCAGTACCTGGCGAGTAAAATCCAGAGGTATAGGACAGCTGCTGAGGTATATATTTAGGCTCCTGTGGAAACAGACCGCCGGGACCGGACTGAACCCTGTGAGAAGTGCTGTACGGATTGAGGCGAATGACAGAAACCGGGATGCCTTTGTTAGAGTAGAAGGGAGGCACATCACTGTAAGGAAAGATCCAGGAGCGCGGAGGGATCGGGCTTCGGTCAGACCCCTTCTGCTGATGGGATACAGAACCGAAATGCTGATTCGGGTCTGCAGAACCTAAGAAGCGAGTATAAAGGAGCTTTTGAGAAGTTTACAGACCATTGAAAGCTACAAAAAATTATTTTCGAGGTGTCAGTTCTGGCACTTCTTCCTAAGACTGTAAATTATGATAGTCTAGAGGTGTCATTTTATGTTAGCATGCATGAGGGCCAGAGTCAAATCCTGATATAATATACATTTTTATAAAGAACCAAGCAAAATTCCAACTGAATTTGATGTATGGAAAAAAGTGGAACTGACTTGTTGATAACACTGTTAGTGTTTCACGGGAAACACCCAACACCATATAAAAAAACTATTATGTTTTCACTATAATAATTACTGCAGTGTCTTCAGAACCAACGACATACTTTTGAATTATGAACTGAAGCATTTTCACTAAAGACTGATTTTTACTGATCTCATTAAATGCTAAAACTCATTGGATGTATTGACAAATTAATACGTTTTTCATTACGTTTTTGGACGCACGTGTTTTTTTTTTTTGCTTCAATTTTTATAAAGTAAATGTAAGAATAACTTAACTCATATTTCCAGATGAACACTTACTGGACTGAAGCAGCTCGGCTTTACTTGATTCTCCATCAATCTTTTTTTATTTTTTTTGAAAAATCATTGCGTCTCAAAATCTGATCATCTGGCTTTTGAGGAATGTTTATTTGCTCATCTCTCAGTCAGCACTAGATTGCATTGCATTATATGTTTGGATAATTTCAATGTCATCTTACTAAGACATATTATTGGAGAAATATAGTGATGACTGATATTTATATCATTTTATGTAAGTATGCTATACTGTTATAAAGATCTCGTTGATTTATATGAGCATCTGCACTAAATTGCATATTTTTTTGCTCCGTTTGAGAGTTTTTTAACTCCATATTCTCATTATATCATGAGCCATAAAAGCCTGATGCATCATATGATACTCAACATAAACAATTAAAATTGTAACTCATCCAGACATGCATGTGCCGTATTGAGGAGAGCTGTCAACACTAGTGTTGGGGAAAGTTACTTTTAAAAGTAATGCATTACAATATTGCGTTACTCCGTAAAAAAGTAACTAATTACGTTACTAGTTACTTTTTATGGAAAGTAATCCATTACGTTACTTTTGTGTTACTTTTTAAAATCTGGACAGGGCTTGCTTGTTTGTTTTTAAAATAAAAAGTTATTGTTTTACAAATATAAAAGACTTTTCACACCAAAAGTGAAATGAATGCGCCTCAGGCTGAAGGGAAAGTACAATTACGTCCGTACAGTAGAATGCAGAAAAATAAATCTCAACACACTTCAGCAATAAAAAGGACACACAAATGTTTGTCTAGAGTAAATTTTGCTTATTAGTACGGTTGAACTGGATCATCGAAGCTCAGAAAACTTTGAAAAAAGTAATATGATTGCGTAATTGTAATGTCATGGTCAACACTTACTTTGCATTACAAGTAATGCGAGTTACGTAATCAGATTACTTTTTTCAAGTAACTAGTAAAGTAGCGCATTACTTTTTAATTGATGAGAATATCCGAGTTACTTTTTCAAATAAGTAACGCAAGTTACTTTTTTCCCCCAATTTATTGACTGACAGCTCTGCTGTCCCCATGTTGAGAGAAATCAGATGTTACCGTAGTTCTAAAATAAATATGAATATGCATTAATTCATCTCACTCACAAAACAGACTCAGTATTCCTCAAAATGAATAAAAACAACGCAACTCGGAATATGACGCAAACCTGCAATAATTAAACGTTAAACACAAATATCCTTTATGTATTTAATCCCATTCTATTTGCTTCTGAGCGTCGATGATCCAGTTCAAGCGTACTAATAAGCACAAATTACTTTATTTGTGTTTGTTTATTGCTGAAGTGTGTTGAAATCTTCTTCTGCATTCTACTGTACGGACGTAACTTTACTTTCCCTTCAGCCTGAGGCGCATTCATTTCACTTTTGGTGTGAAAGGCTTTTATATTTGCCAGAAATATAATTTTTTATTTTAAAAACAAACAAGCAAGCCCTGCCCAGATTTAAAAAGTAGCGCAAAAGTAACGTAACGCATTACTTTCCATACCTAAGTACCGTAATGAGTTACTGTTTATGGCGTAACGCATTACTTTTAAAAGTAACTTTCCCCAACGCTGGACACCACTCGTGTCTACGTTGCTCAGTCTAGTGTGTGAACGTTAAACTGGCCTCTTTTCTCATCTGCGGCGTTGTGTTGAGACTGCTGATGGTCGCGGCGCGGGGGCCGACAGGTCACCTGCTCTCCGGCCTCCATCTTGGCCTTGTTACTGATGGTCAGCCTCTTCATGTGCACCAGAAGCTCTGGCCGACCCTGTCTGAAGACGGGATTGTGGAAGTGGTGCAGGTTTCGGCGTCTGTCCTTGAAGGACCTGTCACAAACCTTCCGGAAGCCGTAGAGGTTGAGCTGCCGGATGAAGCTGGTGAAGTTGGTGGTCTTGAACAGCTTAGCATCTTGTTTGAGCGGCGACAGCAACTCGTCCTCGAACCGCTGCTGGTCGACGATCACGCTCTCTCCATTTGGGCTCCAGAAGGCCGAGTCGTTTTGGGGATTGTTTATTAAACGCCATAACTTAGCCGGGAAGTTATTGTAGTTTATGTGGACCCTGAGAAGAGACCTATCAAACTCCACATCCATCACGGTCACCTCAAACAACCAATTAATGACCTGCAGACGACGGAAAACACATGAAAATGTCATTAAAATCTGATATAAACGTTTAACAACAACATTACTACTATTTTAAACGCCATTAGTAGGCTACATAATCTTCAATTGAACATTAGAAGTTACATTTGTGATCTTAATAGAATGTGAACACAGTACATGAAAATCTATGAAACTTTGTTAATTGAAAACCGAATAATTAACGTCTTTACCGTAAGCCGTTACCGCAGCCGTTACTGGAGCCGTTAAGCGCGCGTTCACACATGCAACACATTTAAACCGCATCGGAACGAGGATCACGTGACCTCTCAGCGCCGGCGGGTTAACAGCGGCCTCTAGAGGCTGCTGGGGTCACTACAGTTCGTTTACAGTCAATTGCATCAGAACACATTTTGTTTGAAAAAAAAAAACAGCATGGAATATTTAAAAATTTGAATAAATTAATATTTCAAGTTAATTATATGGCCAAAAATGTATAACTATTTCAAATCACGATCGAGCGGCGCGTGTCGGTGACGTCTTTATCGAAATGCGCGGTTGTTGTTTTTATTTTTATTATTATTTTTTTTATTAATGCTCAAAAATCAAGAATAGTACACGTAGAAGACCATAAAAATGATAACCAATAATAACAAAAAATTAAGTAGAGGCAAACAAACAAAAAAGAACAGGGGAAAAAAACAAGGAAAAGGGGGTTGTTAATACATTACAAACTGAAAGAATAAAATTGAGATTTACATGTCGTTAAAGATAGGAAAAGAGTTATAGATAGATAACGTTTTTAAGGCTTTTTTGTTCTTAGACAACTGGATTAATGAAAGGTGTTGCTCAAAATCTTTTATAAAAACGATGGAGAGAGGTCTGGAGTTTGAATATTTGCATTTGTGGATGTGAAATCTTGCAAGAAACAAAAATCAGATTCACTACACATAAAACTGTTTCCTTTTAGATTGTTCATACTCAATAAAACCCAATACTACGTCCTTCCAAAACAGAATACATTCATTAAAAATGTTACTCCTTTTTGTAAAAAAAAAAAATGAATATATGGAATATTAAAAAACAAACAAACATGGAATTAATAGGATTTGTGTTTTCTATCCATTAGATCATTTCCATTCCATTTATGAAACCCTTGCGTTCTCATAGTTCAGACTATTTCAGGCAACGCAGCTCATGGTCACAAAGATCTTAATTTAATAATTATATAATACTAATTATGCATTTAAGCATACGCTTTATCCAAGCCACTTACGTGCATTCGGCTATACATTTTTGACCAGTCGATCAAACATACCTAAAATTTACTTGTCATTACATGCAAAATGTAAGGGACAGCATTTGATAAACCAATATTTCAGTAATTATAACCCAAACATATTTTTTATTGCTTTTATTAATTCAATGCCACAGAACAGGAGGTATTCCGATATTCACATTATCACAACATTATAGGCTTCCAGAGAAGACGAGAATTACAAAGGAAGAAAATTACATAATTACAAGTTTTCAGTGCTTTTTTTGTTTGTTTAAAGAGATTTTAACATATAATTTAAAGTCTTATCAAACTGTCAAAATTTGGGTTTACATTCTTCTTAGTGTATATGTGTGGTGTTGGGTGTGTGTGTGTGTATATATATATGTGTGTGTGTGTGTATGTATATACTGTATATGTGTGTGTGTATATACAGTATATATATATATATGTGTGTGTGTGTGTGTGTTATGTTCTGTTGTATGTATATATATGTTGTGTGTTTGTGTATGATATATATAAGATGTGGGTGTGTGTGTGTGTCTGTATATATATATGTGTGTGTGTGTGTGTATGTATATATATATATGTGTGTCTGTGTCTGTGTATGTATATATAATATATGTGTGTGTGTGTGTATGTCTGTGTATGTATATATTATTTGTGTGTGTGTGTGGTGTGGGTTGTTGTATTATATATAGTATGTGTGGTGTTGTGTGTAGTTATATCTATATATATGTTGTGTGTGGTCTGTGTATGTAGATATATATGTTGTGGGTGTGTGGGTTTGGGTGTGTCTGTTGTATGTATATATATATTTGTTTGTGTGTGGGTATGTATATATATATATGTGATGTGTGTGTGTGTGTGTATATATATAGTGTGTGTGTGTGTGTGTGGTGTCTGTGTATGTATATATATATGTGTGGTGTGTGTGTGTATGATATATAGTATGTGGTGGTCGTGTGTCTGTGTATGTATAATATATTTTGTTGTGTGTGTGTATGTATATATATATATGTGTGTCTGTGTCTGTGTATGTATATATATATGTGTGTTTGTTGTGTATTATAATACTGTATATTGTGTGTGTGTCTGTAGATAGTCTATGTGTGTGTGTGTTGTTGTATTAATATGTGTTGTGTGTGTGTGTAATGTTATATATATGTGTGTGTGTGTGTGGATTTATATATATATATGTGTGTCTGTGTCTGTGTATGTATATATATATGTGGTGTGTGTGTGTGTATTGTATATATATGTGTGTGTGTGGTGGATTATATATATATAATGTGTGTCTGTTTCTGGTATGTATATGATGTGTGTGTGGTGTGTGTGTGGTGTGTTCCCGTGATGTATATATATATGTTTTGTGTGGTGTGTGTATGTATATAGAATATGTTGTGTGTGTGTCTGTGTTATGTATATATTAGTGTGTGTGTGTGGGTGTATGTAATATATATATGTGTGGTGTGTGTCTGTGTATGTATAGATATATTGGTTTGTGTGTGTATTGTATATATTATATATATATATATATATATAATATATATATATATATATTCTATATGTATGGATATGTGTAGTATATATATATACTGTTCTATGGTGTTTGTTTGGTGTGGTGTGTGTCTCTGTGTATGTATATATATTTTGTGTGTTGTGTGTGTCTGTGTATGTATCTCTATGTGTGTGAGTAAATGATATACAGTAATATATTATATTATATATATATATATATGCTGTGTGTGTGTGATATGTATAGATCTATATAATGTGTGTGTGTGTGTGTGTGTGTCTGTGTATGTATATATATTATATATCTATCTATATATATATATAATTTCTGTTGTATGGATATATTATATATATAATATATATATTGGGTGTGTGTTGTATATCTATATATATATATCTATATATATGTGTGTGTATGTATATGTATATATATATATCTATATAATGTGGTGTGTGGTGTGTGTGTGTCTGTGGTATGTATATAAGAATATATCTATATATATCATATATCTGTGGTGGTTGGTGTATGTATATTATATTAGTATATTAATTATATATATATATATATACACACTGCTACTGTGCTGTTTTAGGCTAAACTGAGACTTGTCATTTGCACTTATATATTGTTGCTCTTTTGTTGGTTTTGACTGCTTCTATTGTCCTCATTTGTAAGTCGCTTTGGATAAAAGCGTCTGCTAAATGACTAAATAAATAAATAAATATGGAATTTTCCTAACACAATAAACAAATGTATAATATGTTGTTCTTTACCATTCGACTTTTCGTTTTCTGTATAAAAAAAGTACATAAAATATGCACATTTCTATTTTTCTGTTGATATAGAATTCCAAATCCTTCCAAAATAATCTCGAGTAAATACAACGGGGGGGGAAAAGATGCTAAATAGTTTATTTTTCTCGACCACAAAATGCACAGGCATATTAAGCTTAAATCTTTCCGAAACATTGCTTAGTGTTTTGTTATCGATACCAAACTTATTGAGCGGCGCGCGTCAGTGACGTCATTACTCTGCGCCGGCTATCAAACGCTAACAGCTCGTCGAAACAATCGTTGTTCCGAGGCCTCTACAGCTAGCTTTTATTCATTTAATTTCAAGTGTATTTCATCAGAGCGACAGGAATGTCTCTGGAGACTGTCCCAAAAGATCTGCGGCATTTGAGAGCGTGTCTGCTGTGCTCTCTTGTCAAGGTAAACAACACATTTATCAAAACAGATGCTTTCATCATTGATACACATTTAGATATTCAGAGCAGATGAGTATAACGCGGGTATAAAACTCTATAGATAGGCTTTCTCTGTCTTATCACGATCATGTTTTTGGACATGGAAACGCCGTGTTGGGGAAATTACGTTACCTCGGTACTTTTCATGGAAAGTAACGCGTTACGTTACTTTCGCGTTACTTTTTTAAATATGGTTAGATTGTTTTTAATATAAGAAGTTCTATTTATAGCAAATATAAAAGCCCTTTCACACCAAAAAGTGTAAAGAATAAACCTCAGGCTGAAGCACAAGTAAATTCACGTCTGTACAGTAGAACGCAGGAGAAGAAACACTCTTCAGCAATAACAAAACAATGAAGCACAATTGTTAGTTTCTCTAAAGTCATTTTTGCTTATTAGTACGGTTGCACTGGATCATCAAAGGCCAGCAGCAAAGATATTAGTTAATAAAATGGAATTAGATACATTTGTGTTATTTAACTTATTTAATTATTGCAGGTTTGCGTCATATTCTGAGTTTGCATTCATTTTGATGAATACTAAATCTGTTTTTTGTGAGTGGGCTGAATTAATGCACATTCACATTTAGTCTAGAACTACATCATGTTCACACAACGCCTCTGTACTCCCGATTTCTCCCAACATGGGGACAGGAGCGCCGTCAGTCAATACATGTGAAAACAAAGTGTCTGGCATTACTTTTTTGAAAAAGTGACTCAGATATGTTCTTGTAAATTAAAAAAGGAATGCGTTACTTTACTAGTTACTTGACAAAAGTAATCTGATTACGTAACTGCGTTACTTGTAATGAGTTACCCCCAACACTGGATATGAATAACACATACATTGTTATTAAATACAATGGTGAGTGTATGTATTTGTGTGTGTGTTTGCTTCTTACAGTCATACAATGTATATTAAGCATTATATTGTTAAATACAGTCACAGGCATTACAGCCCAGCTGTGGTTTGCATAGGAAATACTGAATATATTTGATTGGTATCATTTCTCTATAATCTTCTCTGGTTTCAGACTATTGATCAGTTCGAGTACGACGGATGTGATAACTGTGAATCATACCTGCAGATGAAGGGCAACCGAGAGATGGTTTATGAATGCACCAGCTCTTCTTTTGATGGGTGCGTAATGGCATTTCTTAGATAATTCACTCCATGATCATCATTTACTCTCTCTGTATGGCTTGCTTGCTTTCTTCCTTGTACCAAAAACTGAGATATCTGGCAGAATGTATGAGCTGTTCTTGTCCGTGTAATGACAACAGGCGGGGATTCACATTTAAAAAGCACCTAATGGAGTAACCCATGCAACTTAGGAAAGAGAATTGCACTGGTTTGCAAAGTTAAGGTGTGTTAAAACTGATAGAATATCCATGGTTGAGTCGATATTCTTAAAAAAAAAAAAAAACACACATGGATGTTGGATTTCATTCGAGCACTAATGTGTGATGTCTTCGTTCTAGTGTTGTTGCTATGATGAGCCCGGAGGACAGTTGGGTGGCAAAATGGCAAAGAATCGGTGAGTATTTGCGTGCACTTCACCTGTGAGATCTTCAGAAGCAGTCGGGTGGAGTTGCTTTGCTTACCTCGCTCATTTCTGTCTTTCTTTTCATTTCACATTTATTTATGTAGCACTTTTACTCAATACAGATGATTTCAAAGGCGCTTCACATCAATACACAGGAAAATAGCAGTGTTAATGTTTCATGAATTATGAAACAACTTCAAGTTCAGCTATAAAGCAGCTTTACAAAGGCTGTAGAGTCATTATTCAGCTCAGTTCAGTAACAGTGTGGATGTCTTTCTCAGGTAACTTCAAGCCAGGTGTCTATGCAGTAACAGTAACGGGTCGGTTACCTCCAGGTTAGTGTGCGATTTTGGTCTCGTTCAGCAGAATGGCCTCGCTCATGACTGTAAATGAAGGACATTTTGTACACTGTAAAATAAAATCTGTGAGATTTACGGTAAAATACCGGCAGCTGTGGTTGCCAGAACTTCACCGTAAAAAATATGGTAGCAACATTTTAGGTTTTACAGACTTATCTTAAATTCACAATAAAATACTGTATTTCATTAACTGATGTTATGTTAATAAACCAACATATTGAAGTGTTAATATCTGTTTTGAACCATTGTAATGCAGCTGGTGGTAACTGGAAACTGGTGGTGATGAGAAAGTCACGTGATGAACCAAACCTCAACACAAACAGCTTTTCTACGAGCTGAGGAGGGTAATACTTATATATAGAAGGTGCACACAGTGTCAGTCACACAAACACTAAACCCCATCATGGTGACACACGATACTGAAATAATGCAATAACATTAATTTAACAACATTAGATGTAAGATTAAACCCTAATGTACACAACTGATAAAAAAAACTAAGAAAAAACATGTTATTAAAATTTTTTTTTTTTTTTTTTCAAAACAAAAACACATCAATATGAAGTTTCATGCAGGGTATTCTGGGAGTGTCCATTTACGGTTTGTTACTGTAAATTATACAATGACTTTTTCTTTTTCACTTCCAAAAAATTTAAAATATTTTAACAGTATTTTACTGTAAAATTACATTAAATATAATTACATTTATTCACCGAATATAGTATGGAAACTTACTGTTAACCAGTTAACAGGTTTTTACTGTAGCATTTTTACAGTCTTTTACTGTTAAAATCACAATCATTTTTTACAGTGTATTTTCTGTGAAAACCTTTGCTGAGAATCACTCACATGAGGTTGATTTTGTGTTTTGTCTCTCAGGTGTGGTGCGAGAGTTGAAGAGCAGAGACGTCATCTACAGATCTAGAGACACGGCTGTTAAAACATGAAAACAGTTTGCATCAGTTTATGAATCACATGTTTGTAAGGCTACACTCATAACCAGCTGTTTTAGTGACTGCTTATATGTTATTGTCTGTTATTTCATGTCTTATGATTTTCTTTTTTTACTTTTTGGAGCGATTATGGTTTGATGATGGATAAATTACTCACACTTTGTTTGTGTGTGTATATATATATATATGATCAGTAGGGTTTCTACAGTTAAAAAGGTCATACCCCCGGTTTCACAGACGAGGCTTAAGCTAGTCCCAGACTAAAATGTATGTTTGAGCTGTCTCAATTGAAAATTTCTTGCTCTGACATTATCTTAAAATATGTCAGTGGTTTCACTGTTCTGTGTCAAGATGCACACCTGTAATGTTTTCTTCTAACGCATTTTTGTAAAAGTTGCTTAAATATCTTAATTTAACTAAGGTCTAGTCCTGGCTTAAGCTAAGCACCGTTTGTGAAACCGGGCCTTAAAAGGTCTTAATTCAAAGCAAAAAGTCTCAAATTCATAGTCTTGGCATTAAATGTGGCATGCACTGCAAAAAAAAATTTATATCTTCCTCAGTATTTTTGTTTGTTTTCCAATACAAATATCTAAACATCCTTAAATCAAGATGCATGTACTTGTGAAGGAAAATGAAGATGTGAATTCTTGTTTTCTGAGAAACTGAACAAAAGTGAGTTTACGCTTCAAACAAGAGTGAATATCTGTCAGTCGAATTAAGATTTTTTTCTGAGCCCAGATATTTGTTCTCGTGTTAATCATGAACTCGCTTCATTTTGATCAGTTTCTCAGAAATCAAGACTTCTTGTCAATTTGCTTTTCAAGTAAATGTATCTGATTTAAGTACCTTAAATGTACCTTTTTTTTTTTTTTTTTAGTGTGATCATAATTTACAGTAGAAATTATTTCGTTTTCAAGTGTTTGGAGCAGAGCTTGTTCAAACCTTAAGATTTCGTTTTTGTGAAATATTTAAAAAGTAATGGAGATTGTACTTTGCAGTGTTGCTAATAAAACTCATTGTGCTCCTTAGACATTTACATTTAGAGAACATATTGATATATAGTGTTCCCTTCGATTTATTCCTTCAATATGATTTACTTGCTCTAAAAGTCTTAAATGCACCTTCATAAAACCAGCAGAAACCGTGTGTTATTTTGAGAAGACACAATGAGAGGGCGCTGTCGCTCCTCAAACTCCTGCTGACACAAATGCTGATGGAAATAAAACTCACACCAACTTGAGAATCAGACAAGAGTCTCATTTAAGAGCTCAGATTCGTTAATGGTGTTGACTGGGACTCATATTATGGTTCACCCCACTAACCCACACTAAACTACACTAAAACCTAACTCATCTAAGCGGTTTATTCAGCAGACGTGATGCACTAAACAGTGCATTGTGTTTAAGAAAAGTGAGCTGTTACTTTCATATGCTTCTGGACTTGGAGGATGATACAACACCTAAATATCATACACAAATATTAAACATTTGACTTGAATATTATACTACTACTTCAGAGTTTAACTAGATCATTTTTGGGGGATTTTGGTCCTGCCTTGTTATGCTTCAAAAATGTCTGCAAAAATTGCTTATAAATTTTGTGTTATGCTGTATTATTACCATATATTGGATTCAATCTTTTTATCAACTTGTTTCAGGTATCAAAGGTTTGTATTTTTTTTGTGTGACTGATTGTCTTCGGCCTCATTTATCTGAGCTCATGCACCTCAGTTTTTTTAGCCAAAATTATTCACAAATAATGCATCACTCAAAAACTGAGGTGCAAAAGAAATACAAAACCTGTGATAACTGAAAAAACAAGCTGACAAACAGATTGAATTCAAGATTTGGTGATAGAGCATTATGAGAGATTGATAAGGCAGAGAACACCAAATTAGGTAAAGGATTTTTGAGTACAGCATTGTAAGAAATTACATTAAAAGAGGTCATATGATGTTGCTAAAATGAACATTATTTTGTGTAATGAAATGTGTTTAAGGTTAAAAAACACATTATTTTCCACATACTGTACATTATTGTTTCTCCTCTATGCCCGCCTTTCTGAAACACGACGATTTTTACAAAGCTCATCGGTCTGAAAAGCGAGGTGTGCTGTGATTGGCCAGTTATCCAGTGCGTTATGATTGGCTGAATACTTCAAGCGTGTGTGACGGAAATGTTACATCCCTCACCATACTGTGATGATGCCCTGTCAGGCCGGCGTGACAAGACAAAAACATTAAAACCCATTACAACGTGGCATTTGTTGCATCCAGTGGGGACATAATTACGGATTATAATGACTTGTACGGTCTTTTTATTCATCGCAAGGCAATTCCATTGCTCTACCAGGCTCAGTAAACAGTCCTCCATAAAATGCCCTGCACACATCTAAATATTTGGGTTGAAGTGTTCTGGAACAGTGTTGTAAATACAACTTAACCACTGATTTGTAGTCGTGTCCTCTTTTGGAAGACCAAACAAAGTAGTTTCGCTTTCACGACGAAACCGGCGCCTAGATGAGCAGACGTGGCGGGTTTAGAGTGAGCAGAGGCGGCGGATTCGACGAAGGAGCGTCCGGAGGGCTTGCGGCAACCACATGTGACTCCGGGCTGGACTCCGCTTCGTCCACGGTGAAAGCCGATCTGGCGATCCACAGCACGAAGTTGTTTTATTTCCTCAGCGACCAGCACGGATCGCTCTAGGCATGACGAATTGGATATCGTCCTCTTTTGTTTTGGAAGACCAAACAAAGTTGTTTCTCTTTCACAACGAAGCACACAGCGCCTTCACGACATGGCTGCAGCGTCAACAATACTACAGCGAGAATAAAAGTTACGCCTTCTTTCTTTGCGTGAACATTTGGGCGTTATGCAAATCTTCCCACATAGTGATGTAGATATGTGGGGGCGTGTTAGAATGAGCCATTTTAGGTAGGCTTGGCTGACTTAACTTTTATAAAGAATATCTCTTTGGATTTGAAACTTTAATCTTTGCAAATTTACAGATCTTCTTTATGCACAAACAGCTTGTAACACTGCAAAGAGAAAGGAAAACTTGAAATCGCATCATGTGACCCCTTTAAAGCAAATATCCCTCATGAACTGAGTAAATGTAAGTGAAGAAGATTTAAGTAGATCTGAATAACTAAACATTTACTCTCATTATACAGTCCATATTAAAGCATGTTGGAAAATCCAGATTTTCCTCTCTTCGCGTGCAATTGTTAATTGTGTCCAAAATTAAGAATATTGACATGGAATGAGTAATAACTTCAGTACAGTTCAAATTTTTAGATTGAAATTTAACAAAAAACATTATGTAAAATCCCTAAATATAATTCATTAGTCAAAAAACTAATTTCTAAACTAAAAAAAAATCTATAATAGATAGATATAATTTTAGACAAAATAAACTCTTGCATTTTTAGGCATTTATTTTGGCATGTCCAACTCTAAAAATCACGTATGTGATATTCAGAGATTTTATTAAGGCACTACAGTTCTTTATTATTGTGATATTTACAAAGCCAGTGAATATTTTTACTTTTATTTTTTGTGAAAGCATATGGGCCATGAGTGCCTATGTTTATTAAGACAATAAATGTGTTGTGACGTCTGTAGGAAATGGTCATGTAATGCAACAAAGCGTCACACTGATGCACATCTGTCATAATCATTCACATCACAAACACTGCAGCTAACCTTTGACGAATATGAGCTTTTTGAAACCGTTTCTTTTTTAGATGTAGATGTGGGAAGTGTGCCGGGGTGGGCCTGATTTTTCCATGTTTGAGAAACACACTTCACATCTCCACCTCGGTCACGTTTCACCTCCTTCACACGAGCAAACAACAGTTACTGACTGACTCAGAAACAAGACTTCATAGTCATTTCAGTCGTATCATTGCAGCACCACACTGTCTGAGAAATGCCTTTTGTCCTCTCACTCAGAAACTTATTATCAAAGTAGTTTTACTGTACATTTCATGATGTTATATATATTATATATATATATATATATAGATTATATACACACCAGCCCACTTCTAAATGTCTGAATGTTGCATTAGATCACAACATTTCAAACAAACAGCCACTGTCGGTTTGTCCATGACCATCAATGAAAACATAATTTCAGCATTTGAGTGATATTTTATATCTAATGCAATTCAGACATTTTGTGTGATTGTAGTGACCAAGCATCACTGTACACGTGACACAAGCAGCAGACAGGAATGGGTTTTTCTTTAGCTGAAATAAAAGTTCACATTGGAACCTTAAAAAAAAAAAAAAAGTTACATGTTTGAGACAGAAAATAGCTTGAAAAAGGACTAAATGTCATTTTGAACGTCACGTACTAAACATGATGCATGCAAGTTTTCATTTCAGTTTCATTTATTTACTTATAAAGCACAAATAAAACATAAGTTAAAATGAGACCAAGAATTATAATTAATTAAATGCAAGAATAAAAAGATGAGACTGTAGCTTAGATTTAAAATCATACACAGAAGATGCGGATCTCACAGATAAGGGAAGACTGTTCCATAACCTGGGACCGGCCACGGCAAACGCACGGTCACCTTTCAACTTCAGTTTGACTGTGGTTGGGCCTGAATGAATCATAGTAATTCTAAAAGTGATCAGGATCCGTACGGGTTTGACACACAGCCAGTCACAGACCGGCGTCACTGCCTTTATCAGGATGTTTGATCAAGGTCGTTATGAACAGAAACGCAAAGCTGAATCAGAAATAGCATTCGTTTTGAGAGTGATCTTACTAATGTGCCTTACTGATTACAGAGCTTATTTACATAAATGGACACTTGAGTGTACAAGTGGGTGCAGGGACAATGAATATTTATGGGTGAATATAGTCAAGAGTTCTTTTTATTATATGAACTTAATATATAGAACATAAATTATATATATAATATATATATCGTTATATTTTTTAGTTAAGTGTAGAGATTCACCTATACAAACACACACACACACACACACACACACATATTATTAAAATAATTAGCAACTGTCTTGTTTTTTTTAGTCTAAATATTACAAAATGCAATATTACAAAATAATTTGTGGCTTGTTTTTTAGCCTGAAAATATATTTTTCATTTAAAAATATCTATTTATTCACAAAAGAATAAAAGAAGAATAAATAGCCCTAATAAATAGCAAATAAGTCCTGTTTTTTATTTGTTTAATAATTTTTTTGCTGTTGCACCCACCTCAAAACTGATCTCAGGTCAGTGAGTTATGCTGGGGTTCATCACCTATACAAATGAAGAAGAGAAAGTTACTTAAAATGAAGCAAATGAAACTCAAGAGTGAAAGTACAACTTCTCATTAGAACAGGCAGAAATAACTTTAGTGCTCTGAAGAGAAGTGACTGTTGAAATAATGAATAACTTCAGATTATCAGTGTTTTGGATTCTTTAAAACACTAAAGCCAGCTAATGTGTTTCAAAAGAACCAGAGAACTGAAGGTTCTTTCACAGAATTTATGACGTTTCTTCTATTCGAAATACTTTTGGGTTTTAAAATCTCATTTACACTCTTAAAAATACAGGTGCTTCAAAAGGTTCTTCAAGCGATGCCATAGAAGAACCATTTTTGGTTCCACAAAGAAGCATTCAGTCAAAGGTTCTTTAAATAACCATCTCTTTCTTACCTTTTTATAATCTGAAGATCCTTATTTCACCACAAAGAACCCTTTGTGAAACAGAAAGGTTCTTCAGATGTTAAAGGTTCTTTATGGAACCATTTAGACAAAAAGGTTCTTATATGGCATCACTGTGAAGCACCTTTATTTTTAAGAGTGTAGGTTAGATTCAAACACATTTGGGCGCGAAAGCAGGTGATCTCGTCTTCCCTCCTTGATTTGTAAGTTCTGTTAGGTTTAACCACAGACACATAACAGCGGCTCACTATGTAGGCTGTATTTGTGCACTTCAAAGTGTTTCAGTTTTGCACCCGAGTTTACACCCTAAAACATGGTGCAAAAACACACCCACTCAGTTGAAAACCAGCAAGTCAGCATTCAACCAAAAACCATTTAGGCTACATAAACTCACTTATATTACAAAATCCTAATCACGCGGACTGGATGCTGGCTTAAATATAATGATATAATGCACATGTCTTCATGGTTGCATGCTCTTTATTTCTTAAGTTTAATTTGTGTGCATATTATGAGCTACTAGAACTTGTTTTTGTCATTTAAAAGCTAACTGAAACTAGTTCAAGCATGAAAATGCACAAAAATGAGTTAAAAAAACAAAACGGAGTTTTAAGCTTGATTGATAATCAAATGAAGAGAATTGAAGCTCAGATCCACAGCAGCTTCCTGTTTCTAGATCAACCGTTGAGTCTCATCACACTCAGATTGACCTGATTAAAGGCACGGCTCACTTTCTACTGTACAAAAACTACCCTAACCGTCATATGTGTGTACATATTTAACCCTCGGGTCACTTTTGACCAAAAAAATTAGGTTGTGTTGGTGCAAAACTTGATAAAGGTTTTGTCACTTGCTACATAAACAGAAAAAAAATCATGGACATGATTCAAAAAGGTTAAATGGTCCTGGAAAAATAGTCACACTTGTACTGTTCGCAGACGAAAATGACTGCATTGGAAATGAATGGGAAGTGAATTTCATCGAGTGGAAACGGCTGGTACTGCACCCAAACAAAGTCTTAGTCATTTTTTGTGATATCAACTTCAAATTCGGAACTTGTTTAGATTTATGGCTTTCATTTTCTCAGTTTTTAAAAAGTAACACATTTTTGGAAATGTAAAATAGTATTTTTGTGCATTTTTCATAATAATACGCTTAAAAAATGTTCACGACTTCAATAAACTGTCAAGCATTTTCTTTAAAAAGAGATCAAATCAGTGCTCCAAAGCATGAAAGATTTACGACACTTTAAGTTGGAAATTTACTTTTCAGGTCTAAAATCATAAAGTGGTTAACAGGTAATACATGGATCATGACTATTCCATAAATATAATTTAGTACCATAAAATCCCCTAAAAACACAAAATGTTAAATAAATTACAAAAACTAAAATTATAGTCAATTTTCATTGAAATCAAAAGGTCACTTTTGGACCTCCATTGAGTGTTATATGATCTCTACCTTGAAAGTAAATGTGTGTAGGATTCACTTTGAAACAATGCTCACTCAGAATTGCTAGTAAATTTCACACACACAACACAAAAGACAACAAGATTGCAGTAACATTACAACATGTACAATGTGCCAAATTTTCTAATAATAATCTTTGTTACTTCAAAAAGCTTTTAGAGTGTATCGTAGCTATCTTCACATATATATATAATATATATTCTTAATCAATTATATATATAATATATATATATATATATATCTATATCCGTGTCAGTGATCTTCAGCTTGGTCAATAAGGATTGTGTTTTTGTGATGAACAGAACCTTTTAATCCATCATAATCAAACGAGAGACTGAATCACTTCAGACTAAAACATAACTTATCAAACAAATCAGACCACATTATTAATCATGCTATGTTACATCATATCCTCCGGTTGTTGGAAATACACCACACACACACACACACACACAGTTAGTCAATAGCATGATCTCTGAGTGTTTCAGTCACACAATCTTCAGTTTAAAGTCAGAATGACAGCCGTCGTGTGTGTCCTCATCATGACACGTCTGCCAGAACGGCCGCTATTGGCCAGTTCCTTCTATGGCCATATTTGGAGACGTGTGCACTAGTGAGTGCAGATGACTGATTTAATGAGTGTGAGCAAACAAAACTCATCTCACAGTGTGGGTTGTCTGAATGGTTTTTGCATGAAACAAAAATTGTGAAATTGTGAATTTTTTCACTTGTTTTATGTTCCAGCAGGTGAAAATAGTGTACGCAAAGTAACAGCACACTTGCAAGACACTTGTAAATTATTTTGTAATATTAAACGACTTTGTAATATTCAGGCAAAAAACAAAACAAGATACTTGCAAATGATTTTGTAATATTAAATGTTTCTGTAATATTTAGGCTAAAAAAAAAACAAGATACTTTTTATTATTAATTATTTGATAATTTACGGCTAACAATTCTCTCTCTCACACACACCCCGACACACACACAGAGACAGAGACACACACAGACACAGACACACAGACACACAGACACAAAGAGACACATACACAGAGACACAGACACACAGAGACACATACACACAAACACACAGACACAGAGACACATACACAGAGACATACACAGAGACACAGACACACAGACACACAGACACAGACACATACACACACACACACAAACACACAGCACAACACACAGGAGACACAGACACACAAGCCATACACAGAAACACACAGACCAGACACATAGACCCACAGACACACATAGACACATACACAGAGACACACAGACACACAAAGACACAGACACACAGACACAGACACACAGAGACACACATACACACACACACACACACGACACACAGACCAAAGGTACACGATACACTAGCACAGACACAGACACACAGAGACACCTACACAGAAACACACAGACACACAGACACACACACACACACATACACAGACACACACACAGACACACAGAGAGACACACAGACACACAGACACACAGATACACAGACACACACACACACACACAAAACCACAGCACAGCACGAGACACACAACACAGACACAGAACACACAGACACAACAGATCACATACCAGAGACACAGAGACACAGAGACACAGACACAGACACAGAGACACACACACAGAGACATACACAGAGACACAGACACAGACACAGAGACACATACACAGAGACACACAGACACTGAGACATACACAGAGACACAGACACACAGAGACACACGGGACACAGAACACACGACAGACACAGCCACACAGACAGACACAGACACACACAGACAGACACAGACACACAGAGACAGACACAGACACACAGACACAGACACACACACACACACACACACACACAGACACCACACATGCTCAGAGTCCTAATTTAAAACCAGAGGAAGTAACAAACTGTGACGCCATCATCTGCAAAACACTGGTCAGCAGTCGGTCTTGAGGACAGTTAGGACAGAGGGACAACAAACGAAGAGAACAAAGACACACAGGAGGAGAGCAGGGGAGGGGAAGCTGGTGCCAATCCAGATAAGGTCTATCAGTCTGGACAGAACTGCCTCGCCATCAGCCAATCAGCTTTCAGCACAAGCCACTTCCTGTTCAGACAGATCTATAAGTTAACCTGTTACATGAGCAACCACAGGTGTGAGAATAACATTAACTATCAACATAAGCACAAACTTATGGATTAACATTTCAAACCCAAGTAATACTGATACTTGATTTGTGTGTGTGTGTGTAATTTCTCTCTCAATAATTTCTATAATAAATCTTAAATATATACCAAATAAAAATGAAGAAAATACAAATTTAATGAATAATAATTATTGAAATTATAATAATATTTAATATATCATACATATAAATATAAATTTACCAAGTATTGAGTACATGTACAGTAATTTAACATACTTTCCAGAAGGCCAACAGTTCTCTAAAAATGTTTTTTTTATTGGTCTTTTTAGGTATTCTAATTTGTTGAGATAGTGAATTGGTGGGTTTTTGTTAATGTGAGCCAAAATCATCACAATTAAAGAACCAAAGACTTAAACTACTTCATCTGTGTGCATTGAATTTATTTATACACGAGTTTCACAATTGATTGAATTACTGAAATAAATGAACTTTCCACAACATTCTAATTTATTGAGAATGCACCTGTGTATATATATATATATAAGATTTATTATTACATTTATTAAAATAAATATATAACTTTTCAATGTATGTCAGAAATGTTATTCTGTATTGTCCTCTGTCAAATAAAGTATAACTTAAACTGTCTAAATACATCCAAATAGGTGGCTGTTTGCATTCAAATCAGCATGCAACTCATTTTACTCCAAAAATGTGATGCATTTTAAAGTGAAAATGGATATTCAGCAAAAAACAACAACATTTTATCCATAAAGAATTAAATGGATCATGAATAGTTATTTGGCATTAAAGTATAGCATTTTATAAGGCTATTTTACATAAAACCGCTACATTAAAAGTCAATGTGAATGATTAGCTGATTGTTGGTTAATGCTAACCAAAATTGTTTTATAGGTGGAGAAAACATTTTTTTTCTTCGTAATAATTCACACTAATGCACTAAATATAGGGATTGACCTTCTATTGGCATTAAAACACCTAAAAACAGAATCACGTTTGAGCTATTTTAACAATAATTGCTGTAGATGATATTTTGCTTCTATATGGACTCACTCCAGGAAGAGTAAAAGAGCACGAAACCCACCGTCTGTGACACAATTAGACTTCAGCTTCCATGAGAAAGTGGCAACAGACAAGCTCTCACCCTCCTCTCACTTGCTTGACTTGTGTTTTGTGTTCTCTAAAAAAAGACAAAATAGTTGCTTCTCACAGCATCTTTCATCAATCGATTCAGCAAAGGACACCAAGCATCAGCTTGTCTTTCTGACCTGCATGTGCTGCTGTACCTTGTGTGGTGTGGTGTAAATATAAAAGTCCATTTCCTGCTGGATTAAATCATGCTAGATCAAATTTAAATTGCATACAAACCTTTTTGTGTTTCTCATTAGCCATTTCCTGGTTACCAAAATTCTATTTAACATTACTAAACTTCTATTTTCAAAGTCTTAACTAGTGATATTTGCTACAGGGTTTGCATAGTTGAACTAAACCATAACACACATTTTTGTTACTTTAAATAAAATAAACATTATTAAACTGAAATGAAATAAAATATAAAATTATTTTATTTGATCTATTTTAGCTAGACTATAATGAAAAAAAATACATAATTTAAAAAAATACATTTATATTAATTGAAATGAAATAAACAATATAATTATTTGATATATTTTATCTAAAACTAATAAATGACATCTTTATTAGCAAAAATGAATAATAAACGGAATAAATATAAAAGCCAAACTAATAAAAATTAGAAAAAAACTAAAGTCTTGAATATTCAGAAAAACATTAAAAAAAAAAAAACTTTAATTTAAATGTACTTTACACACTAAGGCCTGTGAACAGCATTGTTGTGTACATTTCAGAGGTTTCAAAAGGATATTTTGAATAGTTACTTGTAACAAAATATTTTAATATTTAGATATATATCCAAACATCTAATCTCGAAACAGTATGAATATATACTGAATATTAAATATGTATTTTTGTATACATTAAATTCTCAACACTTTTTCCTCTTTTAAAAGACCAAGGCATTGAAACTGGCGGGTAAATGTGTCATAGTGAAACCAAATGAGACGAGAGTCAACTTCAGATCACATCTCTCTCACCACACCTTTTTCCACCCTGCTTTTTATAATTGTTCAAAAACCATGCGGCCCTGACCTCAAGCACACACACGCACGCTTAAAAAAACTCCCCAGCTCTCCGCTCTGGCTGTCTGTGTCAGGTTGTCATGGCTGCAAACAGACTTTGAAAGGCTGGTCTGATAACGTGAGCTGGGGAATTGAAACTCGGCCGGTGTTCCCTGTATGAAAATAAACACTCAGGCCTTCAAACCCAAGCTATATCTGATGCCCTTGTTCAGACACAAAGAAGAAAGAGAAGGACAATGCGGTTCATGCTGATTTAAACCTGCAGCATCATGTGCATGTCAATAACCACTAAAGCAACAGAGCAGTCCTTCTTAAAACCACAATGTTCCAAAGATCTAGGTTAAAAATCACATTCAGACATTCTTCATCTCTCAATATATCCTCATTAATCGACTGATCTTCAACTACAGCTGTAAGACTTGTATGCATGCATGCAATCATCAAAATACATCGGACAGCAACATGCCATTATGAAAAGCTTTGTAAAATAAATAAGAAACTACATGCAACTGCTCATCAGACAGCATGCATGCATGCACAGTTTTTTTGCAGGTGTTGCACACAGGAAATATCACGCTTGAGTCGCTTTACGGCTCCTTCCTGTGCCTGATCACATCAGATCTGCATTTCTCCTCTTTTAGTAAACTTTACTTAATTTTAGCACGATTTCAGAACTAATAACCTGGCTATTCCACAAATAAACTGAGCGCATTGATCTGGATTCTGCTTTGAATGCAATCCTGGTCAGTCAGAGACAAACTCCTGGCATTGTTTCTCCCGCACACTTTCCTCACTCATAATCTTGCATCGGCTGATAATTCACTTCCCTCTGATGGGGATTGAAGAGACATGCTTTGGCGTTTCCCCTCGTGTTGCAACTGTTTAGCAATGGGAGAACAAACCTAAAGAGCTCAGGAGAACAGAAACGCTGACTGGGAAATAGTCATCTATGACATTTATGTTCATTTTATGCTTTAACATGAACTTATGAAACATTTGGTCCCTCAATTTTGAATATTTGGTTACATCCTTATGATGAGTAGCCTGTATTTGAAGATGAATCGCTTGTATTTTAAGTTAAATCACTTGTATTTGAGATGAGTCACTAGTATTTCATGATGAATTGCTTATATTTTAAGATAAATCAATTGTATTTTAAAATGAATCACTTTTATTTTAAGATGAATCACTTGTATTTTAAGATGAATTGCTTGTATTTTAAGATGAATCACTTGTATTTTAAGATGAATCACTTGTATTTTAAGATGAATCGCTTGTATTTTGAGATGAGTTGCTTGTATTTTAAGGTGAATCCCTTGTATTTTAAAAGGAATCACTTGTATTTTAAGATGAATCACTTGTATTTTGAGATGAGTTGCTTGTATTTTAAGGTGAATTGCTTGTATTTAAAGATGAATCACTTGTATTTTAAGATGAATCACTTGTATTTTAAGATGAATCCCCTGTATTTTAAAATGAATCACTTGTATTTTAAAAGGAATCACTTGTATTGTAAGATGAATCCCTTGTATTTTAAAAGGAATCACTTGTATTTTAAGATGAATCACTTGTATTTTGAGATGAGTTGATTGTATTTTAAAATGAATCACTTTTATTTTAAAAAGAATTGCTTGTATTTTGAGATGAGTTGCTTGTATTTTAAGTTGACTCACTTGTATTTAAAGATGAATACCTTGTATTTTAAGATAAATCACTTGTATTTTAAAAGGAATCACTTGTATTTTAAGATGAATCCCTTGTATTTTAAAATGAATCACTTGTATTTTAAAAGGAATCACTTGTATTTTAAGATGAATCACTTGTATTTTAAGATGAATCACTTGTATTTTAAGATGAATCACTTGTATTTTAAGATAAATCACTTGTATTTTAAGATAATACTTTTATTTTTAAAGGAATCCCTTGTATTAAGAGAATCACTTGTATTTTTTAAAGGAATCACTTTTTTTTAAAAAGAATTGCTTGTATTTTAAGTTAAATCACTTGTATTTTAAGATGAATCTTATTTATTTTAAGATTAATCACTTTTATTTTTAAAACGAATCACTTGCATTTGAAGATGAATTGCAAAAGTGTCTGCTAAATTAATAAATTAATTTTGAAATAGAGCAAAATAACACACTGGGCATCAGTGATTGACAATAAAAAACATGTTTTTTCCTATAATACAAATTGGCATTAACCTGAATTGAGACTCTTAAAGGGACAGTTCACCCAAAAAGCAAATTCTGTCATCATCTACTCACGCTCAATATGCCCCAACCGTATGAGTTTCTTTCTTCTGCTAAACACAAAATGAGATATTTTAAAGAATGCTGGTAACCAAAAAGTTGACTGTCACCCCTTGAGTGCCTATCTGTGTTTTCTTTTCCCACTGGGGACCAATAACTTTTTGGTTACCAACATTATTCAAAATATCTTTTTATGCTCCACAGAAATTCCTACAGGTTTGGAACAACTTCAGGGTGAGTAAATCATTCATTTTTTGGGATCCATTTAAAAAGTGAGTTTTTAATGTCAATTTATCGAGGCGTCCGACTCTCCCGAAACAGCACCTGTAAATAAACGCTGCATTCAAAACACGTCACAGCAAAGGAAATGTGAATACTGTATGTGTGTGGACATCAGCATGTGCTTAAACGAATTGGGGGTCACAAAGAGCAGCGAATGAAAGAGAGGCGTGAGGCACTGACTGTTATGCCTCTTCCTGTGTGGTTGAGCACCACGTGGTTGGCAGCAAGGTTAAATACGAGCACTTCTCCTGTTTTAGGCCCATTTCTACTTGGGCTGAAGAGGAAGACGCCTGAAGAACCCTGGTAAGACCACTGGAGAAGAAAAAAAGAGGCAAACATGGCACTACTGGGCTTGATCTACAGAGGTATGGATGTATTTGAGCCATAAAATACAAGTTCTGATGGGTAACGTATGGTTATCGTCATACTGGGATGCGCAGGAAACAGGAAGCGATTTATTTGGTACATTTTTTTTGTTTCTTCATTAATGTACATAATGATGCATAGCTTTATGCATTAATGTTCTGCATAAATATTTTCAAGTTTTTCACTGTATTGTTTGTAAGAGCAAACGATCATGTTGGACTCTCCATTGACGCATACATACAATTTAAAAATGAAAAAAATATTTTGCCAATTTTTGGAATGCAATAGATTGTCAATTGCATTTCAAAAGTATTTATTAACTGACAATATGTAGAGCAACTTTAAAAAAATAATGCATGTGCACCAGTTCCTGTTTAACAAAAATGCTGAAAGTGCTAAAAAAAACGCACATTTTCTATCTTTGCAGTTTCTTTTTTTTCCACACAAAACAACAGCAAAACCAAAACAAATATGTGCATTTTAAAATAAATATCTGTAATAAAACACACATCTTCTTTTGAAAGAAAAAGCTTACTCATGTTGATCAAAATGGCTGCCATCTGATGTGAGGAAGACGTTTGTGTCGCCACCGCCAGCATTTGCGAATGACGCAGTTTTTATTCTTAAATTTTTCTTGTTTTCCAAAATTGCTGTATAAACTTTAACATGATTCAACAAAATGCATGTTGCAGTATATTTGTTGTACATAATGCACCTAATAATCTAGTTCAATGAATTATTAATCGCAAAACAATTCTATTTTGCATGTTGTATGTTCAATTAGCAATCAATCAAACTCGATTTCCTGAAATGTATAGAAATGAAGTCTGTATAGAGTTTGGGTGTGGTTCACGAGCTGTGCAGAGGTGGAAATGTGTGCGTGTTTATGTCAAACAGGAGTTTGAGATCTCCAGCATTTCTCCAGAGGAGACGTGGACACCTGGACATTGGGACATACAGTGCAGTCATCCATAAAGTAGAAAGCACTACTAAACCCCTCGCCACAGTGTAGTGTTTCCTACTTTATGGATGAGTGTACTGTTGGCTGCTGGGAAACTTCACGCCGCTCGACACAGGACGACAGGAAAGAGAGAAAAGAGGAACTGGCTTGGTTTCGTAAAGTCGTGCACGTCTCATAGTGTCAATGCACATCCACGTGAGACGGCAGCACGCTTGCAGAAACTAAAGCCGGGTTTCTCTGACTGATGTTGCTGTAAAATCAGTGAAAATGTCTTGTATGATGCATGTTTTAAACGTCAATAAAACAGAAACAAATAAAACCCTTTTGTCTCGGAGTCAAGGTTATTACTGTTAACTAAAACTGAAAACTAAAATACATTTTTTTTTGTCTCTTGCTACTTGAATTAAATGTCAACTGAAATGAAATAAAAGAAAAACCTTTATTTACTAAACATTTTTGTTACTTGAAATAAAAAAGTTAACTAAAATAAAATATAAAAAGCATTAACTAAAACGAAATAATTACTAAAACTCTATACACTAAACATCAATAAAACAAAAACCTAAAGATGAAAAAACATCGCTAAACTAAAAATAAAAACTCATTCAAAATATTCATAAAATTACTACAGTATTAATGCACTAAATTATTATTATAAATAGCTTTATATATATAAATACGACTATATATATATATCTTATATATATATATATATATACACACTGATTTGATCCATCACACAAAGCCATTTATATGAAAATATACTTTATTTCTGTAAAAATTCCATATTGCATCAAGTCTTTCACTTCAAGTAAATCACTACGACTTTCCCCCACCCAGCAAGATTCATTGTGACTATCAAAAACAGGTTTCGGCATGCCCAAAAGAAATACCTAAAATACTTACGAAAAGAAGCCATATTTACAGGTGAGTTTCCAAAAAACGCATTACAAAAATGTACAAAAAAACATCCTTCAAGACAGACACAAGAATAGAGTCTCGTTCTCGCTGTATGAAATACATACCTACCACAAAAAAAACAAACAGCCTATCCTCAATTACGGCCAAACAAAGGTACGTGCAACTACTACGACACATAAATAGAATAAATAAGGCCGAGTATAGATGGAAAGCCATCATGCATGCAGTCATTACAAACACAGCTGTAGTAAACTTGAAGTTAAGACTAAACGAGGTTTCATAAGGCTAGTTTTTATTATGGCCTAGGATACGCCTACTTGCAGTAGTGACAGTTACGATGGTAAGATCTGCGGCCTGTGCGTTCCTCAGCTTCACCGTGGCAGGAATCACAGCAAGCGTCTGGATTATATAGTGCAGCGAGGGGAAAATCACCTGACTAGTTGATACTAGGGGCTGTACAGTGCATCGCTACCCATGAAATGATCAAGGATGCTTGTTTGATGACATATGCAATCTGCAATAATGCTAAAACACAACTTTCTTTGTATATTCTGTTCGAGAAACGGTTGAAACTTTCACCTACTTCCTGTCTGTGAGGACATTTGGGCTCTAGCTCCGCCCCTCCAAAACGCCTGGCGTTCTGTGATTGGTCGCTGTAGTGATGTGCAGAGCACCTCAAGGTTTGGCAAGATTGTGTGGTTTGGACAGTCTCGCCTGAGAAGAGCAAGAGCTGACTTAAGACGCGAAACTGATGAGCGGTTCGACCTGAGAAATGATTTCACGTGAGCCCTGTGAGACCACAAGAACAAACACAACAAACACATTTCGCTCGCATTACATAGCAGTGTAAAGTTGAAGGGTGTGTGGTGTTGCGCTCACATGCTGTGTCTTTATTACAACACTCCTAAAACGGAGGAAAAGAGATTAGGAACTAAGCAAGAAGAGTTAAGACAGAGCTCATGCAGAAAGAAGCCAACTTTCAATGTTTCGTTCCTTTATCCCACATTATAAATGTGTGAAGTGAAGTGAAGTGAGTTCCATGTCGAAAAGGCGAAGCTGAAACTAAAATACAAAGAGTTCATTACGAACAATAAAAGCTTCAGCGCAGCATCAGATGCACAATATTACGTTTACAGAGAAAGAGCAACATTTTCTGGTTTGAAATGCTGTTTTAGCATGCAAATAACAAAGTATAAAGATGAAACTGATAATAAATATGTATTGTTTTTTTTTTTGTTTTTTGAGCAAATGCAAGCATAATATTCAATTAAAAAAATTCATGAAAATGTAATGGATTGCCGAAATGAGCACAGAAGTATGGAAGCCTGTTTCTGCTACTGAATGAAAAAAAATAAAGGTAATTGCGGCTTTTAATCTCACAATTCTGACCTTTTTTCTCAGAATTGTGTGATATAAAGTTGCAACTGAGTTTTGAGATATAAACTCACAAATGTAAGTCTTCTTTTTTCCCTCAGAATTGGACTTTATATCCATAAAAAAGTCAGAATTGCGAGATATAAACATGCAATTACGAGAAAAAAGTCAGAATTATGAAAAAAAAAAGAGTCAGAATTGAGAGAATTTCTCACAATTGCAAATTTATATCCCGCAATGCTGACTTTTATATTTTTTTTATATCTTGCAATTCTGAGAAAAAAAAGTCAGAACTGTGAGATGTAAACTCGCAATTGTGAGAAAAAAGTCTGAATCGTGAGATAAAAAGTCGCAAATACTTTTCTTTAATTTTTTATTCAGTGGCGGAAACGGGCTTCCACATTAGGTGAGAATATAATAAAACACTATTTTCAGTAGAATACACAAACAATGAAATAATCTGAAATTGCAGAAAATATTGTGATATGGATATGAAAAGGTTTTGGCCAGTCGGTGATCATTCAGCTTTTCTCCAGTAAAAATGAATGAATGAATATGTAAAGACTTGAGTTCAGTTCAGTCTGTACTGGTTTAACTAACCGGATAACACCAGCAACACAAAACAGGGACAGTTCTGCAGTCTTGGACCCAACTTGTAGTGCAAAATATTTTTGTTGTGACAAAAAATTATTTTGTCGCCCACCTTCGCTTTATTTTCCAGAATTCCTGGAATAAATATCAGGTCAAGATATTTCCTCTAAGTGTGCTCTGCCTTTCAGTGGCTGATGTTTGTGAACACTAGCAGATGGTTAGTTCATGTCTAAAAGCTGTTATATTGAAGTTAAGAGTTTATTTAGAATATTTCGCTATCTTTTTACTCTTTAAATGAGTATCTTTATCGTTATAGCTTTTCAACAGGCATGAGCTCTAGTCACAGCTTTAATGGGTTCAAACCCATTTCCATATTTGCACAAGTATTGCGAATATTTCTGAAAAGCTTTTTTGAAAAGAAGAAACAGTCCGACACACGAAAGCGCTGGTATATCTGCGTCATTATGGCAAAAATCAGAGAATGAGAAAGATTCTCCTATTGGACGGACACACTCAAACTGACACGACACACGAGAGAAAGTGCAATCTGCAGATCTTCAGGCTCACAGCTACTCCTTCTTGCTGGAGCCCAGCTTTCTGAAGAGCTTCCTGCCCTTGGAGAAGAAGCCTTTCTTCTTTTTCTCAGGCAGGGAGGCGTCGGGGAACGGAGGGGTCGCGGGCAGAGATGAGCTCACGGTCGGTTTCTGCTCAGAGTCCGGCTCAGGGTTCGGTTCTGGCTGAGCTGGTGGATTCAGGTCTAGTTGAGAGGAGCTCACAGGATCAAGATGCTCAGACGATTCTGTCTGGCTCACCTGGGAGAAAAACAGATGAAAAGTGAAGGGGTCAAGTAGTTGAGATTTTAATGTCATGTCATGTCATTAAAAAAATAATAATCATACATTTTTTTTTTTTAATTAAAAAATAAATAAAATGATTACAATTACACAAGGTTTAAATGCACACTTGATAAAAAATCTAAACTGTTTGCGTACGTCTTATTTAAGAAAGTCCCTTAAGAAGCTAATAGAGTAACTTTCTACCAATTACAAAGAAGTTGTATAAAAAAAAAAAAAAAAAATTGTAAACTACCCAAGGTGTTTAAATCTACATATAATAAAAATGGTAAAACCTTACCAGAAAAAAATAAATAAATAAACAAGCCCTTAAGAGAGCTGAGAGAGAGTTAACCTTTCAACCAGTACATAAGAGTTGTATAAAATAAAAAAAAATTAAGAAGATTAAAATTAAGATGGAGATACCAGTCACAAATCTGACAGACACCTGACTTTGTCATGACCTTAAAAATGCTTCAGCTTAAATGACAAATCAAACTCATGGAGGCATATATCTCACTATGATTTAAAGGGCTAGTTCACACACACATCACACACACACACAACACACCCACACACACACACACACACCACACCCACACACACACAAACACACAAATTCCTGTTATAATTTGCTCATCCTCATGTACAAACCTGATTTTTTCTGTAGAACAGAAAACGATATTTTGAAGAATGTTGGTGTCCAAACCAGGGTTATTATGCAATCCAAAATATTCATAAAAACTACAATAGTATATAAATAGCACTAAAATAGCACTGGTCCCTAACCCTGACAAAAACAAAACAACAAAAGACATTATTAGGGGGGTGAAGTATCACTTTAATGTAAAATGAGAGTTGGAATAAATGCTGGGTTTTCTCACTGCAAACATTCTAGATTCAAAAATACTGGATCTCTAAAACATTAAAGTCATTTTAGTGTTTGTGTTTCTGAGCTGTTAACTTCTCCCTTTGTGTTCCACAGAAGAAAGTCAGTCATCCAGGTTTGGAAAAAGAGGAGGCTGACTAAATGATGACGTGTAAACGAGCCCTTTAAAGCATGTGTATTGATTCTATAATTCATCTTCAGCCTCTCAGTGTCCTGTTCAGAGTCATTATAGATCTTCTAAAGGGGCAGAGGAGACGCTAGAGAGGGTTTGCTGCAGGAAGGGTCAGATCTGTGAAACACTTACGGTCACTGTTTAAAGTGAACACCTCTCCTGGCTTCTGAACCATGCAACATACAAACAAACACACATAAAAGATAACTGCAGACAAACACAGCTGGAGAAACGAATGCTGTAATCATGACGGACCAGAACAAATGTAAATACTCAATGATGAACAATAATGTATGCAATAAACACACACACGGGTTTGTTTTTGTGAAAAGTGGGGACATCCCATAGGCATAATGGTTTTTATACTGTACAGACCGTATATTCTATTGCCCTACACCAACCCTACCCCTAAACCTACCCCTCACAGGAAACTTTGTGCTATTTCAGATTTTCAATACACTCCATTCTGTGTGATTTATAAGCGTTTTGAAAAGTGGGGACATGGGGTAATGTCCTGAAAAGTCACCTTCTCCTTGTAATACCTGTCATACCATTTGCCAATATACAAATTTATGTCCTCATTTGTCACAAAACGCCCGCCGCGCGCACACACACACCCCCCCCGACACCTCCATCACACCAACAACAACACACACACACACACCAACAACACAAACACACACAAACACACCACAAGACAAACACACACACACAAAACAAACAAACACACACCCACAAACACACACACCAACACACAACCCCACAAAAACACACTAACAAACACACACAGACAAACACACTCACACGCACAGACAAACACACACACAGACAAACACACACACACACACACACACACTCACTCACTCTCACACACACACACAAACACACACCAAACACACACACAACACAACACACTACAAAACACACACACACACACAACACACACCACACACACAAACACACAAACACACACACACAAAACAAACAAACAAACAAACACACACACACACACCCACACACACACACACACACAAACACACACACACACACACAACACACACCAAAAACAAACACACCACCCACACAAACACACACACACACACACATTTACACACACACACACACACAAACACCTACACACACACACACACACACACCACAAACACAAACACACACAAACACCACCCCCACAAACACCCAACACAACACACAACACAAACCCACACACAACACACAAACCCAAACACACACACAACACACACATCACAAACACACACATACACACACACACACAACACAAACACAAACACAAACACACACGACCACACACCCACACACACACACACACACACACACACCACACACACACGCAAACACACACACCCACACAATGTACCTGTGAAGCTCTGCGGCTTCTCTCTGTCGCCGTGTGCTCCTTCCGCGCCGCGTCTTCTTCTGTCTCTGGAAAAGCTTGCAGGAAGTTGGACGGCACGAGGCCTTTGTGTCCATTGAGATCCCCCTGAAAACAACACAAACCCATCATGCACTGCTGCTTTGCTCAGTCATTCAGTCATACGTGTTCATGGCCAGAAATACAGAGGTCCAAAACTGAGCGATTCTGGGATATATTTGCACTACATATGTGCATTTGTCCTCCATTTAATCTGGATAACAATAGCGGAGATAATAATCTTAAACTTAGATAACAACTTTAAACTAGCCTTTTTCATAACAAGAAAATGTAATGAAAAATAACATTTGGTTTTGGAATGACAATATTTGAAAAGGTAAATAAAATAAAACATTTTTAAAACAGATCAGCCACTGATATCACAATACACAGGATGCAGACACTCGGAGGTTTCTTGCCAAATTAAAGGAATAAAGGAGGAGACAAATAAAGAACTAGAATTTAATGTAAACTAAAGCAACTTGTGCTGAGAGGGAGTTCACTACCCTTTACCTGGAGCCGTAAAATCAAATACATAATTAACTTAAACTAAAACTATTAAAATATTTTTGTTAATTAAAATAAAGCTGAAATGAAACAAAATATAAATATTAGATGAAATCCTTAAACTTTAAAACTAGAAGCGCTGCTGTTACTAACTTCAATCATTTTAATATTAGGGCACGAAAATTGGAATACAATTAATCTACAGCTTAATAATAAATGACACCGATCGTAATAAAAAAATAGTATTAAATAATAAAAGAAAATAAAAAAATTAACAAAACACTAAAATGATAAAAGCATAAATTAAAAGGTTATGTATAACTTGATACAAAAAGGTAATTCAAAATATAATAAGCTATGGTAATAGTTTACAATAAACCTCCTTAGTTAACTACATTAGTTTACACGAATTAACAATGAAAAAGTCTACTAAAGCATTAATTAATCATAGTTCATGTTAATTTCAACATGTACTAATACATTTTTAAAATCAAACTTGTATCTGTAATTATTATTGAATGAATCTGAGCTAACATGAACTAACAATGATCAGGTGTATTATTATTAACTAACATTAACAGAGATACAGAAACACTGTAACAAACGAATGGCTCACTGTTAGTTAATGCATTAACTAATGTTAAACTAAAGAAGGTTATTCTAAAGAGTTATCAAAACTATAATTGTCACATATCATCCGACATAATAAAGATGCCACAGAGATTTTTCATTTTTAGGTGAACTATCACTTTACATTTTGAGCACAGACCAGCCACTGACATCAATATACAAAGGTCTCAGACCTTTAACTTGGGGGTTTCTTGTCAAATTAAAGGAATAAAGACGGAGACGAATAAAGAGAAATTGTTAAAGAAACAAAAAATATTGTAAAGTAATGCATTTGATCTATTTGCAAATAATTTATTTTAATAGGTTAAATTACTGTCCTAACCGTAACCTATAAACACACTTGTCAAAGCCACACGTTTTACCGTGTGATAGTAGGTCTAAGAATGATGAGTGTATTTACTGAAAGGTTATCAGGAAAGTGTATTTTGAATTTAATTAAAGTTCATTAAATGAATTCACAATATGCACACATTCATTCTTAACATTATGCCTAATGTGTTGAAAACAGCTCTGGTTGAGTTGCATGCATCCCTGGATATTTCTATCATAACACAGTCAAACATTAAATGTTTAGCTACATACTTACTCTTACATTTCACGGTTTGAGTGTTAAAACTGAATCGCTGTGCTGAAATTAATGCTCGGCTACTTTAAAAGTAATGCATTACAATATTGTGTTACGCCATAAAAAAAGTAACTAGGTGGGTTACTTAGTTACTTTTAATGAAAAGTAATGCATTAAATTACTTTTGCGTTACTTTTTGTCACCTGGTCTGCACGTGCTTATTTGTTTTTTAATAACAAACAAACAAAAAAAGAATGCAAATACAAAATTTTTGGCAACTTTAAAGGGTCATGAAACGATTTTAGCAGAGGTGTTTGTTTTGCACATCATAGAAGAGCATCCGTTACATTTTAATTGTTGGAGAAAACTGGTTAATTTTGAGCGTTTTGTGCTATTTTCGTCTTCCGGGTTTAAAATCTATATCGTGTTGACGTCACAGTCCTTCACAGACTACAATACTTCGGTGTCTCATAATTATTCATGAGACTGTGTGTTCTTATCCTATGAGAAGACGCTTCGCTTAATTATTCACAACAGCATGTGTGACGGACACTTCAGACTGTGAGCTTGCGTACATTAACTGAGAGGAACGTTCATGGACTGAAGGTGAGCATTTGTTTTTGCTTTGTAAGAGTTCAGCACAAACGCGATTCATTCACTTAGTGAGTGTAACTTGATGCAACCAATCAAAAGGCAAAAGTTTAAGCCTTAAAAGTTGGTGCAACAGCGCAATCATATATGATTTCGATGCAGAGTGCAAATACAAATGGCTATGCATTTATTCGTGTTTTTAACTGAATGGGGGCGAAAGGAAACTGCCTGAAACAAACCGAAGCTGTGTGTTGCCCATCTCTTCCCCCTCCATTCTGCAGCGCACCACGCCCACTTTTTTAGCATTTTTCAAAATTGTGGTGAGAACTAACCGGTGCGGAAACAGTGGGTTTCATGACCCTTTAAAGCCCTTTTCCAACAAGAAAGTGAATTTTTTTTTAAAATCAGCCTCAGGCTGAAGGAATGCACCTCACTCCCAATTTCTCAGTGAATAATTGGGAAGACAAAGTAACTTGCATTACTTATTTGAAAAAGCAACTCAGATATTTTGTTGTAATTTAAAAAGAATGGGTTACTTTTTTAGTTACTTCTGAAAATGTAATCTGATTACGTTCCTTGTAATGTGTGACCCCCAACACTGGCTCTGACAGATCAGCTCAGATGAGAAAGTCGGGGATCTTGGCACTGTACAATATCTTTGCAGCCCCGAAGTATAGTTATTATTACTTCACAACTTTTATTACACGCCACGGAAAAAAACTCAATGGTTGTACGGCTATGAACGTGTCATCGCACAAAACTTTCACCCTATTTATTATGAATATATTAAAAAGACAGCCAGCCAGAGAAACAGGTATGAAAGAAACTCACATAGTAGAAGCCGTCATCGTCCATGTCACCGAGCACATAGATGACGTCGCCCGCGCTGAAGGTCAGTTCAGCCTGGAGAAACGGTACATTAGACTCACATGCTTTAGATTATTCACTAGTATTAGGAACTGTTTTGTCATAGTGATAATGTCACCTCTATGTCTGCATTAGGAGAGCTCTCTCTCGGGTCGTAATCAAAGATGGCCACCATCCTGCGAGGTCTCGAGCTTCCCATCGAGCCGGCGGAGCGACTGAGGTCTGCAAGTCAAATGCAACATCTTAATGAGCGACTTTAAAGATGCAGTGGAGCAAATTTGGAAATAAAGCAGCGCTCAGTGTGAAAATGACACAGAAAGTGACAGAAATGCCAGATTTTCATGTTTTTTTTAGGAGCTCTTGGTACAAACATACATAGCTATACGACACTGAGAACAGAAAGAACATTTAAATAAGACCAAGGAAAATAAATCTAAATTTTTAAAAATAATTTTTAATATGTAATTAATTCCTGTGATGTCTGACAGTAAAAACTGAATAATCTGACATTGTGAACCGACAACTACTTCAAATGTATTCTAGAATTTTGTGCATTATTTACAACTATGTTAATATTTGCTGTTTATTTGATTTAATGATTAACAGCCATTATTGTCCAGATTGAGAATTCCAATAATTAATTTTATTGCACGCTTTATTTGCTGGAAATTCACGGTTATAAAAAAACTATTCTAAAAAATTTATTCATAACTTTATAAAAAAATAGATATATATATACACAGACCAGTCCAAAAGTTTTGGAATAATACTGGTAAAAAAATTTGAAATTTAAATATTATTACAATTTAAAATAACTGTTTCTATTTGAAATGTATTTTAAAATGTAATTTATTGCTGTGATTTTTCAGCATCATTACTCCAGTCTTCAGTGTCACAAGATTCTAATAGCTGCTGAAAATTCAGCTTTGCATCAGAGCAATTAATTATATATTCAAATATATTCAAACTGAAAACTCTTATTTTAACTTATAATAATATTTCACAATATTACTGTTTTACTGTAAGTCTGATACATACGCTATGCAAGGAGATGAACACTAAACTTCTAGCTTTATGTAAGCTTGATTTCATGCATTAATGTATAACGTTAGACCACAATTCATAGCAGAACACAACTAGCTGTAGCGAAACCTATCAGTCATCATCAGTTTCAGGTCAGAGGAATAGTTTGAAAGCAATCTAGCGGAGCAAGTTAATTAAACGATTAATTAAATGGTTGACGTGTAGAGTAGCAGCTACCTGAACAATAACACATCTACTTCAGTGACAGACATATGAAAGAAACTCTGTCTTTCTCAGTCTATCGCTATCAAGAGAACATGCAAATTATGTACAACTCATTCTGCATTTGTGTTAAAACTTCTGGTAAACCTACTGCATAAACAGACTGAACAGACGAAAAAGGCACTTAATGACACTCTTCGAGAGAAACACTTACAGTACATGACAGAAATCACATGCAAAGTGAAGCAAATCAAGCATGATGCACAGAAGACATGAGCACAACAGTCAAATGAGAGACTGAAAGATCATTAGTGGTTAGATCAGAGTCGTTTGATGCAGATCTTCATGGTAACAGCATGCAGCGCAGCATCAGCACATTAAGATGCAGTTAAACTGTCAGTCACATGCGGCTGGAAACATGAGAGAAATGTATGACGGGACAGGAGGAGCTCAAACCTTGACTGGAGGAGTCCATTACGGACGTGTCGTCCCACGCCGCAGCTAACTCCACTGGAAAAGGACAAAAGTGGGCGAGGGGGGAAGGGTTAGACACAATCTGATTGGCTGCCTGACCTTGACTGACACTTGGGCTCATGGGGAAAAAGACAAATTAAAATAAACAAAACAAAACAAAACAAAACCAGCCACAGAGCAATGAGGTTATGAGTGCAGCATTCATGAGCCACAAACACACACACACACACTTCAGGAAGTCAGCTTCAGAGAGATGGTGAGCTGACGCCGAATTGGACGTTATTCCAACATTAAGAAAACACTAGATTAAAGAAATCATTCCAGGTTCAATACAAGTTAAGTTTGACAGCATTTGTGACGCGCACACACACACACACACACACACACACACACCACACTCACTATACGTATATATATATATATATACTATAATATATATATATACAGTGGGTACGGAAAGGATTCAGACCCCCTTAAATTTTTCACTCTTGTTATATTGCAGCCATTTGCTAAAATATTTAAGTTATTTTTTTTTCCTCATTAATGTACACACAGCACACCATATAGACAGAAAAACACAGAATTCTTGACATTTTTGCAAATTTATTAAAAAAAACTGACATATCCTGGTCCTTAGTATTCAGACCCTTTGCTCAGTATTTTGTAGAAGCACCCTTTTGATCTAATACCGCCATGAGTCTTTTTGGGAAAGATGCAACAAGTTTTCACACCTGGATTTGGGGATCCTCTGCATTCCTCCTTGCAGATCCTCTCCAGTTCTGTCAGGTTTGATGGTAAACGTTGGTGGACAGCCATTTTTAGAGATGCTCAATTGGGTTTAAGTCATGGCTCTGGCTGGGTCATTCAAGAATGGTCACAGAGTTGTTGTGAAGCCACTTTTTCGTTATTTTAGCTGTGTGCTTAGGTCATTGTCTTGTTGGAAGTTAAACCTCCGGCCCAATCTGAGGTCCTGAGCACTCTGGAAAAGTTTTCGTCCAGGATATCCCTGTACTAGGCCGCATTCATCTTTCCCCTGATTGCAACCAGTCGTCCTGTCCCTGTAGCTGAAAAACACCCTCACAGCATGATGCTGGCACCACCGTGCTTCACTGTTGGGACTGGATTGGACAGGTGATGAGCAGTGCCTGGTTTTCTCCACACATACCGCTTAGAATTAAGGCCAAAGAATCTCATCAGACCAGAGAATCTTATTTCTCCCCATCTTGGAGTCCTTCAGGTGTTTTTAGCAAACTTTCATGTGTCTTGCACTGATGAGAGCCCTTCGTGGTCGGGCCCCTCTGCCATCAAGCCCCGACTGGTGGAGGGCTGCAGTGATGTTGACTTTCTACAACTTTCTCCCATCTCCCGATTGCATCTCTGGAGCTCAGCCACAGTGAGCTTTGGGTTCTTCTTTACCTCTCTCACCAAGGCTCTCTCCCCCGATAGCTCATTTGGCGTACGGCCGCCTCTAGGAAGGGTTCTGGTCGTCCCAAACGTCTTCCATTTAAGGATTATGGAGGCCACTGTGCTCTTAGGAACCTTAAGTGCAGCAGAAATTTTTTTTATCCTTGGCCAGATCTGTGCCTTGCCACTTTTCTGTCTCTGAGCTCTTCAGGCAGTTTCTTTTGACCTCATGATTCTCATTTGCTCTGACATGCAATGTGAGCTGTAAGGTCTTATATAGACAGGTGTGTGGATTTCCTAATCAAGTCCAATCGGTATAATAAAACACAGCTGGACTCAAATTAAGGTTTAGAACCATCTCAAGGATGATCAGAAAAATGACAGCACCTGAGTTAAATTATATGAGTGTCACAGGCAAAGGGTCTGAATACTTATTACCATGTGATATTTCAGTTTTTCTTTTTTAATAAATTTGCAAAAATGTCAACAATTCTTTGTTTTTCTGTCAATATGGGGTGCTGGTGTGTACATTAATGAGGAAAAAAATTAACTTAATGATTTTAGCAAATGGCTGCAATATAACAAAGAGATAAAAATTTAAGGGTCTAATACTTTCCGTACCCAACTAGTATATATATATATATATCTAGTATTGTGTGTGTTGTGTGTGTTCGTACAATCAATAAACCACTATAGAGCCAAGGTATTACTAAACATCTTAGTAATTAATTTTTCAGGTCCTAATTTTTTCTAAAAAGAAAAACCGCATTGTGGCATAAAATCAATCTCCCAAGTTATTTTAGATTCTCTATAATTATTATTTTTTAATTATATTATTCATTTATTATGTTTATATTATTATTCATTTATTTTGAAATACTAGCATTTACTATATATTTAAGTATTATATAAAATAGTTGAAAACTAGCATTTGTGAAATAGTCATTACTACTTACCTTATGTTGTTTTTTATGTAGTATTTATGCTTTTTATGTAGTGTTTTTCAGCTTATTTCAAAAAAAAAGATTTGATGCACTATGTCAATTACCAACAACACTGCTTATCTTATTTATATAGTATATCTATATTTCTTCTTCGTTTTCTTTCTATTATTATATTATATTATTTTATTTTTTGCCAAGTCCTTTGTTCTATAAAACATAAAAACAGTGAATAACTACAATGTAATGCAATAATCATTAGACATAGACTAGTGTGATTGCTTTCACTTACTTCGGGGTTGCTTTGATTGTTGTGGAAGCAATCGTAGCCCGTGGTTTTCCTACAATCTACTTAGACTTAATTGCTTTTTGAACATGGAAGCTTGATTGCACATGCCAATGCATTTAAAAAAATGTTTCAGAAGTGGTCTGCTTTTTAGTTGCCTTTCGTAAACAGACTTGAGTATATAGGAGGGAGCATACGGGTCGTTTCCATGCTATAACTTGTCTGGCCTGAACAAATCAACTCTTTAGGTTCACTCATTTTCTTCCTACAGTCACGGTTGACTAGCCTAACTACGATGGCTTCACTCTGCTCTATCATTCGCATTCAGAATCCACCTGCGTAACCTTCTAGAGTTGGATAGCCCATCAGTGGCTTTGTCACTGGGTGACTAGGTGCCTTATCACCTGCTGTAGGACCGTGTGGTGTCTGCAACACACACTTCTTCTGCGGTCGGTCGCTTTGTTGACAAGATTATTTCCCGGTTGACTGTTATCCTGTCTTCCCCTCACTCTTCTTATCATTTATCTCCTCATCCTGGGGTCATGAAGCAGAAGCTGATGGGCCTCTGACTCGCTCCATGGACCAAATCACCTACTGCTACGTGCTAGGGTCCGACTGTCAGTCACCCAGACCGCCAATTTGTCAGGATAGGTCAACAGCGTAAAGCTTACCGGCGTGACACACACCTTGCTTTGGGGCGTCTAGGTGCGGCCGGGCGGTGCTCAGTCTCTTCTCCACTCGACCATTTCTGCCCTTGGCGTGTCGCCCGGCGGTGGAAGCGGTTGCAGGTCCAGTCAACTAGCTTGTCCGCTCCGGGCGGTTCATGCGAAATTAAGTAGCAGACAGAATGAGCATAGCATCTATCAAGGCGGAATCCACAGGGAATAAGAAAGAAAGAGCGAAACGCCCGCTGCAGCATCAATTTCGTCTGGTCTAATACGATCACATGCTGGCTGCGGGGTGAGGTACTTGCATATGTGACGGCCCAAGTTTGTCATACTTGAGTCCTCCTTTCCTCTCTTCCCTTTCTCCCACTGGGACGGCAATCTTGGCTGCGTGCGCTGACTCGTGCGGGTGTGCCTACACAGTCTGAAAAGTGTCATGGCGCGTAGGTCTCATTCGCGGCTTCAACATGCCGTATAACTGCCTATCTGTCCGGTCACGGGGTTTCCTTCTGACTAAGCATCACATTGAAAAAACACACCAACTAGTTGCCGGAGCAGCCTGCGGCAGAACGGTGCGGCTCCAGTATAATCGGCGCAGGGACGACACAATCTTCCTTCTGCGTCGTCAGTGAATGTTTTTTGAGCGTGCGTTTTCAGGAAAAAGGAAGAAGATATCGATTTATTATGCGATCCCTAGGAGAGAATTTAGAGGATGTGTGTCCATGTCGTCGTTATTTGACACCAGATGACACACACGATTTATGTGTTGTTTGTTTGGGCGAGGAGCTCGCACGCGATGTCCTCGAGGGGGCAATCTGCGTGCATTGCGAGTTTTCTCCAATGAAAAAGCTCCGTTCTCGTTTGTCTCTCTTCCCGCGGTTCAGGACCCTCCGCTGCTGAGGCACGGAAGGGAATGAGCTCGTGGGGATCTCAGGTGGACCTGGCCGATGAGTTTAAGGAGGGGCTTTCCCTCTCGCGCTCGTCGTCTGTGGACGAGAGAGAGCCTCTGGAGGATGATGTTATTTCATTAACATTGTTTGATTCAGGGGCCATTGCTCTGCTGGGTTCAGCCCAGGAAGTGCAGGAAATGGATGATGAGAGTGAAGAAGCTGAGGCTGAGCCTTCTCACTCCTCCTGCCCTGCGTATGATGAGCTTTTAGAGGTTATGGATCGCGCCACGGCGATGCTTGACTTGCCGTGGAAGCGGGCCAAGAAGGTGACGTCGTGATGTCGTCTCGATGAGTGTTATCTTTCTGGCCATAGCCCTCCAGCTCAGGTGAGTCTTCCTTTCCTTCCTGATCTCCATACCGAGATCGAGAAGGAATGGAAGAAGCCGTTTTCCTCACGCATCCATCGGTTTAAGCATACCAGTTATGCGAATATCGAGGCTGTGCGCGAAAACGGCTATGAGAGAATGCACCCTGTAGAAGAGACGCTAGCTAGCTATCTCTCTATGGTGAGACATCGTCTCTCAAAACTCCCTCCTTGCCATCAATGCCTCTTCAAGCTACATCTAAAATTAATGGCAAGGCATACGCAGCAGCAGGTCAGGCTGTTGCTTCACTGCACACGATGGCGGTGCTTCAAGCATACCAGGCTGATCTGCTGAAAGACTTGGATAAAGGCGAGGGCCTTTCTTCTATGAGATGGCTGAGTTACGCCGCACCATGGATCTTGCTCTTCGTGCTACTAAGCAGGCTGCCTCTGACATGGGCAGATCTATGGCGGCGATGGGAGTAACGGAGAGGCAGCTGTGGGTAAACCTTGCAGACATCGGGAAGAAAGAAAGGGGTTTTCTTCCCGATGCCCCGGTTTCGCCCTCTGAACATTTTGGTACATCCGTTGAGACGGTCGTCGAAAAAGTTCAGGGAGGCGAAGGCGCGCTCAGCGGCCTTCAAAACCTTCATTCCACGAAGGTCCAGGTCTGAGCCCGAACAACCCAGGGGTCCTGGCCCGTCTCGATTTGAGGATCAGAGACGAGCACAGAAGGCTAGTGTCGCGGCTCGCGCTACTCCTCTGCCTGCGGGTAGGGGTAGGAGGAATCACAGGTCAAAGGGAGGTATGCAAGACCTGAGGGAGGTGATCCAGACAAGGCGTCAGCGCTTTCATCCGGATCAGAGTAATACTTAGGTATCACTCTTCCCTCAGGGGTTTTACATCTGCCCTTATCTTCCCTTTCCTAATTCCCCTGTAACCACCATATCGCCACCTGCCCGAGGTCAGGTGGAAGCTTCCTGCATAACAATCTCCTTCTGGACCTATGATGTTTTTAGTTGGTTCTATGACTACATAGCAACCACCTTACTGATGGTCCGGACTAGAGGCTTCTCCGGACAGAGCTCCAACGCGGGGGCCGTGGTGGGTGAGTACGATCCATGTATAAATATAATTTATAATATATGTGTGTATCTAATGAGCTGGTAGTTGTGTGCATAACCCTTCTGCTAGTTTCTTTGCAGTTTCTTTGTTTCCCGTGCTGGGTTCAGAAACCGGGTGCTCGACTTGCAGTGTTTTTTTCACTCGTCGAGATATGTCCAGAAGGGAAGTAAGGTTTCGGTTTCATACTTCCTGGATCATGCGGCCATAACACAGGTTTCTGCGGGAGCCTTCGTGATCATCAGGGCCCCGGCGCGTCTCTGCAAAAAATTTTCCTGGACGTCCGGGCTGGGTTTACGCTTTCATGCTACCCTGACTGGTCTACCGTATCCGGGTCGCCCTGAGGGGTTTTTCCCGATCACCAGGCTATCCCCTTGAGGCATCACCCCCCTCAACATTGAGGGTTACTGTGAGTATGATGTTTCTTTCGAGCGTTAATACTCTCTGAGGAGTTAGATTCCTCGCTCCATGTGCTGTCCTCGTGGTAGTTTGAGCAGTGTTCCCCTTTTATCAAAGGGTTACCTGGGATGAGAGTCTGGCTAGACGGCAGTATGCTTACCCCTCTGAGTTTTCAATCATGCTGCAGGTCGAGCCCCCCTCTCGTTGAGAGCTGGGTTGTTCTCCCTCAGCCAAGGTAAACTACTGCTATCGTTCCTGCATTGGAACATGCTGTAGGCTGAGCCCCCTTCTCGACTGAGAACTAGGTGTGTTGCCCCCACAGCTAAGTAAACTATTTCTAGCTGTTCCAGTTTGGAACATGCTGCAGGTCGAGCTCCCTTCTCGGATTGAGAACTGGGTGTTTTGCTCCCTCAGCTAAATAACTGCTAGCAGTTCCATTATTGGAACATGCTGTAGGTTGAGCTCTCTCTCCATTGAGAGCTGGATGTTGCTTCCCCAGCTACAGATTTACTACTAGCCGCTCTAGCATTATAGCTGTAGATATAGTGTCTGGGGATACGCTATTTTTATCTATCGGCTGCCTTTTCAGGGTGCCACGAGAAACCCTAGAACGGTATGCAAGTGTAGTGCACGTTCTGCTTGCGCACTTTCTAAAATCCACATGGTGGTGAGTGGGCATGGTATCTTTGCCCACTTTTCTAAAATCCCATAAGTGTAACGTTGCACGTATGCTTTGCCCTCTTTTGTAAAAATCCTGTATGGTAAGAGCTACGCGCAAGACTTCGTGCTCTTTCTGAGTGGTTTAAAACCTGGTTCTGCCTTGGGCACCACTCCCCCTATGTATCCTCTGGATACCTACTTAGCAGGGTGTTGCTACTAAGGGTCTGTTGAGACAGTTCCTTCACCACATGCAAGGACAAACGTGCGGTAGCCCCTGTGTGACAGGACAAGACTAGTATGATTCTAGGCTCTTGGTTGTATTCCTTTAAAGGAATCTATTTCTGATTCCAAGCTTTGAGCTCTACCCCGGGCCCAGGAGTCGGGCCCTAACAGGTAAGTGTATTTTTGGGGTATGTAGCCTAGCCCTTTGGCCCGTAGGGAAGACCGTCCTGACCGCCGTCTAAACGTCCCAGGGGCGACTCCCATAGCAATATGGAGTTGGTACTTAGTGCTCGCCATGGTTCTGGTTTGCACTCCCCTCAGCATGGTGGCGTGGTATACCGTTCCCCATAGCGACCCCTAGAGGACGCCGTTCGAAGTTCCCATGAAAGGGAACGTTCAGGTTACTTATGTACCATGGTTCCCTGAGTAGGGACGAGACACTGCGTCCTCTAGGTTTCATGCCATGCTGCGGACGCAAGCTCAGACGAAGAAGTGAATGATGTGTAGCTCCCGGTGCCGATTTATACTGGAGTCGCACCGGTAGTGACGTCATGGCTGTCGCCGCCAACGAGTTGGTGTTTTTTCAATGGATGCTTCAGACACGGGTCACGACGAGGCGTTCCCCATAGCGACCCTAGAGGACGCAGGTCTCGTCCCTACTCAGGGAACCATGGTTACAAAAGTAACCCGAGACGTTTGGCACTTGTGCAAAAACAGCAAAGCTTTGTGATCTGAAATGAAAAGTGTGCCACGGTCAAACCCAACATGAATCTTGTTTCTGCCACGAACCGCTTAAAACATTCAATAATTCAACTTTTTCTCACAATTCAGACTTTTTTCTCTCATTATGCAAAATCGCGAGATATAAACTCGTAATAGCAATAAAAAAAAAAGTCAGAATTTTGACAGAAAAACTGAATTGTGAGATATACGTAAACAGAATTGTGGAATATAAATTAGCAATTTGTAAGAAAATGTCAGAATTTTGAGATAAAAAGTCAGAGATGAAAAGTTGCAATTGGCTTTGTAATTTTTTGTTCTTTTATTCTGTGGCGGAAACAGACTTCCACTTCAACCAGATTAAACTGATTCACGAAATGCAGTGCGGAATTCAGGTGCACTGACTTTGTAGAAATGTGCTATTCTCAGTCAGCCACGATTCAGTAATTTTAAGAGTAAAAAAATCTCCAATAATGAAAAGTGATTAGTATTTGGTTGGTCATGTGATATTGATTTTTCGGGTAAAACAAAACTTCATTAGGCTTATGATTTTTTTTTCCAGTGTTATTTTAGATTTGATTACTTTAATTTCTGTAGTCTTCATTGTAAAAAAATTAATGCAGATTAATGCTTACCATTAAAGTTAAAAGTAGGAGTCAAGAGCGAACGGGTTTTCTTGTCTTTGTGCTTTGATTAACAGGACAGCCAGCAGCAGGAATATGACTGTGGCCCTTTAAGAGTTTATCCCATGGACCCAATAATATGTACAAAAAATGCGTTCTCTTATATCTATTTACCGTTCCAAAATGACGGTCTGTGTTTCTTTACTGGATACTCGCCAAGACAGGCATTTTGACAATTTTGTATTTGAACGTTTTAGCGCAGTTAGCCACTCATTTAGGTATTTGTGGCTCACAAGCTGTTTGAGACTGAGTGCGGCTTGTGCGCTCCACTAATATAGATCAGTGGTGGTGCGCGCGCGTTTGGTATAAGCGCAAAACGACTAAAATGACTAAAATAATGCGCAATACAAGCACTATTTACCCGGAGCGAATGAGACGAGTGTCTGAGAGAGAAGGGGTCGTCGGAGAGAAGAGAGCGAGAGTGCGCCGACGTTATTGGCTGTGCCAATGGTAAACAAAACAGCTCGGCTCGGAATCGGAAAGAAGTGAGACTGATCGGCCGATCATGAGGAAAATCGGCCGATTCCGATCCCTGGCCGATCGATTGGTGCATCTCTAATAGATAGGAATAAAACTGTAAAGTTTGGTGTTTGTAAGTGCTGCTGAAGCGGAGAAAAACTCACAGCCTTTAACAATATGTATTGTAACTGAAATCTACAGACACAAATACATAAAGTGTTATAAAACAAACATTCAGATGTTTATTTTGGATGTTTTCTTTCCGCTAGTCGGAAAAAGACATGTTATGGAATCAAAACAGGCCAAAATCGACCAATGCATGAAAACGCAATGGTTTTGCGAGAATAACTGAGAGAAAAACGACTGCATGTATCTTTATGGATTACATAAAAGCACCACTTATCCACTGCTATCACTTTAAGAACTTGATTTTAAGTTCCTCAAAGTTGTTAGCCTGAAACATATTTTAAAGCTCGTGTCTACAAATGTGATTCTAGCTATGCTAAAATGTCAGCTGCGGCTGGATTTTTATGGCTTTTTCTTTGAACGATTACAGGGAGTTAAGAGATTTATTTTTATTTTAGAAGCATGCTCAAAATATGACCTTGAATAAATGTCAGTCAGACACAGCTACAGCTCTGCTCCAAAACCTAGTCAGTTGTCTATCTAGACAGCACTTCAAGATCCTGATGTGAAGCTAGGCAGCGACATTTTGCTAATGCGTTTTAATGATTACAGCTGATCTCAATAGAGTTTGATGTTAGCATATGCTCAGTAATCAAATAAGAACTAATATGACATTGCACACACAGGTATTTTGTGAAACATGATATATGTTGGTGTGAAAACTGACACTGAGGTGTAGATGTATGAGTCTGACGCATGCGCTGATCAACGTACCCATCTTTTCCATTGACGCCTCGGTGGAGAGGAAGCCCTGCATCAGGAGCTGGTCTCTGGTCTCCTCATCATCAACCTGGATCTCTGAAACCATATTACACGGCACATAGCCACGACGGTTACCCACCTCGCCTCGGTAGAAACCATCTGCATCTTTATCCCCATAAACCTGCGGAGCAGAAACACTGCAATCAACCTTACTTTGTTTTAGATGCTTTATGAACAGCAAAATGGTATTTTCTGTGAGGTTTTGCAGGTTGCACTACAGATGCATATTTTGTAGGCTAATGTGGGTGAGAATTGACAGTTTATAAGTATTTCTTTCTTTGTAGTTTTAACCCTATAAAGCCTACTTTATCAAATAAGGCCTCAAATAATCAGCATGATCACAACTTCGCTGTTAAACCTGTCACACGCAATCTACTGCATGCCTTCTGTCATCTCATTGATGGTTCAGACTTTTTAAAATCACAAGGAGGGTAAGCCACAAACATTCATTGCCAAAGAAGCTGGCTGTTCACAGAGTGCTGTATCCAAGCATGTTAACAGAAAGTTGAGTGGAAGGAAAAAGTGTGGAAGAAAAAGATGCACAACCAACCGAGAGAACCGTAGCCTTATGAGGATTGTCAAAATCGATTCAAGAATTTGAGTGAAAAATTCACAAGGAATGGACTGAGGCTCGGGTCAAGCCATCAAGAGCCACCACACACAGACATGTCAAAGAATTTGGCTACAGTGTCGTATTCCTCTTGTTAAGCCACTCCTGAACCACAGACAGTGTCAGAGTTGTCTTACCTGGGCTAAGGAGAAGAATAACTGGACTGTTTCCCAGTGGTCCAATGTCCTCTTTTCAAGTTTTGTATTTCATTTGGAAACCCAGGTCCTAGAGTCTGGAGGAAGGGTGGAGAAGTTCATAGCCCAAGTTGCCTGAAGTCCAGTGTTAAGTTTCCACAGTCTGTGATGATTTGGGGTGCAATGTAATTTGCTGGTGTTGGTCCATTGTGTTTTTTGAAAACCAAAGTGACTGCACCCGTTTACCAAGAAATTTTACATTTACATTTAATTTACATTTCATTTTGGAGCACTTCATGCTTCCTTCTGCGTACCAGCTTTTTGAAGATGCTGATTTCATTTCCAGCAGGATTTGGCACCTGCCCACACTGCCAAAAAGCACCAAAATTTGGTTAAATGACCATGGTGTTGGTGTGCCTGACTGGCCAGCAAACTCACCAGACCTCAAACCCATAGAGAATATATGGGGTATTGTCAAGAAGAAAATGAAAAACAAGAGACCAAAAAAATGCAGATACGCTGAAGGCCACTGTCAAAGAAACCTAAGCTTCCATACCACCTCAGCAGTGCCACAAACTGATCACCTCCAGGCCACGCCGAATTGAGGCAGTAATTAAAGCAAAAAATAAAAGGAGCCCCTACCAAGTATTGAGTACAGTACAGTAAATGAACATACTCTCCAGAAGGCCAACAATTCACTAAAAATGTTTTTTTATTGGTCTCATGAAGTATTCTAATTTGTTGATATAGTTAATTGGTGGGTTTTTGTTAAACGTGATCCAAAATCATCACAATTAAAATAACCAAAAACTTAAACTAATTCAGTCTGTGTGCAATTAATTTATTTAATACATGAGTTTCACAATTTGAGTTGAATTACTGAAATAAATGAACTTTTCCACGACATTCTAATTTATTGAGATGCATCTGTATTTCGTTAGTTGGGCTCGGAATAAAACTGAGCTATGTTTCCTCCATATTCTCATTATATCATACTATATGAGCGATAAAAGCCTGATGATACAAAACATAAAACATATATTCAATTACATTTAAAAAAAAGTTTTTGTCGAAAGGTTCAACATAAACTGTTCCATGTCTATTATTGACTATTATTTCACATGACAGGCTTTATAAGATTAAAGACAAATGCATGTGTAAAAATCACAAACCCAGTCATACCTTGATAATCTGGCCCTCTTTAAAGGGAAGCTCCTCTTCAGCAGCGTCAGGATTGGGTGACATGACTGCAGGATCATATGGGAAGAGGGCAACAAAGACTCTCACCTCATTTTCTTCAGATGCTCTGGGCTCTGCAACACCAAGGAGCAAACACAAACTTGTCAAGAAATTATTTCACAGGACATGTCATGTGACTAACACCTCTAGTATTTATGCAGCAACACACTGGTGGTTGATCTGGACCTGTCATGCCTTTATCACATTTTGGGATTTGTGCAAAGATTTGTTACATTTTTATGCAACCTTCCATGATGCTTGTGAAACATTACAGTCAGTAACCTAATGCACGTTGTCTCCCCTGCCTGAAAACCATAATGGTGTGGCCCAGGCGTGTCCTTAAGTGAGGTAATCATACTAAAACCTCCTGATCCTAAGCCGCCATGAGCCGCTACAGAAACGTGTGCACATCCGTACTGAGCGAGAACGACAGGAAGAGAGAAAGACACACAAATGTCTATTCATATATAAACAAACTGATTTTAAACAATGCTGTCATGGTAGAGATTAAAACAGCATCCAATATAAAAAAAACACACCAAACAAGGATTACATTTAAAAGCAAACCAGTTCTGGTTGTCAATGCTGATTGGTCAAGCTAATGCTGTCACAACTAAAAATCACAATTTAGCCACCATCTCTTAAATCTTATTGATTAAATGTATGAAAACAATATTGATGAGCAGCTCAGATTCAACTGTGCTGATCAACTGATTACTGAATGATATGAATTGATTCAGACTATGTAGACAAAAGTAAATTACTGTCAGTCAGGAGTAGATAAAAGTGTCTACTTAATGAATAAATGCAACTGCAAAGATAGAAGTAAATGTAAAGCAGAACACAAAAGCCCCAAAACGCCACTGTATTTTCCCAGTACTCTTTACTGGACATGCATGCAAGATTAAACTGCTGTTCTGTACAATGGAGTCTGACAGCAGGACTCAAGCATCTGTCAAGGTCATCGGGTCAAAGGTCAGTACCCTGAAGTCATAAGGATCAATTTCCTGTTTCTAGATGAGTTGGGTGAGGAATATAGTGTAAAACAGGGACGTATAATCAGTGGTGCTAATAGGTGTCGGTCGTGTTTGTGTTAAGCTCCAGCACTGAGATGTGCTCATCTCATTAGTGAGGATCAAGACCATCTGTAGCAACAATCAAGGGCAGAGCAAAGGAAACAGGACACTTCACAACCTCTGTGTGTCATATTTGAGAGCAAATATGAAGATAAAGGAGCTACCTTTGGGAAAACCACCTTTTGGGGATGTCCTCAAAGGAAAAACATATTCAAAAATATACTAAATTAATATTTTTTTAATCGTAAGAGTGCAATGGTGGACTAGGCAACAAAGTTTGGATTTTCTGGCATGTGGTCAGATGTTGTCCACTTCCAAATTTATATGATATCACGGTTACTTTACATTACATTTAGGATCCATAAATGCAAATTTATGGGTTTTCAATTAAATAAATTATATGTCTGATCACTTAGAAAAGTAACAGCACTCCTCAACAAGCCAGTTCTGAATATATTACACGCCAAACTTTAAAGGGATAGATCACCCATAAATGAAAATTGCCCTATGATTTACTCACCCTCAAACCATCCTAGGTGTATATAACTTTCTTCTTTCAGACGAATCCAGTCGGAGTTCTATAAAAAAATATCCAGGCTCTTCCAAGCTATATAATGGCAGTGAGTGGGTGTTTCTTGTCAATAGTCCAAAAGAAGTCCAATAAAGTGCATCCATCCATCATAAAAAGTGTCCCACACAGCTCCGGAGTGTGAATAAAGGCCTCCTGAAGCGAATCGATGCATTTTTGTAAGAAAAATATCCATATTTAGAAGTTTATAAACCATAATCTGTAATCTCTAGCTTCCACTAACTGTCGTACGCGAGTTCATTCCGCCGGATGACATAGGACATAGTCGTAGCATAAGGTCGGTGACGGAAATATGGCAGTCTGGAGAACGATTGTTGTTTACAGGAGCAAAGGAAGCAAAGTTTCCTCTGTTTAGCAAAGGTAAACCAGTTTCTCTGTGATCTCGAAATCCTCTGACATTTTTCTTTACAAATCCTCGTTTTTGAGCTTCTAATTGTGGCCGGTGTTTTGTTTTGCTCTCTTCACTGCGCTTTCGCATTCGTCACTTCTCACCGGAACTTACGCTTCGTCAAAGTATCCGATTGGAATGAATCAGCTTAAGGACATTAGCGGAGGAAGGAGAGATATGGTTTATAAGTTTTAATAGGATATTTTCTTATAAAACACATCGATTTGCTTCAGGAGGCCTTTATTCACCCCGGAGCCGTGTGAGGCAATTATTTAGCGGTGATGGATGTGCTTTATTGGACTTCATTCGGACTATTGACAAAAAACCCTCATTCACTGCCATTATAAAGCTTGGAAGAGCCAGGACATTTTTTAATATAACTCTTGACTGGATTCGTCTGAAGAGGAAAGTCATATACACCTAGGATGGCTTGAGGGTGAAAACATTTTCATTTTTGGGTGAACTATCCCTTTAATACTTTGTGTTAAGAGGTTTGATCAAATCCCTAACCCTAAGAATGAGCAATAAAAGAGTGAAATAGCCTCATAAAACACTACTAATTAGTTTTATTTAAGCACAACAGAAGTCTCAATTTAGACTAGGCTAGATACATGTGTTGGTTTAGCTAAAACTAAGTTTGAAGAAGAACGGTTAAGAGCAGTTTAAAGATGGGTGGGTTTGCAAGACTCTGAAATGGATAAATGAGAGATAGAGAAAAGGATGTGATCTAAATGGAAGCCGAATGCAGTTCACAGTGAGAGAGAATGAGGGAAGTGAGAGGTTCTTACCTCTATGCAGTCTAATTTCAGAGCATGGCGATTTTGGAGTGACATCGCACCACATTGCACCCGGATTTGCCATCGATGCTTCTCTTCCACCTGCCTCCTGGTTTGAGAGAAACAAACAGTTAGATAATGACACCTGTGGGATACAGCCACTAACTAATATCACAGTAACACTTCAGATTAGTGAACACATATTCACTTTTCCCTCGATAAACTTCTAATTGATAGCAAGCAAGGTAGTTGTTTGTAGTAGTTATGTTTAGGTATATGGCAGGGTTGAGGGATCTAGAATATTGTCATGCAAAATAAGGTGTTAATATGTTCTCTATAAGTACTAATAAACAGCCAATATGCTAGTAAAATGCATGCTAATAAGCAACTAGTTAATAGTGAATAGTGTTCCCTAATCTAATGTGTTACCAACATCGCAGTGGAACAACTGAAACATCACACAATCAGCATGTAATACCACATATGAACACTAGGGGCCCCAGGCTAGAACAATCCCTTAGGAGTCACTTGCTTCTAATAAAACATTTTGTAATTTAGCATTTGGAACATTTGCAGTACACAGTGTTCCTGTGTGCAGCTTACTTTGCTCAGCTTGCTACCTGTTAACCAAAAGGCCTGAAACGGTCTACACAACTATATGAAAGAGCTTTAGCTATGTACAACGGACTGCAATTGCATTGGCCAAACGTTTGTTTCTGTGCTTGTGCACCTTCCTAGAGTTTAAAGAAGCCACATATCAACACAATATGAAGTTCTGGCTTCTTAGGCTAATTGCAAATAGATTTGAAATCACTGTTGCAATTTTTTTGACTGAATTAGCAATTAGCCTGGAGCCCTGAAACATACATGCAAGTCAGAAAAGCCATTGCTCAATCGACATTTGATTCCAGATCAACAGAAGCAGCACTTGGGGTTGTTCTTCGTAGCAACACAGTGGAATTATGGGAACAAACAGGAGATCCCTGTGCAAGCACAACATGCAGTTTCATACAGTCCAGTCTCTACTTTAACTGCTCAAGCAGTCTCTGGACAACCTTGAACAATATGTGGCTTAAGAAGCATCCCATTTGTATCAAGCAAAAGAGATGCACTAGAGCAAGTAAACTTATTGAGCGATAATGCACAGCCACAGTCTTAGTACAGAAATGTTCTAACTGAACACTGGGAAGAATAAGACGTAGGACAAATGCATAGAGCAGTGCTGCCAGCTACACAACTACAAGTATGAAGATGCCTTGACTAGACACTGGGTAAAAGGGTGTAGGGTACACAAGCAACTGCAAGGAGCGTGAAGTACAGGCTTAAACCTTTTGCATCCACAGTGAAATTAGTGTTGGAGAGTCATTGTATACTTGTTGTAATCCCATATGCCACAGTAGCTGTCAGTATGTGATAAATGAATGCATTTGAAATGTTAGCTCCATGTAGAGTTGGGAATAAATAACATTCAGAACTGATGTTTTGTTTTTGTCTTTCAGTTCCATTAAAGGGATAGTTCACCCAAAAATTAAAATTCTGTCATTAATTACTCAACCTCATGTCGTTCCAAACCCATAAGACCTTTTTCGTTCATTTTCGGAACACAAATTAAGATATTTTATGATGAAATCTGAGAGCTTTCTGACCCTCGGTACACAGCCATTTATGCTGCGGTGCCCGGGGAGCAGTTGGGGGTTCGGTGCCTTGCTCAAGGGCACCTCAGTCGTGGTATTGAAGGTGGAAGAGAGCGCTGTACATTCACCAATTCCTGCTGGACCTGAGGCTCGAACTCGCAACCTTTGGGTTACAAGTCCGACTCTCTAACCATTGGGCCAAGACTTCCCCCTTTATGAAGTTGGAATATTTAAAACAAAAACACGACCCATGCGCGTGCTTTCCCCTGCTCGTAAACAAGGTGCAGCGCATGTGGGTTCTACGTCAACAGCATCACGAGCATGCGTCATGTTACTCTCGATAATGGCAGTAGATGGTAACTCGGGGGAGAAGAACTGATTAATACAGTCGTTATTTTTGTTTTCTTTGCGCACAAAATGTATACTTGTAGCTTTGTAAAATTACGGTTGAACAACTGATGTCACATGGACCATTTTAACAATGCCCTCACTACCTTTCTGTGCCTTGAGCGTGGTAGTACCCTTACTGTCTATAGAGGGTCAGAGAGCTCTCAGATTTCATCCAAAATATCTTAAGGAGGAAGGATCATTGGCAGGTGAAGTAGGGTAATAAAACAATTTAAACTTATTATCACCTTACTTACCAGTTGATGAATACATGATAATGCAAAAATATGTTGTATTACAAGTTTTTAAAAATGTTATGTTTAAATATGCAAATGAGCCATTGTTTAATTAAATGTGTAGTAATTTGCATACATTTCTAGTACAAAAATGAACACTGGATGAAGTCAGTTTCAAAATTCTTGTTTATTTTTTTTTGACATATTAGAGGCAAATGTTTTATTTTTGTATCTCTTTTTGTCACTCCATAATTCAAAAAATACTTTGAACAGCCAGAAAACACTATATTTTCACAATTTTTGAGGGAATAAAATGTTGTATATAATCAAGCAAATTATATATGAACAAATCCCTCTGTAAAAACTTCAGAATAAAGGACAGGACTAAAAAAGGTATAGTTTGGTGTGTGTAAGTGCTACTGAAGTGGAGATTTATGGCTCAGTGTAGGAGAAAAAACTCATTTTGAGAAAACGGCCTTTATAATATGTATTGTAATTGAAATCTATTGACACAAATAAATAAAGTGCTATAAAAGAAACACTTTTGGATGTTTGGATGTTTTCTTTCCACTAGTCTGAAAAAACACTTTATGAAAAGCCAAAAAGCCCAAAATCTCAAAATTGACATGTGCATGGAAAGCTAAAGACAAGGGTCTCGTGTGCTGCGTGTATGAACGAGATTTGGTGTCGAAGATGAACGAAGATCTTAGAGGTTTGGAATGACATGAGGGTGAGTAATTAATGACACTATCCCTTTAACAGGTTTGGAACATCTGCATTCTTCCTGAACAACTTAACCTGAAATATACATATCAGAGGTGCTAGAATGTGTGGCAATGCCATAATATTGTCCATTCTAAAATTATTAATTCATGTAAATGTTAAGTAGCACTGGAACCACAGTTGCTCAGTTCCTTTAGATTGCTATCGTTAACTCCAGCAATAACTCCAACTCTGGCCCTTGAGGTCCCCTTTTATGCAGATTTGAGCTCTAACCTTAATCAAACACACTTGAACCGGCTAATCAAGGACTTCAGGATTACAGGCAAGTTAGTTTGTTCAAAGTTGGCGCTAAAAAGTGAACCTTGAGGGCCAGAGTTGAGAACCCCAGCTCTAAACCTTCCAACTAAGATACTACAGGTTACAGTGAACTGATCAGAATAGTGATGGATGTGGGTGCCAACTTGCACTTATCTTCTCTTTCAGGACCCAAAAGGTTTTAGCCATCTCCTAAAGGGATGGGCAGGCTCTCAAAAGGAGCATCTCAAGGGAAAGATGGCTGTGGTACAACAGGAGACGGATGGACAGAGGACAACCCACCCATGAGCGGCTACTTGGGGGCAGCTCTGGCTGGGGTCTGCATGTCAGGGGCAAGTGGTGGTACTTATTGTTACCACCTTCCACCCACCACTCCGAGCTCATTTGGTCTAACACCACTTCTCCTGGCTCAAACAGCTGATGCTCCTCATCGTTATCGGTTCCATACTCTATGTCAATCTCTGTTGTGGGTCCAGTGGGTGACTTCACACGTTGTACGGTCTTGCTAAGTAAATATGGTCCCTGCACTGTTCCTGAAGTCATCTGGCTACGTAGCAAGGCCTCTCTCCTGAGTCGGTCGCCATGGCCTTTGTGCGATTTGCGGTGTGCAGCCACACTTACAGAACTAGGTCCAGCATACAGGCTACTGTCAGAGTCCAACTCCACCTCCTCATCCAGATAGCTGATGGTGTCCACCGTGTCAGCGTAATGCACTCTGGGTCTAGTCCTGACTGGCGCAGTCCCTTTGTACCTCACTACGGGCAAATCGGATTCCCTTTTATGTCCATGATTGTGATGGTGGGGGGAATGTCGGCGACTCTCATGTCCACACTGATGGCTCTTGCCAGAAGCAATCCAGCCTCGGCAAGGTCTGGTGTGGGGCTCCGATTCAGTATTGTCTTCATCTTCGGTGACTTCTGGGATGCTGAAGAGCTGTTTGTTGTGGTAGGCTTGAGGGGGGAGCTTTGTAATCCTCTCTAAAATTTCTTCATCGCTGTCAGTTTCCCACATTTCAGACTGGGGTTGTTTTAGAGGAGCATTGGGAGTTACCAGAGTAGGAAAGGAGCATGGTGATAGATCGAGAACATACAGACGAGGCAAAGGTTTTGTTCGGTGTCAAAAGTCGGAAGTAGAACAAAATGAGAAAAAGAAACAAGAAAATTAAAATGCAACAGAGAAAATATTAGAACAGAAAGAACCTAAATGACAAGTATGGCTAACACTGTGTCCCCACAAGTTTCCACTTGTCAATCAGAACATATTGGATGTTTAACATACAGTTATATTGATCAGGATTTTGAACCAGTAACATTTCACTGTGAGCATGATTACCCGGTGCAATACCAACAAAATGTCCTGCCACCTGCCACATTGCAATAGGACTCAACATTTTGTCCAAAGGTTCACTGAGGAATACTACAGCATTCATGTGCATGTACATACCCTGCCTGTAGGAGCTGTACTGTAACCTCTGGAGGAGACGTCAGCGATAGGCTCAGAGTGCAGATCTTCCTCCTCTTCCTCCAGTATATCAGACAAATCAGACCGACTGCTCTCCCCATGGTAGTCTGGGGGAGGGTCCATAAGACCACCAGCATAGACCTGATAGCGTTCCACAAAAACAACAACTTCAATGCAGTTTTCTGAGACACCAGGACAGGGGTGTCCAATGTTGCTTCTAAAGGGCTACCTTTCAGTTGCAACTTGCCCCAACACACATGTCTGGAAATTTCTAGTAATTCCAAAGACCTGGACTAGCTGGTTCAAGTGTGTTTAATTGGGGTTGGAGCTAAACTTTGTAAAAGAGTGGGCCCTCCAAGGGAGCCGGGGATGGGCACCCCTGTTCTAGGACAACACATAGGGCGCTTTTCCACTGCGTGGTATGACTCTTCTCGGCACGGCTCAGTACGGCACGGCACGGCTTGGCTCGGTTTGTGTTTCCGCTGCAGTTTAGTATCGCTTTAGAGTGGGCGGGATTATTCACATGTCGTTATAGTTGCGCCGCCTCTACTGCCGCGACTCCTGAAAAACATTTTCATTCCGTGTCGCCGAAGCTCTCGCTGGATCCACTCCTCTGCTATCAACGAGAGGAATGTCTGTACTTCCTCAACAGACAACGAAATAACCACTTTTTGGTTGTTAAAAAAAGGTGCGCTCATTGAAAACAGTTGCGTTCGATCCTTCGCAGGCTGTTCTGATTTAAATCTAGCGGTTCTGTTGTGTTTGTGTCGCAAGTTCAGTGACGCAGGTAGTGACGATTCTCTCCGGCCAATCCGTGATCAGCAGAGTTTACACGTCACGTTTTGGTAATGGTACAGTACCGTACAAAGCCGTACCATGCAGTAGAAAAGTGCCAATAGTGTTTCATATAAGTCTCTCTGCTGGAATAAATTAGTATATTAAGGAAAGAAGATTATCTCTGAGGGCATTGGTAAGATACTCAACATGAGCGCAGTCCAAAATTATAATGAGTGAATAGGGGCACACATGGTCTCCAGATTTGGTTTGGAAACTGACCTTTATTCGAGGTTGAGGTACAGGCCGCAGGAACTCCTCTATGGACACAAGTCTGGTGTTTTCCCTGTCCTCCTCGGGCTCTGACTCAAAGGGTGATGGATTGGGAGGTCTCAGTGGGTGCGTATCTGGAACATCGAGAGGGTCCTTTCCTGGGATGTTGACTTTTGGGGAGGTGGAGCTGGGTGGTGGTGTGTGAAGTTTGGCACGGGGGTCCTCCAAGAAGTCGGAGAGGGAGGCAACAGGACGCTGGCCTCCTGGGCTGTCTGTCTCTCTGCCTGGGTTCTGCACAGCAGGAGCCACACTGGACTGCACTGGCACTGATGCAGGTACAACAACAGGTGCAGGTATGGGTGCAGACATGGGCACTGGCATGGCGGCAGGTGCCACAGGACCTGGCACTGTAATGGACACTGGTGTGGGCATGGGTAACGGTGTGGTCAAGGGGGCAGGTACGGCCATGGACGTTTGTGTAGCAACAGGAACAGGCATGACCATGGGTGCAGATACACTCACCTGTTGATGGAGATGCTTTATTAGCTTAACCCTAAACAGAACCATACATCCCAGATCTCTGCACACAGACAATGTATCTCACCTCAAGTAAAACCAATTCTACATTAAATTGTAAATGAGCATAGGCTGAAGCAGTGTCTAAAGCTTAGAGCAGAAGGTTACTGGTCTTAGGCCAAAATTGAAACATCTGCACTTTAGAGGAAAGTTCTGTGTGTTTTCTAAAGAATAAAATTAATTGGGAGAGCTATATTATATGTTTTATGAAGACATACAATAATTTTGTGTGAGGAACAGATCAAAATTTAACATCCCCTGCAGTTCTAAATTCTCTTTTGTTGTTTGAGTATTTTTAAATATGGCACAAGGAGATGCTCCAGGGTTACAAGTAGAGGGCCATTATGCAACATTACTGTTTGCCTTCAGAAATTTCTGAACAAAGTGATCTAGTCATACAGTACACTGTTATAATACTTTTATGGTGCTCTTTTTCATTTATGGATCTTGATAGCATAAATCCCCATTCAGTTTCACTATATGGAAAAGAGCAGCACGGACATTCTGCTAAACATCTCCTTTTGCATTCCACAGAATAAAAGAAAATTAGATTTGAGATTTTTTGTTAAACTCACCGTAAAGTTTGCACGTGAGGAATATAGTGGCAGTGCCTCCTGTGCTGGCATGGCAACCGTCAGAGGTGCAGCTGATGTTGGGTTTGCCCAGGCTTCTACATAAGATGCAGGAGAGGAAGGGGCCTCACGAGCGACTGCATTGGGTGTATTGACGTAGACTCCCCGAACAGGACCAGTGGTGTGTTCGTTCAGTGTAGCAGCGTGTGCCAGAATGGGCGTTTTGGCAGCAGAGAGAGATGTGGCACAGACAGCAGGATCTGGGTTGGCACTGGCCATGAGGACACTGGCGGTGGCTGGCACAGGCTGGCATTGAGGCAATGAGACACCGGACATGATGGCAGGCAATTTGGAGGGCACATTCACCGGCAATGAGTCCACCGACTCACCAAAAGCTGACATGGTCCGTACGGTGAGCTCATGAGCCGCCTGTAATGTCTGGATCTGAGATGGACCAATCAGAGCGCTGCCTGCTGTGGGTGACGACACCTCTAATACCTGAGGACAGAGATGAAAGTGTTTTACACACTTATTGTATGACTTGTAATATAAAAATATAAAGTGGACTTTTCAGAAGAATTCTTTGGTTCACCTTCTTCTTGTCAGCATAGATGGTGTAGCCAGTGACTCGTACACCATTGGATGTCCCAGCGGCATCTATAGTAACGGGCAGCCAGCTGATCTGAGCTATTCCCGGAGATGGGCCCTGCTCCAACTGCACATCCAAAGGAGCATCAGGAGGACCTGGAAGACAAGGGAAAAGGTCATGTCCACCAAATGAGTTTAGTTACATTTAATCAAAATGGACTCTTTTAATACATGTTCCTGGTCTTGTTGTGAACATCATCAGTGAATCTTTGCATCTCACCTGCAGTCAGGGTTGTGAAAGAGGTCACTGCGGTTTTGCGTTCTCGGCACTCCGGCGGTAGTTCCCAGGCAGTGCGGTGCGGCCTAGCCTCCACTTTAATGTTGTAATGCATGTTGGGTGTGAGGTTACTGAGGCACAGTGAATAGCATCCTGCCTTTACCAGCTCGCACTCCTCATCGTTTAAAGACACAATGTGCACATAGTTACTGTTGCTAGGCAGCCAGGTGAGACTGGCTGAGGTAGCCGTGACGCGTTCAACGCGCAGGTGAGTCGGTGCTACGCACACGTCCCGTCCGACTAGTATACTGCAACGTAGTTGATCAGAGTTGCCACGCTCCGTCAGGCACTGCACCGCAATCCGATATGCCTTCTGTGCCAAATCCAGCCTCTCCAGAACGGCCTTCGTTTGGGTACCAAATGGCACATTGAGACGCAACTCGTGGTCCACATAGACGTTATAGCTAAACACAGAACCCCAACCGGCCGGGACAAGTGGAGACTCCCAGCCAATGATGATACTCATGGCTAACTGCTTGATTAGCGTTAGCTTGCGGGGGTAAGGCACAGTGTCCACCCCTACCTCCTCTAGATCTAAGTCCAAGCCATTAGTGAGCGGGGCAGCCAGGGCAGGGTTCGAGGGGTTAGCTTTGGCATTGTCACCAGGAGCCGAGGCTGTTGTGGAGGTCTCCGTCCTCTCGGAGGCGCTGTGGGCGAAACGTAAGTGGTGTTGGTGCAGCCGCTCGCTGCCGCTGTGGAAGCTGCTCTCCTGGAAGGAATTATGGGACATATCGCTAGCCTGGTGAGGGTGCGAGCTCATGAAGTCATCGTCTGACATGCGCTCCACAAAGTTAGAGGGAACGAGGCCTCTTCTGCCGTCCATCAGCTCGCCTACAGAGGGTGACAGAAAGATGGTGTAACACATTAGTGCTGGTTGTAGGTAGTGTTGTTGAAGGATATTTATTACACGGCTGGCTCTGTGGAATACTTGATTCTGATTGGTCAGTCGCGACATTCCGAGGTATGTTATCCCTCGATAACAACCGGTAAAAGCTGATAACACAGGCTCATCTGGGTAACTGAAGTCGGCACTATACTCTTGCTAGGAAAAATTTTTCTTGGTGGAAGCTTTGCGTTTGGTTAGCTAATAAAATATTAAAACTCAATTCAATATTATGTGTACAATTATTTAATATGCCATCCTGGTATTGCGAACTCGCTCTCTCTTGTTTCATACAAATGCAGCTGCTGCCATTTTGCGACGATTGTTTTGTACGCTGTAATGGATTATAAGATAACTATAGCCGGGCTCACACTGTGCGATCTTTTACAAGTCCTTTAGGATTGTACTTGTCAGACTGTACGAACATGATGATCATGTCACACTGTGGGATCTCAGTTGTCATTAATGTCAGTTGTCATTAATGTAAGTTCTCAAGACGCATTAAAAAAGGGTGCGCACAAGGAAACTTGTCCGGAGTTTTACCTTATCAACCCATGCACATTCAGTGACTGCGAGCTGCATTGCACGTGGGGCTGTAATGTTGCCTATCATTAAAAGTATATGAATGGCGGCAATACCGATGTATTTAAGAAGAATAGTGTAAGCAGCACTACACACCCACATGAAAACAGCAGCGCAACCGGTGTTTATCATAGCAAAAGCAATGTATCATGAATTCCGTGAGATGAGGACAAGAGCGCCGGAGTTTATGCGGTTAGAAGAAATCTCTAACATTAATTCTGATCATGGTTTGTCTTGAAAAACGAAGACAGTTTGACGTTCGTCGTAGGAGAAGTCACACTGCAGGACTGTGCGCCAAATCTTCTGACACTGTCAGAATTTCGTCAGAGGTCAAATTTGATCGCAATGGCCATTAATTTGCTGTTGGTGAACATGTCAAACTAACGATCAAAGACTACAGATTTTAACCTAGGATTATAGGAATCTTTTAGGATTTTCAAAATTTGTCTCAGACGACTAAATTGTGGCCAAAATCGCACGGCGTGAGCCAGGCTTAACAAACTGGTGAGATTTTAAAACAGTTTTGTCTTATATCAATATCTTTTATCGCCATAAGTATGTGGTGAAATGTTGTGTGATAAGTGGTATGACAGCACCGTATCCCTTAAATGTCCGTTTAGTTTGAACTTGCCACTTGCTCGCAACTGCTGTGTTCACGGAAGCTTTGCGTTCAAATATTTCAGATCAAATCTCTGCTTCGCATCGGGGTCCTGATCACCCTGTCGGGGGTTATTCTGCGATAACAACCCGCTACATTATCCCTTACTTAAACTAGATTTTTAGAAGTTTAGAAGTGAGAACTGAATTCGATTTTTACATTTTCTGACCAAAACTGTGATGAGAAGTACACACACACACACACGCACACAATGCATATACAGTATATATGTTTATATCTATACATGAAAAAAAACAATTTTCCCTATTTTTTCTATACATCAATGATTACATTTTTTTTTTTTTTAATTACTTCAACAAATAATAAATATTTTTATAAATATACATATATTTGCAGCATTTTATGAAAAAACAAATGTATATAATTACCAAAAACCAGACTTCATGTAAAGTCCAAACATTAGACAAATCTATCATAATACTATTTGTTCACATTTAGAACCAATTTTATTATTCATTAATCATTATTTTAAAAAAAAATGTAAAACCATTAATAAAAATATAATAAATATATTTTTCGCTTTTACGAAAGTATTTTTATTACTTATCAAATGCAATTTGATTACTTTTTTTTTTTTTTACAAATAATGTTACAAAATAGTAACAATACTGAATTACGCATACTGAAGATCACTACAAAAGAAAGCAACAAGCTAAAAAGTCAGCTCACTTGTCTGTTTTTAACCATGATAATTAAAAATAAATACCTATTTCTGATAAACTTCTGCGGTCTGTTTTTGTGTGTGTGTGTGTGTGCTTGTGCATCCTTCTGGAAATTTGAACATTTAATTTTTTCTTGCTCCACACACCAGAAGATATGCTGGTCTCATTTGAGTGCAACAATTAAATAATAATAAAGTAATAAAATGGTAAAAAGTAATACAACATTTTAATAAATAAACTCACCCTCATAGAAGCCGTCATCATCCATGTCGCCATAGACGTAAATGTACTCCCCTGCTGTGAGGGGCAGCTCGACCTCTGGGTTATCATTAGGGCCATCATAGGGATTGTAACTGCATTTAGACAATAAAACAAACCTCCATTTAAAGTGTCATTTGATCGATGTTAAGATACTTTCCTACTTTAATATGCAGAGACAACTGTGTCATTTAAGCAAACCATTCATAGGTTGGTTTTCTCCACGACACTGCAGTTCAGCACATGCTGTAAACTCCTAAGCACAAATCAATAAATTAAGTTACACTAAGCTATGTCTTATACCAATGATCCAAACGTGCGAGAGACCTGTATTGTTGCTGCTCCTTTCCTCACATGACCCTCAAAAAACCCAAACACCAAAAAACACAACCATACGGCGCTGGAGAAACGTCAACGTCCAACTCCTCAACTTCACTAGCAGTGTCCACCTGAAACACACATCAACACACACTCAGAATATGGAACAGATGACTGAAATAAGAGCATTGAATGCATGAAACGGGTTTGATGTCTTTTTAAAATGTACATTTACCAGCCAACAATTAGGTAATGAGATTACCAAACCAGTACATCTCAAACTTGTGGGTTGTGAAAAAAGGGTCGTAAATGAGTTCTAATATGGTACCAGGGCTATTAACATTTAAAAAAAATTTGAATACTCTTTACGATGGTTTAAAGTATCTTCGGTGAAAAAGGCCAAGTATAAGAAGACATTCATCTCAACCACCACTAGCATTTTAAATAGAACTTTTTGATTAATTTTATAGTTTTTTTAAAGAGTTTTAAGAGGGTTCTATGTAATATTTTTGTTTATAAACATTGTTGTGTTGTTTGTTGAGCCTTTGTCTAAAAACAATTTTCTACCTTATGCGGCTAGACAAAGCTTTTGAATTTAAATCTGAATTAGAATTAAAATAAATATTGACTGAAATAAAATAAAATATAAAAAAAAAAAAAAAAAAAAACACACACTAAGTTTTTATTTTAAAAAGTTGCCCAGGAAACATTTTTCATTTTCATTTTGGTAAACTAAAACTGAATTAAAAAAATTAAAACTATATAGACATTTAAAAAAACAAAAAAAATAAAAATTACTATAACTTTAAAATTAAAATGCAAATATAAAATATATTCAAATGATCAATTAAACAATCATCTCAATGACACTAAAATAACACTGTATGGTACAGCAGGAAAAACACTGCTACATCTAAATAATTTAATGCAACTTAGCATATAATTGTGCATAGTTAGGATAGTAAAATCAAAAGGCTGATCAGCTTTGAATGAAAAGGAAGAAAAAACTACCCAGTTGATTTTTTGTTGTTGTCTTTCCAATCAAATGCAACGTTATCAATCTAATTACAAAGAAGTCAACATGGACAGATTGCATGACACCCTCATCTTCAAAAACAAAAAGTCACTAAAAACCAATAACAACTATACATGCATTGTGCTCATTTACTTAAAAAGACAAAAATTGTCCAATACCAGCATCTCACATTATGCAGCACATGTAGAATCTTCATTAGTAAATAATAATTACAGGTCTGTGGTTTGTTAAACTTGCAGAGTCATCATCTAGATATAGTGCTGCTGTGAGTAAGAAGTAAATGGAGTCATGCAGGCAGTATTTATAGCTCAAGGGTAAAACCTTTTATGGATAATCACTTACAACTACTACAACCGTCACAATCCAGCAGCACTGCACAGGATTATCTCACTGAATATCAGCTTTAGACAGCGCCTGCACTCTGACCCGGGAACAGTTTTTAACTTCACAGCTAAAGCTCAACAAACGCTCCCAGGTAAACTCATTCATGAAATCTAACCCAGACAGAACCCAACAGATGATCTGTATTCTAGACGATTCTACATAAAAATAGTTCAGCAAAAGAAATAGCTCTGTAACTTCTCTGTAATAGCTCTATAAGTTCTTTGTTTAGCTGTTTAAGACATTCTGAAGTCCCAGTTCATGTCAAAAAGGTTACCAACTTCTGTACTAGACACATGCACTTATAAGCAGTGTTTTTTTAAATATCATTAATATACTATTGTAATATTTATTATATTTTGGATAAAAGTCAATGTTAAATTTTTTCTGGTTACATATTATTTTTTTTTTTCTGTTTAACTATATATATATACTATTTCATATTAATTTTACAGTTTTTAGTTTTTTGGTTTTTGCATGTTATTTATTTATTTTATTTATTGTTTTTATAGTATTATATTTTTTATTATAATTATTTTTTTTTTTTAATTATATTTTAATTTGAAGTTTGAGTAAGTTAATTGGGTTTTTTGTCATTTAAATGTTTTTTTTTTAATAGGTCTATTTTATTTATTAGTTTATGTCTATGTATTTAATATTATATATCAATGATTTGAACTACAACTATTTTTTGTTATTTCGTTTTAAAAATGTCTATTTCGTTTTTCATCATTTTTATTTCCATTGTTTTAGTGATTTTAATCATTTTTTATAATTTTTTCAAAAAGTTTTTCCTGACCCCTGTCTAGACACCACTGAGTTTTTGTGCAGTAGTCTTAATATACTATTATATTATGTTTGTGTAATTTATCATTCTTTTATCCCGCCCCCCATTTTTTTCTATTTTCTATTTTAATTGTAAAGTTTTAGTAATTGTGTTGTTTGTTTTTTGTCATTTTTATTCGTTTTTTTATGGCTTTGTAGTTTTTAATTTCAGTTTTAGAAGTTTTAGTACTTGAACTTAAATGAAAATGAGAAATGTTCTAAACAAAAATAAAAAACGTTTTATTTTATTTCATTTAACATTTATTTCATTTCAAGTAACAATTTTTTTTATGATTTTAAAAAAATATAGTTTTGGTTAAAGGGGTCCTATGATGCGATTTCAGTTTTTCCTTTTTCTTTGGAGTGTTACATGCTCTTGGTGCATAAAGAGATCTGTAAAGTTGCAAAGACTAAAGTCTCAATCCAAAGAGATATTCTTTATAAGTTAAGAGTCAACCACGCCTACCTAAAACGTCTCGTTCTAACACGCCCCCACATGTCTATGTCACTATGTGGGAAGATTTGCATAACGCCGCCCAGATGTTCACGCAAAGAAAGAAGGCGTAACTTTTATTCTCGCTGTAGTATTGTTGTCGCCGCCATGTTGTGGAGATGCTGTGGGTTTCGTTGTGAAAGCGAAACTACTTTGTTTGGTCTTCCAAAGGAGGACACAACTAGAAATCAGTGGTTAAGTTGTATTTACAACACTGTTCCAGAACACTTTAACCCAAATATTCAGGTGTGTGCAGACCATTTTATGGAGGACTGTTTCCTGATCTGGGGAGAGTAGACTACAATGCCAGCTGTTCTAACTCACAGACTGTAAGTACGTTTTTTTTTATATTTAAAGAATTTGCCACTGACGATTCAAACGCGAGTTTTTTGAGCAGTGTAGAGTAGCACTTGTTTGTCATTTCTCCGATCACAAATGCAGACATGTTTTATGTTTATGCGGCGCGATGCAACACAATGTGTATAAAGACAGTACAAGTCATTACAATCCGTAATCATGTCCCCACTGGATGCAACAAATGCCTCGTTTGTAATGGGTTTTAATGTTTTTGTCTCGTCGCTCCGGCTGGATATGGCATCACAGTATGGTGAGGGGCGTAACATTTCCATCACACGCTTGAGGTATTCGGCCAATCACAACGCACTGGATAGCTGGCCAATCAGAGCACACCTCACTTTTCAGACCGATGAGCTTTGTAAAAATCGACGCGTTTCAGAAAGGCGGGGCATAGAGGAGAAACAATAATGTACAGTATGTGGAAAATAATGTGTTTTTTAAACCTTAAACCGCATAAACACATTGCATTACACCAAATACACAAAATAATGTTATTTTTAGCAACATCATATGATCCCTTTAACGATAACAACACTAATCCAGATGTCTAATAAACCAATATATTGTATGCTACCATTGTATGTTACTCTTTTTGCATCTGTTAAATGTATACATGTAAACACTGGTCGTTCCTCTCACCTCATGTGTAGGGCTGGTCTTTCGGGGACTGGCCGGGTGAGATCCAGCGGATTTGGGTGAGAGGTGAGTGGTCTCAGATCTGGGTGGTGTAGGGCTGGACGTGGAGCCAGACTTCACGCTGATGGTGGGCAGCTCTCTGTGTTTGACGGTCGGTGAGCGATCAGGACGTGACAGTTCAGCCGCGTGTGGAGTGGAGCCCGTCCGTAAAACTGCAGCCACATCTAACACGCAACGATTGCAAAGAAATACAACTTAAAATAATGCTGATCATAAATTATTTTTATTATAAAGAGCTTTATATCAAAATGAGAAGTCTACGCTATGTCCTAAGGATGCACCAATATATCGGCCAATAATCGGTATCGGCTGATAAAAGCAATTATCTGCACTATCAGCCATCAGCCGATTGTTAACAAACAGCCGATGATCAGGGCCGATTATATCATGTCAATCAAAAGGGGGCAGAAAAACTTGTCAGACAAGTTAAAGCAATAATAACGCATTAACGCAACTAACGGGTTCTATTCCACCAAACATTTTGTGTAACACACCTCCCAACCAATAATCGCAAAGAGCTTTGTGCTGTTACTTCTAATAGGAAACAAAATTTCAGCTCTCATTTAATGTCAATTTAATCACAAAATTCAAACAATAAATTACATTTTGATGCTCTTTAAAGTGTCGCGACAGAAGGCTGTAGCCGCTTTAGTTCAAGCAGAGTCTCTTCCACTTACAAGTTATAGCGTGAAATGAACATGAATGAACATCAGAAGGTGTTGAACGATACAGTACAACTTATTGAAATATATGATGTCTCATCTAATCGCTCAATCTGCGTTTCAACTGAAGGAACATCAAATAAAATAACTTGTGAACAGTACGTCACTTAACATTGCATTTGCAAATTACTAAACTAAACTATCGGTACGGGCAGATATCATTGTGAATAATCGGTTATTGGTATCGGCTGAGAAATGTAGTATCAGTGCATCCCTAGTGCTATCCTCAATAAGACCGTGATATAAGCATGCATATGTGTCTGTGCACAGATGTGGGATAATGCTTTGAGCTGCGGTTTACATGCATGTGTTTATGTGTCTAGTCGACCCCTGTGATCTACAGGTTAGAATCAGGGTTGATTAAATGAAAAGCATCTGCTTGCATAAGGGTCACGACCTCCGTCACTATGAGACTACAGTAGAAATCACTCTTTGACCATCACCTCCTCCCTCTACTCACATTCATGCATCGACTGCATGCTATAAAATGTCATTTTAATTTAGCATTTTGATCTGCAGCTTTAACAGAATTCATTAGAAAGAAGCAAATAAAACTGCAAAAATGCATAGCAGTGCATGTTAACATTTAAACATGCTGTTATTTGTGTGATAAACATAATAATGCATCCAGACCTGCAGCAGAAGATCAGGACTATGTTCATAATGGAGTACTTAATTGTGATAAATTGCTCTTTTGTATTGTATTTTATTTTATTTTTTTAAAGTGGTAGATCCTTCGGGAATTTCATGCACATTTTTTTCAGGATTGTATGATGAATATAAAGTTCAAAGGGACAGCATTTAACTGACAGTAAAGACTTTTATAATGTTTCAAAATATTTCTATTTCAAATAAATGCTGTTCTTTTGAACTTTAATTTAAGAATCATGAAAAATAAAATGTATCACAGTTTCCAAAAATATAGCAGCCAATGGTTTTCACATTTATGACTATCATCAATATTTCTTGAGTCACAATCAGCCATATTACTGATTCTGAAGATCATGTGACACTGAAGACTGGAGTAATGATGCTGAAAGTACAGCTGCGCATCACAGAAATACCTTACATTTTACATATATTCACATAGAAAACGTTATTTAAATTGTACTAATTTCACTGTTTTTGCTGTATTTTGATCAAATAAAGCAGACTTGGTGAGCAGAACAGACTTCTATCAGAAACATTTTTTCATTTTATTTTAATTATTCAAACCTTTTGACTGGTAGTGTATGTATAAGCATTACTGCAAAAATAATGTAAGTAATATGCTGGTAAACCATTCCGAACATAGTCATTCAAGCAGCAACTCAGAAATTCTGATTGATCCATCAGAATAAAGCCGCCAATTATTTCCTCACAAAGCTGAGAGACATGCAATGTGCTACCAACTGCGTAAGTGATCATATGACAAAAACAAAACCAAACCTATGCTAACAAGGTGAGATCTGCAAACAGTACCACTGTCAACACATAAAACGTCAATCAAATCACAAAGCGGTTCAGGTTAGGGGTGGGCGCTATGACTGATTGGTTTCTCACGCTATATTTTGTCATATCGCCCAGCTCTAGCTCAGGACTGCACATATTAAACTCTTCATGGATGTGACCATTGCCACCCACTGCTCACTACACGGACACACTCCATGTGTTATTCATGCAAGCGGACATGAGACGTCACAGCCTAGAACCAAACTGAATTCAATAGTACCAGGCTCGGAGGCGTCACAGAGGGCTTCATTACCCTCCAAACTCCAGAACGCGATGTCTTCCCATGAGGCATTTGTGCCTGGAAAAAGAGGGGATAATGCAGACGCAATCCACTTATGGATCTCAGACACTCATTCTTAGGCTGTGCTCCAAAACCAAGTGAGCTGCCGACCTAGACATCATAGGTGTGATCTGACACAAAAGCTAAGCAGCAATACTATGTTACCTTAAAAGACAGCTTGTTTTGGCCATGTTCTATGGCAACATACTGTAGTGTGTAGGCAAACCCAGAATGCATTACGATGGAAAAAAAAATCAAGAGAAACTATAACTATTATAGATATACAACTGTTCAAAATTTTGGGGTCGGTAAGATTTTTAAAATGTTTTTAAAAAGAATCTCTTCTGTTCACCAAGGCTGCAGTTATTTGATCAGAAATACAGTAAAAACTAGGGATGCAAGATATTATCGGACCAATATCGGAATCGGCCATAAATGGCTTTAAATGTAAATATCGGCATCGGCCCGATATGAAAAATTATGCTGATATGTCTTGCCGACAAGAGAGATCACGTCAGCATTGTGACTCATTCTTGAAGCAAAGTTTAGCCTGAATGGTGATTAGATTCACTGCTTTGGATCGCCGCATTTAAACTGAGAATGCACTTACAGAATGAGAGTTCGGTGTATGAAAGAGTAAACAGTAATAGCACGTGCAGCTGCAGACCCCCTGGGTCCTAATGCCCGCTCAGTAAAGAGTTTTAATACCATAGGGGGCGCTGTTGGCCTACTTCTAATAAAATGAAAGCAAAACACACAAATAATATTTAGACTGCGTTTCTGTTTATGTAAAATCATGAGTATGTTTTGATTTAAAGATCAGAAGCTATAGCTTACATGAAAAAAAAAAAAAATCACAAACATGACACTTTAAATAATTTTATATATACTGAGATATTCTTTAATGTGTAATATGTTATATTTTTAAACCTAATTATGAGCTCTAAAAGATTTTCAGAATTTTTACAACTCTTTTGCTTTAGTCCATTTACAAATGTTAGATCTTAAAATAAAATGTTAAGGTTACGACTGCATCTTTCTGGAAAAAAAATGTAGCGATTGATGTATAGTTTATTTATAGTTATTTTCATATCATCAATGTACTGTCATTATAAAATAACTTTATTATTGTTTATTTAATTCTAACAAAAGTTATTGTTAAAAACTAACCAAAATTAAAAATAATTATATATCGGTATCGGCATCAGCTATCGGCCAAAATTAGTTGAAAATTATCGGCATATCGGATATCGGCAAAAATCCAATATCGCACATTCCTAGCAAAAACTGTAATATTATGAAATATTTTTACATTTTTAAATAGCTGGTTGCTATTTGAATATATTTTAAAATGAAATTTAAATCTGTGATGCAAAGCTGAATTTTCAGCATCATTACTCCAGTCTTCAGTGTCACATGATCTTCAGAAATCATTCTAATATGCTGATTCGCTGCTCAAGAAGCATTTCTCCTCATTATCAAAGTCGAAAACAGTTGTGATGCCCAATGATTTTGTGGTAAACATGATATACTTATCTTTGATGAATAAAGTTCAAAAGAACAACATTTATTTGAAACGGAAATCGTTTGTAATATTAAAAATGTCTTTACTGTCACTTTGATAAATTGTATGTATCCTTGCGAAATAAAAGTATTAATTTCTTTCCAAAAAAAATAAAACATCTTATTGGCCCCAAACTTATTTACCAAAGTACATGTTGAGTACTGAATATAATCTAAATAAAAAAACACTAAATCAATCTGATTAAAAAAGTAATTGTTTTTGTTGCATATTAGTATAATGGTTATGAGCATTATTAACTTAGACACTAATGATAATGTCAAACTCCACTGGAATCAACTCTGTGCTTTACATATAAAAGTGTTGTTGCATGTAGAGCGTTTCAAATCATTCACATAACTGGCTGCATTTCATTGAGGATGCTGAGACTGATGCCTATGTAGACACAAGCTCACTAGGCTTTGGTCTGCTGTTTTATCTTACATCTGTGGACCGACGCACATGACCAATCTCTGATGCTGCAGTTCATAAAAACACCATTGAGGATGTAAACAGCAGCCGGTTTTGCAGCATTCATCTCTAGGTACAGAGCTGAAAGGAAAACCCGCCGCTTTTGTTTTGGTCTACATGTACAACAGGAATCAACAGGACAGGAACTCAGTTATTCAAGAATCAATACTTGCACAGCAGTTTCATGTGCTCAGAGAAACAAATTGGCTACAAAAATCTCTCTCCGCAATAGTAAAGCATAACAGCGACACACGACGCTTCAATAAACCGCTTTGAACCAAACCAATTGGCTGCCAAATAAATCAACAACATTACAAACTTGGATCTGATGCAAAACCCTTACTTTAGATCTGAAAGGATACAAAAGGATCTGTTATCTGTTGGGTAATGATCAGTATTTTAGCATACCGGTCTCACTGGACAGGCCGACCCCATTGGTCAGCTGGGTCAGGCTGGGGCCGGACAGCAGGTCGGGGCCCGACAGGTCGATCTTTGAGGCCTGAACCCTGAATTTATCCAGTTCCTGTGACAGCATCCCAAACTGCTCGCTCTGACCGCGGCATTTCTCCTCCAGCTCCCGAACTTTTGCCTACACACAGGATCGATATTAATACGCAAATATTAGTTAATATCCATGCGCTGCATTCATATGTTAAACACATCAAGAAATGCAGATGCTATTAATCAGCCAAAGCGATGAATGATGCACATGAGGGATTAGCCAATCAGAGCATGTGACGATGCGATGAAGATGACATCATCTATAATTGTGTCAAATTATTCATCTAAATGAAAATATCTAACTCAGAAGTCAATCTGAGCTCTCAATGTTTTGGTTTTCAAGACATTTTTGGTGAACTTCAGTAGGAGGTGCTCTCAAAAACTAAAAAATTAACACTAAATGAATTTGAGAAGAGTTGGAGTCTATAAAAATAATCTTTAAAAAATATTTATCATCTTTTAACAAATTGTTAAAGAAAACACATCTTATGGAGGTGCAAATTAAGGGAAAAAATCTATAACTGTATGCTCACAATATTATTTATCATGCAACAGATGAAAATCAAAAGTCTGAAGTTTATTGTGAAGTGTCTGTGGTCCATTCAAATCATTAACCATAAGCGCTACTTAGTTTGGAATATTTTAATAATTCTCATTTGTTAATATTTGTGTTACTGAAAGCTAAACCCTAAAATCATAAAAACCTGGTGTGTAGGTTTTCTAGATAACAAAATTAATACTACATCTATAATATTACTGATATACAAAATGCACAATCTTGCAAGGAGTTTTTTTTTATGAAAGCATCATTGCAAGACAATAAAGGTTCAAAAACAAATAAACTTTTTGTTTAAATGTATAATTAAAATCTTGAATCTGATCAGTAACAGCACATCCCACCTTGACAAAATATATGGCTGTTTGGAATAATTTTCATTCATTTTAATAGTTCTCACATGTTAATATCTGTGTTGATGAAACTTAAAACCTAGAACATCATAAAAACCTGGTACGTAGGTTTTCTAGATAACAATATTAATACGAATTATGTCTGCTGTAATCACATGAAACATGCACAGACTTTGTAAAAAAGCATTTTGCAAGAAGAACTAAAATCATCCTTAACAATTAAACATATTACATATATACTATATATATATATACAATTTATCATCAGGTGAAAATCGTCTGATCAGTAACAGCAAACCTCACCACAACAAAAATATATATTTTGAAAAAAAAAAAAGATTATTTATTGTTTGGTGGGTTTGTTCAAATCACTAATATAAGTAGCTAATTATAGTATACAGACATTTTAGTACTAATTTTTTACGATTTGTAAGAGTTGTGTTACTGAAACCTGAAAAAAAACTAAATCATAAAAACCTGGTGTGTAGCTTTTCTAGAAAACTACATCAACACATTGAGTCTGCTATAATCACCACATGATATATGCACAGTCTTTGTAAAAAAAAAAAAAAGCATCTTGCAACACAATAAAGCTTCATAAATAAAGCAGTGAGTGAAAAGGAGGTAAGCAGGGCAATGGAAAGAGGTTAAAGACATTTTACTGAGTGTAAAATACAAGCGTGTAGTAAAAGCATTAAAAACGCAAAGAGTTTGCGAGAGTACGGCGAGCTAGTTTCACTTCCGGCTCTCGTGGTTCAGTTTCCTGGCCACACTGAGAGCACACAAGGCCAAAAACAAACACACACACACACACACACACACACACAGGCAGAGACAACACACAAAACAAACTGGCGACTGTCACTTATTCAGTCACTGCTCAAACTCTAAAAATAAAGGGTTTCCTGTAAAACTCTCACCTCAAAAGTCTACGTGTCACATTCAAACTTTTAAGTGTCACATTTAATGTTAAGATATTAAATAGAAAATACTCCGCAAAACGCATTAGCACACTGCAACAAAAAAAGCTGATCAGCTCCAGCTAATAAAACAACACTTTTAGCAGTGTTTCTGGCCCTGTTGCACTTATTTGAGTGCTAAAACCTTGTCTAGCTGAGAAAACCTTGTTGCATAAACCACACACACACACACACATGCAAGCTCTAGAAACTAAAGTTAAGTTGGCTCTAAACGGCCGAATGAATGTGTTTGAGCGGGTCTGATACCTGCATGCAGTCCAGTGTATTCTGGTTAGCGGCCAACAAAACACAAAGTATAGGACAGAAAGAGAGAGAGGAAACATCATGCATTTCAAAAGCAGTCAGAGCAGATATTACATTAGATTATTAAATGCTGCAGTCCAGGACCTGTTGAACCACATCGCTGTTGAGCGCATCTCAAAAACAAGAGCGTTATGAAGTTATTTTTAATAACTTTTTATTTTTTTATTTTACGTACTAGAGTGAAACGCTTCATACTATATTTTTCCAGATCAAATGCAAGGACAATCATGCAAAAAATCTGAGCAGTACACGCTCAAAAAACAATCAGCTTGCAACATCAAGATCAAGGGTTAGATTCTCTCTGATACTGATATAGTATAAAGGTCAGATGCAATGTGAGTCACTTTGGACAAAAGAAAGAAAATTACTGCTTTGAGCACTATGCGTGCCTTGTTGAATGAGTATTTATTTGATTTGATTCCATACTGCATATTTATTTTATTACAATTATTTAATTTTATTAAAATTCGAATCGATGCTATGGCAATATTGTATGCAAAACAACTCAAAGTACTTAAAAAAAGAAACATTGGACTAGTAGGTAAACAGGGCCCTCTGCAGGTTGCAGATACATTCATCAGTGATGCAGTTTAAAGAGAGAAAGAGGAAATGCAACACATCAGACAGGAAGTGCACACGCTGTACTCTACCAGCTCTCTGTGCAATACGAGCTGCACCAGATCCTGAGAAAGACACAATTCAGTTAAACAACACACAAATACACAACCATTAAAACCCCGAGCATTATAAACACAGTCGGTGTCTATCATCCACTCATCACAGCTCCTTAGATAATGCACTTTAAATGGTTCATTTAACAAGAAACTAACATGACAAAAACAAACACAAAGCAACGAGACGTGAAACTCACCTCCAGCATTTGCACGACACCTTCATGTTCTCTTTTAGCAAACAACTGAGCCTGCAGAGCCAGAAGACACTCTTAAACACAAAATCATGCTGTAACAACATTACAAAACACTAGTAGCGGAGATGAAAAACTGCTTGTAACTGAAAAGTGGATTAAATTGACAAATTAATAACCATCTACATTAACCAATTCTTATGAATTAAATAATCAACTAGTTTAATAAGGCTCAGAGGCAGAGAATGCGCTCTTTTGGCATTTACATTTACACTTATTCATTTAGCAGATTTGCAATTTGTTACAGAGCCAACAAAAAATTATAATTAAAACATTTAATAATAATTTAAATTGTGCCTTTAAATGTATTAATTTAGCAGGTGCTTTTATCTAAAGGAATTAATGAGGGACATAAGCAATTTGACACAGAGCCAAATATTTAAGGAATTACATTTTAGCAAAATTTAATAAACAATAAATAATCATTTACATTATACACTTACATTTATTCACTTAGCAGATGCTTTTATCCAACGTGACTTACAAATGAGGAGCAATAATATAAAATAAATAATCAAAAATATGGGTAACACTACAAAAAGGTTCATTAGTTAACTAGACATAAACAATACTTCTACAGCATTTATTAATCTTAGCTAATGTTAATTTCAACATTTACTAATGCATTATTAAAATCAAAAGCTGTGCTTGTTCACATTAGTTGATGCACTGTGAATTAACATGAACTAACAATGAACGACTGTATATTCATTAACTAACATTAACAAAGATTAATAAATACTGTAATAAATGTATTGTTCATAGTTTGTTCATGTTAGTTAATACATTAACTAATGAAACCTTTGGTGACGTGTAGCCAAAAACTGAATTACTAACTTGAATTAATTAACGGTAATAATAAATAATAATTTTATCATGCTCTGACAGTGAGAGGCAAGTAAAGATTGGATCACTACCACACATATATTTTTCTCCTGAAATATTCAAGAATGATTCTGGGTGTAATAGAAGTACAGCTTTATCCACAGCATTTGTGGCATAATGTCAGTGGCTTTTGTATAAAACTTTGACACTATGGTCTAACCAGGCATGACATGTTGACATGATGTCAATTTAGATGAATACGCAAGAAATGTGATTCATCACATAACCCTTGATTAGAACCAAATGTTAACAGATCATCAGGGTTTGCATTCAGGAACACAAAGCACAAACAGTCCTATTTTAAATTCCCATTACTGTGATAACGATGTGCAACCTACCCGCTGGAGTCGCTTGATCTCATCCTGCTTGAACTTGAGGATAGCCAGTGCCTGCTCATGCTCCAATTCCAGCTGCTGCCTGCGCTCAGCGACCTCTCGCATGTGCTGCCATCGCGCGCACACACACACACAAATATACAAACTGATTACACACCGAATGCAATGTGAACATGTTGAGAAACGGATTAAATGAGAGAGTTTTACCTTTAGGACCTGCTCTAGGTTCTCCAGCTTTGCACGGAGTCGCTGGTTCTCCTCCAGAACTGAACTATGCTGAGCGTTCAAAACACAGAGCTGTTCCTTTAGCTCCTCATTTTCAGCCTGCGACTACAGAAACACACAGTTTACACTGACCTTTAACATCCAGAGGGAGCATAAACACACTTGAAGGAATAGTTCACCTAGAAATTAAACTTTGCTGAAAATGTGCTCACACTGAGGCCATCCAAGATGTAGATGAGTTTGTTTCTTCATCAGATTTGGAGAAATATATAATTCCATCACTTGCTCAGCAATGGATACTCTGCAGTGAATGGGTGCCGTCAGAATGAGAGTCCAAACAGCTGATAAAAACATCACAATAATCCACACCACTCCAGTCCATCAGTTAATGCCTTGAGAAGCCAAAAGCTGCGTGTTTGTAAGAAACAAATCTATCATTAAAACTTTTTTAACTAAAACGGATAAAATCCATAATCCATAATAACGATTCCTCCGGTGAAACAGTCCATCTTCTGTTGTCTCTCACATCAAAATCCACCCACATATTTGTTTAGAGCTGTTTTGGCTAGTAAACCGTGCTTGATCTGTGCAGATTTCTCTCCTGATTCAGACCAGAACACTTTTTCACTGGAGGAAACGTTATTATGGACTCGTATTTTAGCTACTATATAAAGTTAAATACATATTAATGATGGATTTGTTTCTTACAAAACACAACTTTTCACTTACTAGATGTTAATTGGACTGGAGTGGTGTGGATTATTGTGGATTATTGTGATGTTTCTATCAACTGATGGACTTACATTCTAACGGCACCCATCGACTTCCAGTTCGGTGAGCAACGCATGATGCAATGCTACATTTACTCCCCAAACAAAACTCATCCTAAATCTTGATGGCTACGGTTAGGGGGTGAGTTAATTTTCGCAAATCTTAATTTTTGGTGGTGGAAGCTATCTTTAAATTTTGAAGTAAAAATCTATTGTTCACCGTGGCTTCGAGCATGCGGAGCCTTCTCCTGAGGATTCTGCCTCCTCCACTAGGCTCATTTTGTCTGCGATCGTCCCACTAGCCAGGTAGTCATGTGATACAGATCACGACACACGCAGCGTTGGCTTCCAGCCGACAGGCAGAGATATGACCTGTAAGCATTACAAATATATGAGAAAAACACTAAACCAAATTCGAGACATCGTTTTTTGTTCTACGTCCGCACCTCATAGCTCCAAGAACCTTCACAGGGTTTCTATTCTTGCCAACTCAATTTCCTGAGAAAACATCGCACAAACATGTCCAGAAACATGGATAGTTATCAAATTAACAAGAAAAAAGTGCAAGTGGTTTTGTTTTTTTCCCAATTTTTTTTTTCATTTGGGGGGAATGTTTTTTTGTTTGTTTTACTGAGCAAGGGGAAAAAAAAATAATATATTTTTTTAATATTCAGAGAAGAAAATTACTAAAATATAACATTACAGAGGAGTAAATGCTAGACATTTCTCTATACACGAAAAGATTTTATATTTTTACATGAATAAAAAAAAAAACAAAGAGGATGTATCATTTATCAAATTGTCTTAAAAATTTTACTAAAGATTTAACTTAAAAATAGGTACCTTAAGCGATTCTTATTCATTAATGATCATTAGTTAATTGGGCAGTGGATTTACTTTTATCATTTAGCAAATGCTGTATCCAAGTGAGTTACAAATGAGGAAAATAAGCCAAAAACAAAAATAATTAAATATGTATTGAATTACAATGTCGTAAAATAATAAACATAATAGTGCATAGACAATAAAAAAAATGATTTTTTATAGAATTTATTTATAGGGTAACCACGGGTAAAGCGTCTTTGCAAAATTCTGTATTGTAGTAGTGCGTTTATAAATAAAGATGACTTGTTTTACTATGCTATGGGTTTACCGGAGTTTTGAAGATTTTCGTGGCTTTCCATCAAAGTTTAAGACCGACGGTGTAGAATCTGATGGCAATTTTGCCCATTGATCACGAGATTTGCCAGGCTACATGATTCAGGATATTTTGGCATTTTTGGGGGTCTGGTGCAAAATCTGTGCATATAATAGAGGATTAATATTTGACTGTCGAGTGGAAATGTAGCAGCAAACAGGACATCTCTATGTCAGTGGATCAGTGTGACTCTGTGCAGACAAATGAAAGACGCTCTTTCGGTGGTCTGCCTTCCTGGGGGCGGGAGCGTGCCCTGTGTCGGCTTAACTTGGTGTCTCTGCCTACTCCCCATCGCAGGAGTCTCATCCTTTAACAGGGGGCCTCATTCTACTACTGTGAGCGGGGTTTCACAACGCAACCTTGAAAAAACCCCAACACTCGCACTAATATAATGTGCGGAAAGATGACAAGATACTGGACAAAGCTCAAAGAAAATATTCCCTCAGAAAAAAAACTAGAATCTTATATATTGTAAATAAAATTTCTTTAAATAAAAAAAATTTAAATTCTAAAAACACAGAAATGAAATTCCAGATTCAGACAGTTTTTGTTTAAAGCAAAACACTAAACGACAAACCAATGAGAGACAAACACTACCATGATGTAAATGTATATAATTGTTGTTACACTGTTAAAAAGATTTATGTAAATAAACAACAGAATACTAAAGTACATTTATACAAAAAAAAAAATCTGTTTCAGTTTTTCTGTTTCAAAATTTCATGTTTAATGTGTTACTTGCTGTTTCTTTTTAGTTACTTGTGAAATTTACCAGAAATTTCTGAAATTTGCTATTATTTCAGAAAACTTTAATAAAAAAAATTTTTACCAATTTTTTCAGTGTAGTAAATCAATAAATAAATACATTTCTCCACTTTACAATAGTGAGAATTAGATTTTTTCACATTACAGTACTGATAATTTAGGGACGTGGTGTCATGAATTTTTCATGAAAATAATTATAAAGCAAAACATTTTTTAATGTTCTTAAAGTCAACAGGAAACGTGAAATGAAATCCTTTTTACTTCCATAATATGACCTATTTCTGTGTAAAACGGCATATTTAAGAAGGAAAAAAAGTGTAATAAAAACATGGACATTTCTTGTCAGTTTTTGTGAGATTCGCACTTCTACAGTCATTAATATAGCCCATTTGGCTAGTTTTTGTCTAAAGCATCAGGTCATGGGAAAAGATGACATTTGCTCTCAGCTCGTCTTTACTCAGCAGGTTAAGGGTCAAATGCCTTAGCGGCTAATTTTAGTGACCATACCTACTTACGCTCTCAAAGCCACGACCCAGTAACCGGATCAAACAGCCAACGAGGAGCCATCCGTCAGCATTCAGACTCATTAGCATCATACACACTCTCACTTACTGGCCAAACTTCAGCTGTTAGAGAAGTTATATTCTTCCAAGAGAGATCCATAATGATGAGGAATATTGTGTGATTTCATCACGCTATAATGATTGAGTGCAACAGTCCGCTTCAGGAAGTTCAAATCCCATTCATGCTCACCAAAGAGAAATTGAATAATAAAGCATTAACCTCTCAAAGCAGACTTACCAATGATAGAAGCTATTGAAATCAAGTCAGTGATTTAAAGTTTTAAATGCATGTTTATTTTGTAATAAACTTCAAACATACTGTTAACTTATAACACACCTGCATCTTTGAAAAAAAGTCCTGATGCTTTGAAAAAAATGCTAAGTACTACTTTGCAGGGGCTATGTTTAGTAACATAAAAACTTTTCCATCATAAAGCAGTTGCTTTTTTTCACAATAGACCACATAGTATATATATCACTATATATAGATTTATATTATATATATATATCTCTCTATATATATCTATTATATCTATATGACATGCTATAGTCAGTCTTTCATGGCAAAAACCCCAAGCAGTCAAATGTTTCAGTTTTAATGACTAAAACAAGTATCCATAATGTATTATTTAACTTACAATATGCAAAGGAGTGGAAAAATATGCTCAAATACTCCATTTAATTAAAAACAACTTTACAAAATAAGCAATCTAGATAAATCCAGATAAATCTGCCATTTTCTGTGTCTGTTTGGATGCAGTACAACTCCCAGAGATGTGTCAGAAAACCTATGGCTTATGTTTGCATTTTCTTCTGTCATTGACTAAAATTCTAACCTTGAAATCAGGATTGGGCATAAAATAATGTCATGCATGGGAAAATGGGCTGAGAATTGATCAAATAGTTGAAATGTGGCTCAGATCCAGACAGGAATCGTGTGCTTGTGGTGTTTTTCTGATGATTAAGAGATAATACAAGACGAATTCACCTTAAAAATGGTTGTCAAAAGCAAAAATTCATATTTTCATACATCATATTTTGTGAGAAAATGCAACGAAAATGCAACGTGCTCCAGCAAAACAGACACTATTTTTGCAATCAGCAGCACAAAATTAGTAAGAAATGAGTATTGGATTTCATTCAGGCCGGTGTAATCAATGAATGCCAGTCAATGAAACATCGTGATAATTTCATTTAACAATAATTTTCTATGAAATTCCAGAAAATAATTCTGGAACCAAGGCTGCTGAAGAAGTGGTTGTAATACAAAATCTAAGCGACAGTAACAAGCAAAACAAGTTTACACAGCACTGCAAAATGATAAACCTGCCTGAACCGCTCACAAGCAGCAGCATAAAACCCTCATTAGCTCAAATTGAAGGCTTATCACACGCTATTCCACATGCGGCTGAAATCTCTGCTGACATCGTGGACGCGCCAAAATGATTCAACAGAATGAAATAACCAAGCAGAACTCAGTGACTAATTCTATTATTTTTCATTAGCACACTTTAAACAAACCTTTTGGTAAGTCGTAACATAAAACAAAACTATGGAATAAGTTTTACAAGAAAATAATATTTCAGTCTTTATATTTCAATATTTCACTGTTAATTCAATGCGTTACTTGATGCTTCTTTGTAATTAACAGTGAAATTAACTAGCAATTTATAAGTGAAAATTGTTTCTACACCAAAATTTGTTCAGTGCATTTGTGATCTCATTAGCAGTTCCTTTTCTGAATGTCAAAGAAAATGGAAAACGTCAAATTAAGAATTACAATTTTTTATTTACAAGGCATAAAACGGAATAATTCTGTAGTGAATAGAATAACACGCATTTCACAATTGCACAAATGTCGACAATTTCGCAAATCTGTCAGAAGACAGTAACATTTAACGCCTTTATGCATAATGCATTATAAAAGGTAGCACGTGTAAGTGCCTTATCACATATATATAATTAGTAATCGTAACCAAAAGTTAAAATGCATTATAATAATTGAAGGTTTGTTTGTCGTGTGTTTTAATGCATTATATTTTCTAAAGGTGCAACAATAAATAGATAAGTATTATAATGTATTATAACTGCAGTTACAGTTATTCATGAGATCATACAATGCATTATAAGGTGCATTAAAAGGCATAATGCATTAAAATGATTTTATAATGCATTATACTGTATATAAAGGCTTATAAGTCAATGGTACCAATATTCCTTATAATTGTACAAAATAATAGTCATGTTGATGTTCTGATACGTCATGAAGTTGCTGAAACGTTGATGGTCACGTCAAATTTATGTTTTCTATAGTGCGTTATTCACAATACAAGGATGGTTTCAAAGCAGCTTACATCGTGTGATAGGGAAATTACCGATTATGAGCTTCATCTATTTTAACCAATATGATTTCCTGCTGAAGAGCAGCTTCTTGAAAAATATACATGTGGCGCATTATTGTAGCTCGATGAAGAAATATAAAGAAAGAATCAGTACTGTGTGTTGTTAAGTGAGTGTTGGGACACTTGTCCCTCTTAGTGTGAGGATTTGTGTTTTTTGCGTTGCATCTACTACGCCCCCCTTTGACTGAGAATTTGTTTTTGTCATCTGATGTTCACCAACTGCAGTGGAATGATTCTGATCAGCTTAAGGAAACGAGTAAAGCGAGAGTGGCATTAGCAGCGACAAGCTACCACGCCGAGTCCAGAAAACACCCGTATAATGCCAGATCTGTGCGTCCCACTTTTCATAATACTGTCCGGACACATCCAGCCGCAAATTTAAGACTGTGGGAAGTGCGGATAGATGATCAAAAAACACATCTTAAATGGACGTTCACCTAAAAATGGACAAATTATGTATAATGTACTTCACCCTCAAGGTGTGTTCAAACCTGTATTGAATTTGCTGAAAACAGAGGATATATTTTGAAGAATGGTGAAAACCAAGCACAATCATATATACTTATAGTAGCTCGGGGACCATCAACTGTTTGGTTACCAAAATATCTTCTTTTATGTTCACCGAAAAAGAAACTCTTACAGGTTTGAGCATACCCATTAGGGAAATGGGACAGAATTAAAGTTTGGCCTTATCAAGTGCATTAATCAAAATAATACATTACAATACACTAATCAAAGACTTAACTCAAAGTAACATCAATGGTACAATGGTTTGTGTATACAAGTTTTCTGAAATGTTATGTTTGTAATGTATCAACATTTATATATTAGTCGTACTGGTATTCTTATACTTATCAGCCATACGCATTTCAGAACTGAAATCCAAACATCGGATGAAGTCTTGTTTCATTTTGTAGACATATTAAAATTATAGGCTACAGAGAGGACTTTAGATATCACTCCATATATCAGAAAATACTGTCAACACTCTTTAAAAAATAAAATAAAATGTAAAAAATATTTCCGGTATATGACATATGAACAAACCCCTCTGTAACAAACCCCCTTCAGAATATAGATAGGAATAAAGCTGTTAAGTTTGGTGTATTTAAGTGCTGCTGAAGTGGAGAAAAACTCCTGACTTATAAAGATATGTATTGGAATTGAAATCTACAGATACAAAAAGATAAAGTCTAATAAAATTAAGGTTTAATTGTGTATTTTTGATGTTTTCACTAGTCTGAAAGAAGACATGATATGGAAGCAAAATTGCCCCGTGCATGAAAAAACAATGATTTGCCGGTAGCATCTTGTCTTAAATAGCTGATGAATTAAATATTCTCATGAACATTGCATTAAAGTTATGAACAAGTCTGCATTTAAGTGCATTTCTGTGTTCATATGGTCCCGAAAAGACGCAACAGTGATAAAGCATGTAACAAGAGCAACTCGTACGTAATATATCAATGAGCTCATAAATGGCAGTACTGTTTCCTGTGATTATGCATATTTTAAACCTGGCATCTTGTTTTCCGTCCCAGTCATTGACCACAACACGCTAATTGCTATTGCTAGTCACCGACAGGTCAAATTATGGTGAGGTCTCGATCTAGAGAACACTCTGTTAGACAAAAACTTGTACTGAACAAAGATGTTCAACAGTTTCCTTTTTCCTAGAAGTTTAAATGTGCATTTCTGCTAACCGTTGGTCAACTTTTAGTAAAGCACTAGCATATAGATATTAGCTGTAAAGCTAACATGCACAAAACTCCCATTCTGATTACATGAGATCTGCACTGATAAACAGTTATGAGAGTATTCATCTTTATTCTACATTTAAGGCAAAACTAACCCTCAAATGACAGACTTTATGGGTTAAACTGCCTTATATTGAGTCCTCATGCACAGGCCCGCTGGCGGCTAAAGCTAACACTTGTTCACCATCCAATTCGGCTGCACCTTTAAGGATGAAAACTCAGTCAAATAAACTGATCTGAAACCGAACCTTCAGTTTAAGCCTTATTTTATTTGCACTAAGTCGGTTCTACGCCATACGCCGGCCTCCGTTCGCTATAAGCACATTGCTGTAATCCCTGTGGACTACTGAAACGGGTAACTAGATCACTTCTTTAAAAAGCACCTCAATGGATTGGCCTGCCTGCCACTGGTTTGCTTTTATAGCACATGCATTAAATGCATTGACTGTCTTCATGCATCTCTTACTTCTGCTATTGCAATCTGTTTGCATATTTAAACTCACACATCTGGCTGAGCCGAGCTGCTGTAAAACACAAAATTTTGTTATGCATCATCCAAACTAGACCTAAAAGTGACTCTTCTGTAGCTATTCTTTCATGCACAATAATGCACGCATTTTATGCATGCAAAGACAAAACTGTACAAGCGAGTTTTGAGAAGCTGGAAGGGCCGTAATCATACGCCAGCGCTCGTCTGCTGATGAGGACAGGTGAGTGTTATAATCGCTCCTGCGCTGACGGCACGCACACTCTTCAATCTCATATAACACATGCATGTTACATCATTACAAAATTCATGCAATTATCACGGCTACATGATGTGTTCAACTCTGCAACGGCTCAAAGTATAAACACATACCTACATGTAAATGTGACCTACCCCTGTCCTGTGAGCCGATGGAAAGCAAAGTGTCCGCGTGTGGGACGGCTGCGGGAATCTTTGGTTCGCTTTGGGCTGAAGTCGTAGTTACCATCCAAAACCCTCTCAACGCTACCACGGCAACAGCCAGAGGATTATGGGACCGTACCATTCTGCTGTCAAAGGGGATTAGAGCGCACACAACATGGCCCCTTTCTTTCCGTGTGTGTGTGTCGCAAATGACCAGATTACCCTGCACCGCCATTCTCATCCAGGCTTTACGGAGACAGTGAGGACAGCTGAGATTGAAACTTCAAATGGTCATTAAAGTGAGTGCAACATAGACTAGCAGTCAAAACTTTGGACATTTCACTAACTAACCTCAAGCATTTAGGTAGAAGCCTTTTGCACACATATACACACAATGTACATATGCAAACAAAATGCATATTGATGAGAAAGACAGTGTGTTAACTGATGTAATCAACCTGATTTAGACTTAAAGGAACAGTTCACCAAAAAATGAAACTTTGCTGAAGATTTACTCACCCTCAGGCCATCCGAGATGTAGATGAGTTTGTTTCTTCATCAGATTTGGAGAAATGTAGCATTGCATCACTCGCTCACCAACGGATGCTCTGCAGTGAATGGGTGCCGTCAGAATGAGAGTCCAAACAGCTGATAAAAACATCACAAGTAATCCACAGCACTCCAGTCCATCAGTTAATGCCTTGAGAAGCCAAAAGCTGCATGTTCGTAAGAAACAAATCCATCATTATTAACTTAATAATAATAATAAGACTTATTAACTTTAAACCATTGCTTCTGGCCAAAACATGAGTCCATAATCCATAATAACGCTTCCTCCAGTGAAAAAGTCCATCTCCTGTTGTCACATCAAAATCCACCCACATATTTATTTAGAACTGCTTTGGCTTGTAAACAGTGCTTGATCTGTGCAGATTTCTCTCCTGATTCAGACCAGAAAACTTTTACACTGGAGGAAGCGTTATTATGGATTATGGGGTGTGGATGACTTGTGATGTTTTTATCAGCTGTTTGGGACTCTCATTCTGACGGCACTCATTCACTGCAGAGCATCCATTGCTGAGCACGTGATGCAATGCTACATTTCTACAAACCCGATGAAGACACAAACTCATCCTAATCTGGGATGACCAGAGGGTGAGTGCATTTTCATTTTTGGGTGAACTATACCATTAAGGTGATCATTTTTCACATACTGAATAGTCAGTACTAAACTAGGAAACAAAAACGGTCATAAATTTTAGCTATTAAGACAACTCCTACGCACCAGGATTCACCCTAATACCACGTTGACCACCAACACAGATAGACAACCCCCAACTAGACATCACTGGTTGAGTCAGAGTTGAGATAGGTGAAAGGGTATATGGAAAAGCATTTTCCTCTCGCTCTCTCTATCTCTCGCACACACACAAACAAACAAACACACACACACGCACACACAAACACACACGCACACACCACACACCAGTTCATGCGTTCGTACTATAGAGTTGTTCATTAGCTCCCGTATCTACTCAAGCTGATTGATGGGTAGAGCCAGTCATAAGAGCAGAAACACATAATCCCCTTATATGAGATGTAAACACAAACATATTTAACCCCTGAAAAAAAAAGACCACAGAACGATGCGACCCTAGTCACTAACAAACACACACTATCACACCTTCTCCAACACACACACACATCACAAGAACACACACACATGCACCACACGATAAGAAAATATGCAATGCACACACACACAAATAATCCGACTTCCCTGACCAGGCGCTTTCACAGGATCTGCCCCAGGAAGGGCGAATCTCTCTAGATATTCCTTTGTATCAATGACACTCAGAGCCAGAGAAAGTGGCCGAGCAGTAAGTAACAGATTACAACAGTTTAGCCCAGTGGCTTGAGAGGATTACGCAAGACTGGGTTAGTTTGATGCAGGCCCGAGGGTTGGGTGAGCAAGGCACAACCCAGACCAATAAAACATCTAGCACTCCTAAACTACGACGCATTTTATAAAATACAAAATATACACAAATTAACAACAAAAATTCTTAAAGTCACAACCACGGACGAAATGCACATTATCGTTATATGAATATTATGCGACCACTGGGGCTGAATATGTTAATCTTTAACAAAAAATGTCGCCACTTGACAAGGTGATTATATTTACTAAAACCCAATAAAAACAACATATTTTTTCGGTAAATATATTATTTAAGTATGTCACGTAATTCTTATAATAACAAAAAGTGAAATAGGCGTAGTTTGTTTAAAAAATACATATAACACAACCATAAAATTAATAAAACTTCAGCTAAAATGGTAAAATAAAAATGAAAAAAGACATTACTAAATACACAAATACCTTGACAAAATTAATAAGAAACACTAATACTATCTCAATAATACTAAAAAAACAGTGCCCATTGACCCATTTAAAACTAATAATCATTTTTGGCCAAAGTAAGGCTAAAATAGGCTTTATGAGTAAGCCCGTTCCTGTGTTGGTGTCAGAGGCTGTTGTGTGGAGATTCTTTGCGTGGGTGTGTTTTGCTCTCACCCGCCGTCTCTTCCTGATCTCTGAAGTTGATGCTTTCTCGCGTCCCACAAATGCTCTGGTCTCTGGGGAGGTGACAGACAGCTGCCTCTGCCAGAGCACCACATCCGTTCTGACGATCCTTCAGGAGCGCTAGCAAAACTCACGGACTCGCAACAGGCACCCGGAGAGAGGACGTGCATCAATATCTCAATGACATGCACACATCAGAAGTCGTTTAGGAGACAGGTTCAGCCATACCAATAGTCCTGATCACGTGTTGACAATTAATTTCTGTGCCAGGTTCAGATCCAAATTTAGGTCCATGTACTAAAAGGTGGCCTCAGAGTAAATGACTGACTAGTGCAGTACATGCATCTCCAGCAGGTGGTGGACAGAAGGTCAAAGCAAGGAAAATGCATGAGGGAACTGGAGAGCCTGATATAAATAAGCAAGGCACAGAAATCCTGTTAGCTTAATTTAGCAAGTACAAAACAAGGGGGGGGTTGGTCAGATATTTTAAGGTTTTTTAACTGTATGGATATCTAATAAAATTAACAATACACAAAGAAAACAAAAATACAGTGACCAATACAATAAAAAATAATAATACAATTAAATTAAATTAAAAATTAAATTAAAATATGCTGACTCAAAATTGTTGGCAAAAATCAACACTGTGACTCCGAAGGGAAACTGAGAGCTGAAATATATGGAGCAACTGCACTGCACATCGAAATCATTTTACATTTTGAAATTATTACAAATAATGCAGCTGGTCAGATATTTGAATATCTTTTTAAGAAGAAATAGAACAATATGAACAACAGAACAGATCTATTCTGATTCTGAAAATAAATGAATAGCCATAAGCCAAAAAAATAAAAAAAATAAAATAAATAAAAAAAAGGACTATGGCTGACTACGAAGTTTTGGCAAATAATCAAGTGCCTATGAAGACTCAGAGAATGGCTATAGCTGACGAATTCTGATGCAAAAAGCAGTCAAATTAAAACAACAGTTACTACGTGATGTGGCAAACTTGAGCTACCTGTAAAGATGCTGAGATGGGTTTCTGTAAGAGAGATGCGCTCATGTGTGTGTTTGCTGTAGTCATCTTCCCGTCCCTGCCGTGTCTGACAGCTGTCTGGTAACTCCTGGCTGCATCCGCTTTGACGATCTGTATTGGTCTTTACACAGCCGTGTGTCCTGCTGTGCTGCGCACAGGTTCTCTGGCCTCTGAAGGGCAACCACGCACGCTCTACTGATCCACAGCGCGCCCAGCTTTCTAAACGGCATCCGGAGTATTGCCTGGAACACACACACGCCGGACGAAGAGAGGACAGTTTACTGAAGGCAAATTCATCTACACAACTACAGTCACGTGCTATAAAATTTTTTTTTTTAACTCCAGCTGTCAATCACATCATTCCCCAATCAGAAAGACTGACGAGGTGGACACCTTGCCACTTCCAGGAATTAAACAGCCAACTCACAGATGCTAGTCTTGGAGTTTTCTGAGGACTCTCAGTGTGTGCAATAAATGCAAGAGAAGAAACCAATCATTCAGTTCGATTATGCATTTCACAAGGATGCCATCACTGATTGAACAGTTTTTAAATATGTCACCTGTATTTTCTACTCCCAACCAATAGTGAATGGCCAATCCCACAACTATAAGAGTTGACATTTAATATAAAGTTAGAAAAACATAGCGGATTGAAGGAAAAAAAAAAAGGTTGAGCAGAATTGCAAATTAAAAACAAACGCGAGGACTTTAATCTAGTTGACGGAAAGACTTGGTCTGGATGCTAATCCAATAGTTATCAGTAGTTAGCTTTAGTTATAATTTTGTTTGACGGACATTAAACAGTTCTACACTTTTTTTAAAATATAAAGTTTAAAAAACACGACACAATATCTCAAAAGCTAATAAAAATAATACTAATAATAATTATTGATTCTATGGTTGTAATTATTTATTATTATCTAACAGAATGAATATCCAATGATGAATTAAAATTATTATATAATCTATTTTTAACTGGCAAATTAAATAACAATAAAACAAGATAAACTTTAGTATAATATAATAAAGTCAAGTTGACTTGCACTGTAAAATGTTTGGGCAAATCAATACAACACTCCTCTGGAAACACTGTAAAATATCTTAAGTATTTTAACATCTGAACTATTTAAAAGAACTCAAACTAAAAGACAGAATCAGCTGATCTAGGAACAGAGGGCGTGACTGTAGTGCATCCGTATGTCCAGTGTGTGTGTGTGTGTGTGTGTGAGAGAGACAGGACTGATACAAGTGTGTAACAGGTGTTGTGCTGTGAGCGTCAGTCATTACCCATGAGCACCTGGGAGCTGACAGGTGGCCGTACAGGTGGACTAGAGTTACAGTGGAACAGACATACAGAGGGGGGTGAAGGGCGAAGATTCGGTGTATTTATGTCCTCATTCACACACATACACACACACACACACAAACTCACGTCATCATTCTCTTCTCTACTACAGCATGTGTGGTAGTACTCAGACTGTTTCACCGTAATCAGTTTGTCGGCTCTACATCAAAAGCTCAATGTCATTGTGAAACAGAAGCTTGTTTAAGAATAGATCTGCAATGTATTTAACTAGTCACATTCATTCAGAACAAAGTCAACAGCAAGACAAGTCATTAAAAGCTCTATCTGTGGTTCGGCTTTATATTTAAGACAAAAGAGAGCAATGAATGAGCCATGAGTGTGTTTGATTAGTAAACACTGGACGGGTTGGTCAGGTCAGGTCAACTGCTCTCTATTGTATTGTTCAGACGCTAAAAGACAGGATTTATTATCCACCAAAGGCAAAAGGGCTGATAATAACAACAGTAAAATAGATAACATAAATAAATAGTTTAATCAAAAATGCAATCATTTAGCCATCCTCTATCGCTTTAAAAGTGTAAAGTGCATGTAACGTCGTCATAATGACACCTAAAAGGAAAATCCAACCTAAAAAGACTGACTTTACTTTTACACTGATGAATGAAATGCATTTAAGGCAAAACACAGCAGGTGTATGGGGTAAAAAATGAACTAATAGATATCAATAATTCTCCAGTACATTTGTGGTACAGTTGTGTTCTATTACAAGTTTTCTGAAATGTTATGTTGAAATATGCAAATAAAAATTAAGTGTTATGTAAACAAACCTCTCTGTGTAAAAAACAAACCCTTCAGAATATAGATAGGGGGGAAAACTGACCCATGCATGAAAAAACGATGGTTTTGCCTGCAGTGTAAGTGCTAAAAATCCTGCTGTGGTGCATCAACTCCACACACTAACTCATATGAAGACGCATAATTGTGTACGCACCACTTTCAGGTTGGCTTCCTGAAGTTTTCGTGCTCTGTCCTCCAGACGTTTGGCGATGACGGCGAGTTCAGTGTTCTTCTTCCTCAACCTCTTCACCTTCTCCTCCGTCTCTGGAGAACTGCTCTTCCTCTGAGGAAACACGGATATTGGACAATTTGATTTGGAGAACAAAGAAAGAATTTGAGAGACCGAAAGCAACATCAAAGATGTTCAAAGTGGTGAAACAAACACCAGATTCAGGCCTAATAACGCAGAGTTTGTATTTAAAAATTGGATATTTAAAAAAAAAAAATCGTGTCACACCAGGACAGTTTGAGAACTGCAAACAAGTGATTAAATATGGAAAAATGATGTAAAGGGATTAATAATATAAGGCAGTGTTGTTTATCACTGATAATTACTATATTAGTTTTTTGTGTTTATTTTGAATTAATGTCATTGACACGTTTTCTGTTTTGACTTCAATTTGAAAGTTTGACCAATTTTGTTGTGTTTTTGTCATTTTTATTAGTTTTTTAAAAAAAATATCTCTATATAGTTTTTGTTAATGTTTCCTTATTAGTTGTAGTTTATTTAGGTTTAGTTATTCAAGCACTTCAAGTGGAACTACATAAAATGAGAAACGTTTTTAATATTCAATTTAATTTCATTTAATGTTTATTTTGTTTCAAATAAATAAATTTGGTCACACTTTAGTTTGGGAACCAATTTTTTTAACTATGAACATGACTTTTGCCTCTAATAAACGAAATAAATTAATAGTTAGTAAGGTAGTTAAGTTAAGTTTAGAATTAAGGGATCTAAAATATGTAGAATAAGGCATTAATATGCACTGATAAGTACTAATATGCTATTAATTTGCATGCTAATAAGCAACTAGTTAATAGTGAGAATTGCCGTCTTAAAATAAAAGTGGTTTACACATTTGTTAATTTTTTTTTAGTTTAAAGAAGCAAAACTATATAATTGTGTGTTTGTAAAAAAATTTGATAATGGAACCCTGGAGCACAAAAGCAGTGTTAAGTTGCTGGGGTATATTTGTAGCAATAGCCTAAAATGCATTGTATGGGTCAAAATTAGTGATTTTTTTTTTATGCCAAAAATTATTAGGATATTGAATAAAGATCATGTTCCATGAAGATATTTTGAATGTTTCCTACTGTAAATATATCAAAACTAAATTTTTTATTAGTAATATGCATTGCCAAGAACTTCATTTGGACAACTTTAAAGATGATTGTCTAAATATTTGGTAGACAAATTATTTTGTATTCGGGCAAAAAATATTGTCCTATCTAGAGACAACCATACCATCAATGGGAAAGCTATTTATTCACCTTCAGGATGATGTATAAATTCAATTTGAAAAAATGTCCACTGCCTGAATGGGTTTGTGTGGCCATGGCGTCACATATGTAGGGTGCTCAAAAGGTGGTTATTGAGCATTATACTATATATATACGCATATATATATATATATAAATGTCTTTCATTACAAATTCATCATTTTCATCGAATATATTGAACAAACAAATCACGTAAATTACAAATGCAAATAAACTGCACACATGGCCGATCAGTGGAGAAGTTTGAACACATATGAGCTGATGGAGCCTCACCAGTATCCCGTTCTCCTCTCTGAGAGCGTTGCATGATTTCTCCATCTCCTCCAGCGCCCGCAGCAGCTCTGAGTTCTGCCGCACCAGGAAACCGTTCTGACCAGAGCAAACACATCAGAAGAGCAGTTTCAGTGCAAGCATGAAGATTTCTAAAGCGTCCGGAGGACAGACACACACACATTCAGCCATCTGAGCCGTGGACCCTGAAGAGTCGCTTATACAGTATGTGCAACTTAATTCATCTGTCCCAGCTGAGAAAGAAACCAATAAAGAGAGAGGAACAGCTACAGAAGGCAAACCCTGTGATGCAAAGAGCAGAAAATATAGCAAAATAACATCATAAACCTCTCAAGGCGCTGGTTTTAGGAAGTAAAGGGGTGTTTTAGGTACTGAACCAAGTGGAAAACACTTTAATCGTGGTAAACAAACATATATCAGCCAAAATGCTGGTCTCTAGTAAATGGTTTCAGCTTCTCCACTGAAAAACCCAATAAATATGATTACAAAAACACCAAAGATGCAATAAATAATTCAGGAACTTATGTGAAATCAACATAAATTTGACCAAAATGTCAGAAATGTGCGCACAGTCTCCTCCCTGCGATGAACAACTTCTGATGCAAATAATGAAATAAATCACTCAATGCCTGTACACAGTGATTTTACCATAGTAAAGGCTTGAAAATCAGCATATATCAGCTACCGCACTGTTAATAAAATAAAAACCCAGTAAATATAATTAAGAACACCAATAAACAATGTATAAATGAAACAACTCAATGTTAAATCATCATCAATTTGACCAAGATTTCAGAAATGGGCACGCAGTAAATTCACTGTGATGCAAAGAGCAGAAAATACAGCAAAATAAAGTAATAAACCACTCAAGGCCTGCATACAGTGATATTAAAGGGGTGTTTTTAGGTACTAAACCAACTGGAAAACACCTTAATTGTGGTAAATAAGCATGATTTCAGTTTTCGTCACAGAAAAACCTACTAAATATGATACCAACAAACAATTAATAATTCAAGACCTCAACATTAAACCATCAAAAACGTCGGAAGAGGTCCATCAGTGCTCCTCCCTCTTGGTCTTTTTTCTCGTTTGCTCTTTATTTCTCATCTTGTAGGACTGACTATCCGCCCGCTGGCGAATCTGAAGGGTGACAGCTTTGATTTCAGCAGAGCATGTGTTTTGTTCATGTCATGCCAGCTGGAACTGCTGTCACTTCAGGGCGGAGGGTGTTTTCAGTGCATACAGCATGCAGGATTTCTGCAATGCAATGCTTTTTGTTAAAGAAATTAATACTTTTATTCAGGAAGGACACAAATTGATCAAAGATCATGCAAATACACACTATCTACTCAAAATCACTCAAATTGATCTGAAAACATAGAATATGCATTATATATTGAAGGATGTTGGTTGTATTTTAAACTGACCACTGAACCACTTCTGAGTTAAAGGACAATTCGAGTTTGTCTTATTTTATCTTGACTGAAAGCAAAAAGCATGTCACAAAGCATCAAAACTACAGTGCTCCAGCTTCAACTTCACTCTACGTTGATGCCTTTGCAATATACACACAGCTTCACAGCACAAGTTAATCTGATTTTATTGAATCACAACACACTGCTTTTGTTGGTGTCGATTGGGTGTTACTATTGCATCAGATGAAATACAAGCCAGCCGCTCATCCTACTGCTAAATCTGACTGTACAGATGCCAAACCAGACGTCTGCTGAGTGCAACTGGGATGCAATCACTCTAGAGCCGATATGCATGCTCATATTTAGAGCCAAAGAGACAGACACCACAAACAACCGGAGAAAAGACGCCATCTTCATCCACAATGCAGGGCTGTGCAAGTCATTTAGCAACAGTACTCTCAGCTCTGTGAATTCATACATACTGTTTTTCGTATATTTAATAATATTTTCGTATTAACATGCACAAGACTGCAACGCAGCAGCAATAGCGTGCAGCTGAATTCTCCATCCAGGTATAAACATTCTTCATAAACCTCATCTGAGAGAGAAACCGTCTTTGACAGGACCTCAGTAGCAGCATCTGCCGCTCTCTCTTTCTCCTCTAATGAAACCAGACTACACCTCAGGTCCTGCTCAAATCTCCTGCCAAACGTGAGAGACTCTGTGTCTAACGAGACTCGCCTGCTGCCAGGATGTCCAGAAGCCAGACAGACAGGTAGTTCAGCCTCCAGCATTTGGGATCATTTGAATTGCTCTGAAACAATCCCTGCTTTGCTACACCAGATTGGGGACTTAATTGTTAAGTCTTTCATTTAAATTGTTACTTTTAGTTACAGTAACAGGACTGTCAGGTACTATCTAATGGCGCTTTTCCACCGCATGGTACGGCACGGTACGGCTCGGTACGGTTCACTTTTGGGGGGTTTCCACTGGGTACAGTACCTGGTACCTGGTACTTTTTTTAGTACCACCTCGGTTGGGGTTCCAAGCGTACCGTACCGTTACCAAAAAGTGACGTGTAAACCCTGCTGCGCGCTGGCGGATGGGAGCCGGAGAGCCTGTAATCCTGCTGTAACTGAATTTGTGCTACACAGAACCCACGAAACTGAACCGCTACAGATTTCCTAATCAGCCCAGCTGCGAAGGATGACGCAACTGGGATTCCCGACCTATTGTTAACACCCCCAAAGTGGCCTGTTCCACTGTTGCGGAAGAAACGAGTTCCTCTCGTTGATCGCAGAGGAGCCGCTGGGACCGCGAGCGCTGAGGGGAGTGAGCCCCCGCCAGAAAACGTTTTTTAGGAGGTTGCGGCCAGCGAGGTGGTGCAACTATAATGACATGTGAATAATCCCACCCACTCTGAAGTGGTACTGAACTGCAGTGGAAATGCAAACTGAGCCAAACCGAGCCGTGCCGTGCCGTACTGAGCCATACCGAGCAGAGTCATACCACGCAGTGGAAAAGGCCATATCAGGGCTGCATGTTAGGGAAAAACGTAGCTTTTAGTTCTGCTAAAAACGGCAATTTAGTGGCATTTACTGCAATTACAATTATCGGTTTGTCGGACTGGCACATTCTGCCCAAATGTTGTGATATAGAGTTATATAGCAATCTGTTAATTTTCTTATCCACTCTGATTTTACATTTATAGATATTATTTATTTTATTATTTTACTTCTTTTCTTTTTATATCCTCAGTCTCGTGAGGTGGTTCTGGCATTGTTTCGGTTGGTTAATAAGTGCACTTTTTTACCTTCAATTTAGTCTTTAGTCCTTTCAGCCTTGGAGATTGTTCGATTGCACAACCACAGCCGTCCACCCTTTGGTTTCTTTTGCTGCTGTGCGGGTTGCCTCCATCCCGACTTATTCTTCTTCATCCTACTCCACTAATAATATTTTACTTTTATGTGATTCTAACACATATATATCTATTTTCCAACCGCTAGGTTCAAGGTGGTTCTGTGTATTGTTCTGTTTGTTACTAAGTAAAATAAATACAATCCACAGGTTAATACTTTATTTTAATGATGTAACTTGCAGCACATTGTGATGTGACCAATCACCATAGCCAATAATAAATTCTGTTTTATTTTGATAATTGTGCAGCCATGCAGTATTATTATTTTACAGATCCAAACACACATAAAGTAATTAAACAATCATTAAATTAATTTTAAAATATATAACAAATAGAAAATCATAGGTATTTTAAATTATAGAAAGGTTGCACAATATTACTGTTTCTATGTACTAATGTATATGGCTATATTTTTATGGCAAAAAACACCATAAAAGCAACAAAAAAAGTATCGTAAAGTTGCACGGAATCTAAAGCCCGTTACACCCGCGCCGATATGTCTGTAGTGTATGCTTGTCTGCCGCTTTAAATTCTTGAGCTCTTTATAGCAGGATTGATTCTGATTGGCTGTCAATGTTTGCATTGTTCATCAGCTGAAAAAAAATCATTCTGAAAGGGATTCCAACAATATCATTTCTCTGTGCCTTTATCATTATAATTGAAGCATGGACTCTGCTATTCTTTAATATTGAGAACGATTTTTAGAACTATATCTTTATATTTATAGTGCTTGATGTGAACGGACTACGTCTATTAAGGCATATGAAAGGTGAGGGAGAGAGGAATTGTGAGGAACAGACCCAAAAATAAATTGTTATTCACTGAAAATCTTGTTTTCTTTTTGTATGGAAAGGAGCGGAATGAACATTCAAACTATTTCTTCTTTTGTTTTTCACCAAAAAAGAACAGTATATGAGTTAGGAACGATACAAGACCCCACCCAATAAGAGCCACAACCTCCAAAACCGCCTCTGCTGAATTATAATATTCATGAGAGTCATTCTGCAGCTATACAGGTTTGCCATGGTCTTAAATACACTTTAAGTAATGTTTAAGAGCGCTGTCAATCGCGTGTGAAAGCGATCCTGCCTGAATCCGCTGTGATTGACTGCGCACTTGTGCATGACTCTTCTCCGAGCGCTCGGGTCTCCCGCCGGGGCTGTTGGGATATGATTGATGCCTGCTCATTACAGAGGCATCTGCGCTGGATGGCAGGACCATTCTTTTGTCCTGATTATAGATGGGTCGCGCCGCTCTACATTAATAGTTGCATCTCAGATGCGAAGGGTCTTGGAGCAAAGCTCATCTCCATTAAAACACAAACCTCCATTAGCAGCATAATGGAGTCGACAGGGGTTCTCCGCGCACAGATGGGGTTTCTGCTCGAAGCAAGAGAAAACACACGTGCAAGTCCACATCCGGCAGCATTCCCTGACTGAATTCCCAACAAAATGATTCGATATTTCACCCTAACTCTCAAAAAAATGAGGAAATTACATTTTGAGATTAATATCTGAAATTAATCATAATATGAAGCCTATTTTAGTACCATGAAAAGTTTAGCATTTTGACATTATTTCCATGACAATTCACTGTAAAATATGGTACTACAGTAATGATAATCTAATATGAATAACATTAAGAAAGAATGAGAATTACGAAATAAATAAATAAATAAAAATGTCTTTGCTTTAGGGAAATGTGTTTAATAGTCCTAAAAATGCAAAAACTTGTACATGGTATAAAGAGGCTTCATTTCTGTTATGCAAAATAATCTCTTATTTTTTAAAATTACCGTATCTGGATAATATCAGACGATGGTGATTATGTTTATAATGTGTACATTCAATAGCATTTTGACATTATGTTTCACGAAAACTCATTCTAAAATCTGTATACAGGTAAGTGTTGCTAAGGATAATCACATTAAGAAGTACTTAGAAACGAGAATGACAAAAAATAAATAAATAAAGTTTATTAAACAAAATAACCGGAGAATGAATTCTGAGTTTCCATCTTGCAAGTTAATAAGTCGATGTGGAAGAAATTGTTTTGTTGAGAATTGTTATAATTGCAATTTCCAGTTTAAATCTCACAATTCTGACTTTTTAAAGAATCTAAGTTTACATCTTGCAAATAATAACTGGTAATTAAGATCTAACTCCCAATTCAGAGAAACAAGTCTGAGCTACGGTACCCCATTCCACGTTTACATCTCGCACTTAATAACTCGCACTTGTGGGGGATGAGATTAAGCAGCAATATGAAAAAAAGTCTGAAATTTCAAGTGTCTCTCAGATTCTGATTGTTTCAGAATTCTGATATACATCTTGTAATTAAGACTTGCTACTGTGAGATACAAAATATCACAAGCGTTTTTGCAAATTGCAGTTAACACACACAATTCTAACTTTTTCTTTTAAACTTTGAGTTTACTTTCGCAAGTAACTTGCAACTGCGCGTTTAATAATCACCAAATTGCAAAGTTATCTCCAGACTTCCGATTCTTCAACTTCACTTCTCTTAAATGTAAGATTCTAAAAACATAGACGTTGTTGTTCAAAACATCTGCACCTGTTTGGGAACAGATTCTTATAAATCAGCCTGAGGAACGCTGGACTTCTGCCTTTGTTACTGCATTGACAACCACCATTCAGGCGGAGAAAAGATGTTGCTGGAGTCCATCCTGCCCTCTTATCAACAGAGATACAAAGAGATACTGAAGGCTGTGCGCCGCTTTCCCAATCTGCTGCCCCGGGCGGTCTGGAGGCGGTTTCCCCCCTGCGCTGGTGCTTTTTAAGCCAGCGTTCCTCGCCCGCTTCCCGTACACGGCCGAGTTGCTTACTCGGGGGCCTCCATTCCCCCCCCCTCCCGCTGAAAGCGCTAGTGGCGCCCTGCGTGGAGGCGAGCCCCCCGGTGGCGCTGTGCCGTCGTGCCCGGACACACATAGACTGCACAAAATTGTGTTCAGGGTTTCCACCCTGAAGTGTCGTCGGCCCTGGTTCCCCGCCCCCCCGGGCCTTTCCTTTCCCCACCTTGGGCCGTTTCCGCCCCGCCCCCCCGGGCACCGTCCCTTCCTGCGCCCCCATTCCGCCCCGCGCCCCCCCCCCAGCTCCTCCTCCCCGCGCGTCTAATCTGCGCTCGTCCCTGGTTTCATCTCTGGGTGTCTCTACTGCCACTTGCCGGACCCGCTGGAGACATGCACATGATCTCTTTGCACATTCTCCTCACCAGGTCCATCCCGCTTTCATGTCTGGTCACTGCCGCCCTGGCGCGCGTCCCTCAAACTCCCCCACCTTCTGCCCGTGCCCCCCACCGTGTATGTCCTTGCCCCCTCAGAGAGGCGGCAGTTTACGGACTAGTTGGCCTGCATTCTGTCCGCCTTCGTCTCCTACAGTCCTTTTTCTCTTCCCCCTCTCGAGCCCCTGAACTCTACCTGCGCATGGCCAGATTGTGCCTATAGTATCTTTTATGTTTGTTTTTCATGCTGTTGTGTGGCTGAACCGGCCGTTTTCTGCCGACTGCCTTGTCTCCTTCTGTCAGGACTTTGGATAAAAGCCTCGTAAACTGCCTGCATGTAAATACCCCGTGCACGTCCTCCTCACTGTCTGGGACTTTATTGTCACCAAAAGGCAACCTGTCTACTACACTTTACAGGGGCCGATGCTGTCATGTGAGAACCCTCTTGTATCTCATTTATATACGAACCCTTCACCAACCCCCGTCCCACTCCCATGTTTGGTTGAACTTGCCGCAAATTGGACCGCAAAACCCTCCCTACAGAAATCCCGTCCTTTTCAAGACCGCGAAGCATACTCCAACCAATTTAATACTACCTACCTTCCTTTTCTGGACTAGGAACATTCCTCCTTGTTTGAATTGACCCCCTTTGGGGATGGAGGGGCGTTGTGGGACCCCCCCCCCTTCGGCGAAGTGTTTTGCCAATGCACCTGCTGATGGCATTTTTCGATTTACTGAAACAATCACTACGGGGTCATATGATGCTTGTTTCATACCGCTCACTTATTTGATGTTTATTGGTTGGCCCCGAATATGTTGCCCTGCCTTTCCTGTTCCCCACAGAACCACATTATTTTTCCATGACTGTCCTATTGTAGTCCTCTATGCCCGCCTCCTCAAACGCTTCGTTTTTCCCACGTCCTACTTCCACCAAGCGCCGTCTGCTGTGATTGGACAGCTGAACAAGTGCCCTTGGGATGTTGGCCCGAACCCCGCCGCCCTGTCGAAAAGTACCGCCCTTACCCACGAATCGCAGCTAATCTTCACCACTCAATGTCCCGGCCGCGCCTGAACGGGGAACAGCGTCGCGTGCAGACCCAGTGATGCGCGGCTGTGTTAGCCGTCCACCAGCCTGGTTAAGACCACTGCCCCACTGTTGTCTCTCTTCACCTCTGTCCCCCCACAACCCACACACAGACACACAAAAACGCCCAAACACACCCCCACCCCCCCCCCCCCCCCCCCACCACCCACCCCCCCCCCCCCCCAAGTGGTCAGCCCCTTGTGGGGCACTCCACCTAACTTTCGGGTCCCCAACCGTGACCGCGTCCACATGCGTCGTGTGTCGTCCGGGTCAGGCCCACAAGGATCTACCAGTGGGTACGGAAAGTATCCGCCCTTTTAACTTTTACAACTCTTTTATCTGCCAGCGCTTGCTAAAATCTTTACGTTCCGTTTTTTTCCTCCTGTACACCGCACCCCTATGCCCGACACCCGCCTTGTGCCCTTTTGCGCTTTATTACCCGGCCCCCTGCCTCTCCCCTGTTCTCTTCCCCCGCCCCTTGCTGTGCCCCTCTCTCTTCCCTCCGAGTGCTGATCCATCTTGCCTCATCTGCGGTCTCCCCCTTCCTTGAGTCCCCGCGTGTTTGGGGGGCCTCTCGCTTGGCGCCTTCGGCCCGCCCACTGTTCTCTCGCTCCGCTCCCCCAGTGACCGTCCGCGCCCTGGCCTCTGCTGTCCCCCGGCCCCCGCCTGCCGAGCTGAGCGCGGCTGTGGCCTGGCCGCTGGCCCCGGTTCCCCCCCCTTTCTGTCCCTTCCGGTGTCTCCGCGCCCCCGTGGCCCTCCCGATCGTCACGGCCGATGTTTTGCCCGCGCCTTGTCGCCGCTGGCAGCCAGCCCCCATGCAGCCGCTCTTAGGCGCCGGACCTTGGTAGAGCAGCGCTTGACACAGCCAGAGCACACCACGCTGTACCTTTTTGTATGCTGCACACGCCGATTGGCCCGCGTTCCTGTGTGGCCATGTTGTTGTCGTACGCAGGCCTGCGCTTGCGCCAGACCTGTGTCCCGCTTCTACCCACCCCCGTCCTTGGAGTCTGTCTGGCCGTAGAGGCTAGCGCCGGTATCAGGCGCGCCCTTTCCCCCCTCCGTGCCAAACGACACACGGTTGTGTTCGTCTCTTCTGCCGTCAACACACACCTAAGGCCTCACAGTCCTGGTGAGCCTCAGATTCTCTGTTGAGGAACAGCCGACCTTTTTGGCTTACTTCCTCCGCGGTATGTGTGGCGCCCCCGCGGCCCTGCTCCTCACTGTCCCTCCAGTCCCCCGTGCAGCTGGTCGTGGACGCATCCTGCTGTGGGGCTGTTTTTTCAGAGAACCCACCCCCCGCTGCGGAGAAGGCACCCGCCTGGTTGCCCGCTCAGCGGGCCACGATTCGAATGCCGTGTGCCCCAAGTCGCCGGAATCCCTGGAACAGTGAGACGCTTCTCGCGTGCTCAGCCCTCCGACTGGGCCCCCCGCCGGTTCCTTCCCACACAGTCCCCTGCCCTCAGCACCACCCAGTGCTCCTACCGCCGGCGTGGTTCCCAACTAACTCTGTGCCTGTTCTTGAAGCCGCCAGTAGGCCCGCCTACCACCAAGTGAAGCACTCTCGTGGACATGATGTACCATAAGAAACTGCGTCGAATGTCCACCGCCGTTTATCACTCCTCACCGTGGGACCGAAGCGAGCGGGCCACTTGCCACGGGAGGAATGGCAGCGGCTGTCCCCCAGACTCTGTGGTGTGACAAAATTGTTGCCTCCTTTCCCACAAAACCGACTCCCAGCGCTGTCTTCGATCGCAACAGGTTGCTTTACTAATAGCTGAAGCAACGGGGTTGACTTACATTAGGGACACACCCTTGCCGCGATCTTTCCGGTTTTCTTGTTTTCTACATCTGCAAACTGTCCAAAATTCTGTGTTTTCCTGTCCCTGGGGGATGCCCCCTTTAGGTACTCTTCCGAGCGAAACCACAACTTTACTCATGATTTTAGCAACTGGCTGCCCAATAACCATGGAGGGAGGGAGCCCCACGGCTCGCACTTCGGGTCCCCGGCGGTCCTGAGTCCTTTCCTGTACCCCAAGCAGTGTTAGTCAAGACATGCGACTAACAACACAAGCAGTTGAGGAGACCCTCCAGCACTGCTGCCGCCAACCTGCTTTGGCCCGTCTATAGCCCCTCCTGTGTACCGAAAATGGTCCGGCGATGGCCACGCTCTTTTCTTGCCCGACCCTTTGGGCGCATGCTCCTCTTTCCATAGTGACTGGTAGCTGTGGGGTCGCGTGGTTTGCGTGAGTCTACACAGCGCCGGTATTAGGGGGGCGTGGACGGTCTTCCCCTTGCTGCCGCATGTTCTTTGGCTCTGCAGCCTCTAGGTTTGCCTTCCAGGGATCTCTCCTCTGCACCCTCCGCCTGAGTGACGCTCCACCGCGCCCGGACCCAAGCGCCCTGCCCTCCTAGGACCTTTCATGGTCGCGTAATATGCAGTGCCCCCCATTTCATGCCCCGAGGCACGCGATGCAACCGTAATCTATAATCCGCGACTGTTTATGAATCGAACTTTGTTTTCTGCGACGTGACCACAATGTCTATATGATACCCCCGTATGTTTTTGCCGGTCAACCTACAGTTAGGACATCGTCAACACGTGAAGGAGTCTCGATACCCAAGCCTTTGAGAACTTGATGTGATAGACTACAGTTTTTGCTACAACATGATGTGAAAGTCATCCTGCTCACTCATTCACAGAAAACAATATATTGATCTAACTTTTGTAAGACATGTTAGAAATGTCAGAAAGGCCGTATGCGAGGGGGTGACAATGGCCATGAATATTTAGTGACCTGAGAGACAAAGGGCCCTCCCCTAATGGGCCATCAGTGTGACTGTGACTGTGAGGCAGGCTTAGAAATAATGTGAGGAGAGTAAAATCATGGGGGTTTTGATTATTTGTATTTTATTTACAACACAGTATAATTAAAATATAAATAATGAAGGTCAAAAACACTTTATTGTCGCAGAGACCATTGTGCCATTCCTAAAAACTGATCCTGTTAAACTGTTCAAAAAAGTAAATCATATCTGACATTTCCAAAGTGTTTGCTGCTTCTTTCCATGGATTAAATTATATATTTTTTTACCATATTCATGTAGAACATCAGCCCAGTGTAGCTGAACAGCTGATGTTGTACACCGCTCTCAGAGAAAAACAGTTTGAAAAGACTCATGAGAAAACCAGCAGGACTCATCTGTGTGGCAGGTATCTGGTTACAGATAAATACATAAATAATCAGTGAGCATGTTGATTTTTGAAGCAATTATTCATTACAACGAGGTGGTCTTTCTGCTGGACCTTAGGCCTGTCGCACCTCCTACGGTGCCTATGGTGGACTATGCATGGCAGGGGCGTCCTCTTCCCTGACCGCATACCACGTGGTTTTCTGCAGGGTTTTCAGCTGGGGACCACCGCTCATTGACGTTTCGCCCCTTAACCCAGAACGTCTCCTAGTGGCGGGGCAGTGAACAGGGACGTCTCCCTGACACCCCCTGCAGCAAAACCTAATTCGAT
>JADLZN010011378.1:0-33420 GCA_018155175.1 Sinocyclocheilus anophthalmus | reverse complement strand
ACACTTCAGTATGTTATTCTTATTAAGTAGGGGTCATCCGTCATGCACGGATCTAATATAGGCTACTGATACACATGGTTCTATGCTTACTTTTCTTTTAGGAGCGCTTGTCCTCCTAGTTTAAATGTAAAAAAATTAGGACACCATTATGATCAATGATCAAAAATTATGATCAAAAATTATCCTTCCTAATACGAAGTGACATTTGACTCCTTAAAGTGACTAACAGGAGTATTTTCTTTTTACTTTTGTAATGGCATAATTTTCATCTATGTCAAATAAAAAAAAATGTTTATAAGCTTTTTAAAATGTCTATTAAAAACAATATAATAAGAAGTAGAATAAAACAAATAAAAGTTACCAATCACGAAATTAGTATTAATGAAAAATTAATTTCTGCTACAGAGGGTGCACAGAAGAACACAAAAGTGGCTTGAAGGAACATTTTTTTATTTTTTTCAGACGTTTAATTGAGGCGCAGATGGTGCATGAGTGCAATTTTAACATTAATACTTCATGTGTAGATAATGTTTTTTAAATATTACATTTGAATTACAGAAATTGAAATTGTTAAATTCTAAATGAAAATTTATACCTAAATGAAACGAAACCGCCAGCAGGTGGCGGCAGCACTGATTTAATCACTGAATCCCCATTCATTCAATTGATTCGTCCCTTTTGTTTTTTCGACAGAATGAAGCATTCAGGAATGAAACAAGTCTTTACGAATGGGTAATCCTGAATCACTGACTCGCTAGATTCGTTCAAAAATGCACTTTCATTTCATGAAGCTGAACACACCGCTGGTTTAGCTTTTAGAGAGACCTGCTCTGTGTTCTCTGCTAATAATAACCCGACTGTGAATGATGCGAGCGGCGTTATGTTGTCAGTGAGATGCTGCAGCCGTGGCGGGGATGATTTTTGGTGTGACGGCAGAACAAAACAACAACTGTGCTACATGTTTATTTTCCTAATGTGTTCTATATTGCGGGAAATCCATTGTAGCGATGAAAAAACTTGCATCCCGTATATGCAATATTTAGAATGTTTGTGAGAGCAGACACAAAAATTGCGGGAGGGGGCGGTAATGGTCAGAAATTCAGCGGGAGCATGCTTAAGAAAACGGTCCCGCTCAGGGCTCTAGGCTGAGCATCAACACACAAGTTTTCTTTTCGTGCTACCCCATCTCCACCCCCAATCATTAATGCCGTTTCGTTCTGTCTTTGACAGAACATATAGGAACATTTTTGAAATAGTGCCATAAACAAAATGTATTTCAAATGTAAATCAAGCACTTTCAAGGACCTATGTTTTTTTTCAAGTGCTTTCCAGGCCTTGAATCCAAATGTCTGAAATTCAAGTACTTTCAAGAAGCGTGGGAACCCTGCATATTTTGGGTTCTATGAACATTTGGCAATGCCTTTATTTTTGTGCATGTCACTAGTGTTGTGGAAATAACAGATGCTGCTTGTGCAGATAAGAAGACATGATGCAAATGTGACTTCAGCAATTTTTTTTTGTCTTGCATTTATAAAAAAAGAATCTCTAAGCAATTGTAGAAACATTGGTACATTTCCAAGCATCCTAAACATAACACACACCCACACGCACACCCACACACACACACACACACATGCAAGGAACATGTAAGCCTCTAACTGGCGCTCAAAAGCCTTAGCTCATATCTCAAAAGTAACTTATTTGTGTCAATGCCAACATATCATTGCCATCAGATTTAGGGTGCTTTCACACCTGGCCCATTGTTTCGGAACCTGGCGCGTTTCCCCCCTTAACTGGGTTCGTTTGGGCATATGTGAACACAGAAATCGCGCTCGGATCCGCACCAAAACAACCGGTCCGAGATCGCCTGAACGAGGTGATCTCGGCTCGATTGAAAACAAACTCTGGAGAGGTTCGGTTGTAGTGAGAAAGCAATCCAATCAAACGGACCAACGAACCAGGCTATATCACAATGTATGATGGGTAATTACGTAAGTTCCGTGAAAAGAATTAGCTTTGTTGTTTTGCTAATACTTCAAAATGAACATGTGAATGTCTGTGGGTGAGCACGTCTTAGCATTATAAAATGAAAAAGCACCCTTTGATTTTGAATGGCGGTCTTATTGCTCTTCTTCCTAGTAGGTGCACTTTAAAAATGTTTTCCCAATCAATCCTGGACTCCTGCTCAAAATGATAAATTAATATAACGACAGCTACAAAAAAAAAAAACAACAAGAAGGGGGGAAGAACGGCGCGGCCGGCGAGCTTGACTGAAGGAAAAAAAAAAAAAAAAAAACGCTGCAGGCTGGTTCGGCCTCGGGACCGGACGCTCTCCAGACACTGGCCCCCCCCCAGGAATACCTTCCCTCCAGCGTAGGTCCCGGGGGGGTCTTGGCGGTCCACGGGCTGTGAGGGTTATATGGCCCCGGCCAGCGCAAGGAGTTGATGTTGAGTGTCATCTAAAGCAGTCGCCCGGCGAGCGGAAAACTCCCTGGATACTCGACGAGGGGAGCACTCCTTCGTGGCTCAAAAATGAAATGAGGTTGGCGATTTCCATATCGGAAAACATATCCATATTTCCAAAATGACGAAAACAAAAGACTGTTCAAAACGAACCAAAAACCTGGAAGAAGGGGCGCTTTCTAGTCTGGATTCTGTCACCTCGCTACGTGAGGAAGAGGAGAGTGGAGTACATCAACAAGCAGACTTTAATAACCCCCTCCACCACCCACCCGACCGGAATCAGGCCCCAAAACACACCGGTAGGCAGAGGAGGTTGAGATAAACAATACCGGACAAACAGCACAAAAATGAACCGAAATTCTGCATACTAGGCTACTTGTTGCACAGTTTTTCTTTAATTTTCTTAATTTATAATTTAAGTAAAAATATGTTTCTCGTATAGGCCTCTTTATTCTATTATATATATAATATATATATATATATATATATATATATATATATTATATATATATATAGCCTAGTTGTATTATATTTTTCTCCGCCACTCGCAGAAGTGCTGCCAGGTGTGTGTGTGATATCAAAAACTCAAGCATATTGAAGCAAACTGAAGCACTCAAGAGACAGTCTAAAGAGCACTCTTTAGTACAGTGAAGCAAATAATAATAATAATATTAATATTTCAGATAGAAATAAAATTTCCTCCACATTACTGTTACAGGGATTTCTATTTAAAAGAAAATGTTTAAATTTTATTAATATTTAAAGTCATCAACGAATACTGAAAAAAGTTGCAAAGGTTCAAAAAAGATTAAGGGCAGCACTGCCTTAGGAGTTCTCCCCGTCGCAAGGAAATCCCACATTCAGTATTCTGTCACTTATTGACTATTTTGAGGAAGTCCAGCAGCATACCATACATGGTGAGACATGCAAAGACGTTCAGTGACGTTATTAAAAGAGTCAGTAATGCAAGTGTGTGTAAATGTAACTGGTGTTTAAGATGCACCACGTGTTAGAATAAAAACCACCTGCGTCCTGTTCCTCATCACTGCTGCTTCACCGCAGACTCTCACAGCATCTCTGAAGCAGATAAAATGGTAAGTCATCATAAGGGTAAGACTTCACACTCTGGTAACTGTTTTTTAACATTATTAGAGGTGTAACAATACACATGATCAATCCGATACATTATTCTCGATACATGAACTCACAATCGATCATACATATATTTAAAGCCAAATAAAGTTTATTATATATTATATTATTAGATTATAGATTTCCATAGGCTAAATGGTAAAATGTTTAAAAATGTGCTGTTAATTTGCTAAATTTGTTATGGACTTGGGTGGTGGACTTGAATAGATTTGAACTTGGTTCTGGTCCCCAGTCACAGGACAGTGGTGACACCAGAATAAAAATATGAATGATTCTGGGGGGGGGGTTTTGGGGGGGGGGGTTCTGAGCTAAAATGTGTTGGACCCTTATGTTTACACTCTGTCATGAGAACAAATATGTCGGAGCACTTTGATGGTAAAATCAGACATTGGCATATCAGGACTACAGCTGTCTACAGTGGGTACGGTAAGTATTCAGACCCCCTTAAATTTTTTTCTCTTTGTTATATTGCAGCCATTTGCCTAAAATCATTTAAGTTAATTTTTTTTCTCATTTGAAATTGTACACACAGCACCCCATATTGACAGAAAAACAGAATTGTTGACATTTTGCAGATTTATTAAAAAGAAAAACTGAAATATCACATGGTCCAAAGTATTCAGACCCTTTGCTGTGACACTCGTATATTTAATTCAGGTGCTGTCCATTTCTTCTGATCTTCCTTGAGATGGTTCTACACCTTCATTTGAGTCCAGCTGTGTTTGATTATACTGATTGGACTTGATTAGGAAAGCCACACACCTGTCTATATAAGACCTTACAGCTCACAGTGCATGTCAGAGAAAATGAGAATCATGAGGTCAAAGGAACTGCTGAAGAGCTCAGAGACAGAATTGTGGCAAGGCACAGTTCTGGCCAAGGTTACAAAAAAAATTTCGCTGCACTTAAGGTTCCTAAGAGCACAATAATCCTTAAATGGAAGACGTTTGGAACAACCAGAACCCTTCCTAGAGCTGGCCTCCGGCCAAACTGAGCTATCGGGGGAGAAGAGCCTTGGTGAGAGAGGTAAAGAAGAACTCAAAGATCACTGTGTCTGAGGTCCAGAGATGCAGTCGGGAGATGGGAGAAAGTTGTAGAAAGTCAACCATCACTGCAGCCCTCCACCAGTCGGGGCTTTATGGCAGTGTGGCCCGACGGAAGCCTCTCCTCAGTGCAAGAAACATGAAAGCCTGCATGGAGGACTCCAAGATGTGAGAAATAAGATTCTCTGGTCTGATGAGACCAAGATAGAACTTTTTGGCCGTAATTCTAAGCGGTATGTGTGGAGAAAACAGGCCCTGCTCATCACCTGTCCCATACAGTACCAACAGTGAAGCATGGTGGTGGCAGCATATGCTGTGGGGTGGTTTTTCAGCTGCAGGGACAGGACGGACTGGTTGCAATCGAGGGAAGATGAATGCGGCCAAGTACAGGGAAAACCTTCTCCAGAGTGCTCAGGACATCAGACTGGGCGAAGGTTTACCTTCCAACAAGACAAGGACCCTAAGCACACAGCTAAAATAACAAAAGAGTGGCTTCACAACAACTCTGTGACAACAACTTCTTGAATGGCCCAGCCAGAGCCCTAACTTAAACCCAACTGAGCATCTCTGGAGAGACATAAAAATTGCTGTCCACCAACGTTTACAATCCAACCTGACAGAACTGGAGAGGATCTGCAAGGAGGAATGGCAGAGGATCCCCAAATCCAGGTGTGAAAAACTTGTTGCATCTTTCCCAAAAAGAATCATGCTGTATTAGATCAAAAGGGGTGCTTCTACTAAATACTGAGCAAAGGGGTCTGAATACTTAGGACCATGTAATATTTCAGTTTTTCTTTTTTAATAAATCTGCAAAAATGTCAACAATTCTGTGTTTTTCTGTCAATAATGGGGTGCTGTGTGTACATTAATGAAAAAAAAAAAAAAACTTAAATGATTTTAGAAAATGGCTGAAATATAAAAAAGAGTGAAAAATTTAAGGGGGCTCTGAATACTTTCCGTACCCACTGTATATAGTACTGTAATGTAGTACTGTCACTGAAACTAAGCAAACATTTCTTGCACAGTACACTCACGCTTTCAGATATCATTCGACACAGACAAGCCTCAGGCACACAGGCTCTGCCACCCGTGCACGCACTTCTGTCAATCCATCCGCATTGAAAAGATATGCAGTATTATGGTTTTCTTCATATGAATCTGTGTACCGAGTGGCCCGGCCACATTGGCCACCGGTGAAAACTCCCGGTGTTGTGCCAAATCAGCGGATGACGTCCGGTGCTGTGTTTTATTTTGTTTGTTACAGAGAATGTCATAAACAGTGTTTTCTAAAAATGTTGAGTACTGCAGCTTCGACAATTTAAGCAATACAGGATATTATGTCCTGCGTGTTGGTGGAATAAGCTTAGATTAAAATTAGTGCTGTCAAACGATTAACTGCATCCAAAATAAAAGTTTTTATTTAAATAATATGTGTGTGTACTGTGTATATTATGTATATATAAATACACACACATGCATGTATATATTTAAGAAAAATAGGTTGTTTATATATTGAAAATATGATATAAATATAGTACCCCTAATCTATACAGTAAATATTTATTATTCATTAGCAAACGATTTTATCCACAGAGACTTACAAATGGACCACAGAAGCAATCAAATGTAGTCTTAAAACACCCCAAAACAGATCCAAAACTAAAGACTAAAACTTATAAATACGACTTGTACACATAGTTAAAAATAAGACTTTAAATAAAAATGACAATGATACAAATTTTTTTTAAAGGTAAATTTAAATGAAAAACTAAAAAGTAAGCTAAACAATTCAAAATATTAAGAACAAAAGGTATAAGAGTTTAATAATGATTCTAACATAATACTAAGCCAAACACCAAAAAAAACAATTACATATATGTGTATGTACAACCATAAACACCCACACACACATACTATATATATATATATATATTATAGATATATTATATATAACATACACATTTATAAATTCAAATATATATATATTATTTAATTTCCATTTAGTTTGTTGAAGTATTAAAATGACTCAAATTAAATAAAACTAAACCTTAATAAAAGACCTATACAGACATAATAAATCAGACATAATTTAACTAGAATTGAAATAAATAACAAATACAAATAATACAAATCAAACGACAGTAGTTTATCAGTAATCCTAAAAGAATAACACTGAGCCAAACACACATGCAAACCAACATGGTTATAAAAAACTGAACACGAAGGAAAAGTAGTAGATACAGCTATACTTATTATTAAATACATGTAATATTTCTAAGATATGCGTATGTGTGTGTGTTTTAATACATAAATATACACAATACACACTATTATGTAACCAAAATTTTATTTTGGATGCCGATTACATAATATTTTAAATTAGTGTGTCAAATATTAAAGTACATTATTGTTAGTTTAAAATTATTAGTATTTTAATATTTATTTATTTAAATATACAGTTATTTAGTATTTATTTTAAAATATGATACATTTATCACATTGCTGCAGTGTTAGTCTCCTATATGCAGTCAATAATGCTACTATGGGCAATAAGTTCTAATACAATAAAAAATAAAATAACAAAAGTCCAACACTTGAAAATGAAGTATTGTTTGCAAGCTGGGCACAAGTAACTGGTGACTTCCATTACTGTGTTTGCGCAGTCACACCTCACAGCCAAGTAACAGAAGGAAAAAGTGAATTATAGTATGCTTCACAGTTTGTCTTTACATTGTAAAAAAAAAAAAAAAAGATAATTTTACAGCATTTACAATAATAAAATAAAAGTTTAAAATTTATACATGAAAAATAAAGTTAAACTAAGGGCACAACCCAGTCAGTGTAATCATCGGGACTTTTTTCTCTCCACAGAGAAAACACATGACAATGCCATGCAAAGCTGACATTAGACAGGGGAGTATGATTTTAGCAACACCTGCCAAAATCATACTCCCCTAGATTACAGGCTTCTTACTGTAGGTTTGGGCATCTGGGATTAAAAAAAATATCGATTTTATGTGTATTTAGTCTGTGTCACTGCATATGCATATGCAGTGTAAGAGACCTGATGCACCTGCTCATAGAATCTTCAAAAATGTATCTTGGGGTTTGGAGTCTTCAAGCCCTTTTTTCTCCAGTCATTAGATCTAATAAACAGGTTATGTACAGGCAGGTACAGTGTATGAATTTAGGCTACTTATTAAGGAATTATTATTCATATATTCATATTATTATTCATTCATTCTTTAATCAGTAAAAATGATCTCTCTCTATCCCTCTTGCTCTTTCTCTCTCTCTCACCAGACACACACACAGGGAAAAAAGAGACTGACACGAAGATTACTGAACCTAAACGTAGGAGTTTATTTAAAAGTAGCAGTAACATAAAAACCAAAGTACAAAACAAAACAAGTCAAAACAACCACAGATTGCATTTTTAGTAGTTTGTTTTGTTCCCTTGATTAAAGGTGCAATAGGAGATCTTGGAAAATGCTAACTTTAGCCTGATAGCACTGAAAGCGAACGTCCCACCCTCCATGCAATCACTGTCCAAAGTCACGCCCCCTGAACGCATTTACGCTCACAGACCAGAGACAACATTACTACAATAGGCTACATCAGGTTCTCAATTCCAGCCCATGTTCCGAAGTGAAGTAAACTTCAGCAGGGTGCGCAGAGGTATGCTAATACATATGTTGACAGGCAGGTAGGAAAGCATATTAAAACGCTCGGACCGAGCGTTTTGATTGGACGAACATTTCTTGATCCTACACCTTCCACAGAATATATAAATACAGATAAATACATTTAGACCACTTAACTTAATGATTGCTATCGGGATGTGAAGAGACTTTCAACCAGCATAACAAAAAAAATAAAATTTCTGAAGACAATCACCTATTGCACCTTTAATATATATAACATTTACAAACCGTTTCTCTTCCTAACGCACGTATGACCGAATCAATATGCAATTAATAAATTGATCATTTAAATGTGCTGCAATTTCATACTGTCATGGTGTTCATTGTGAGGAAACTACCGTCTCTGAACAGTAAACAAAAAGACTGCCGTGTCTAGTGGACTGACGTCATGCAGATTCTGGCAGGGAGTCGAAATTCGGCACAACACCGGCGCACCGCTGTCTGTATGCTGGGGCTTACTTTGTCCCATCTCTCCCGCTAATAATGCACCTGAGTCATGATAATAAATCATCTAAAACACTAATCATACTAAATAAGATGCGATATAATGATTTAAATGTTTGCATTTTCACGTTGAGGCGTGCCACTCCAGAGCCTCCACACTTAGGATGACGCAATCAATCACAGATCTAGTCGTAAAGCGTGTCAAAATGACTATCCTCAAACTATAAAGGTTTAGGTCATCCAAATATGTCTCCATTTTTACCGTCATGATTTTCTCGTGCTCATTTGAACGTTCGTTTATAAGTGTGGTGTAAATCCGTTCATCATACAAAGCCCTTGCTCTTCTTCAGAAGTCGTTGTCTTTTAGCTCTCATCTGATTATTTTTACAATGCCTTAATGACATTTTGGGATCTTTCAACAGGAGGGTGAGTACATAATTTTTTGGGTGAATTATACCAGACAAAAACGGTAAGCCGAGTCTTGAACAACACTAAAGGCGGGAGTACACGGTGCGATTCTGAAGTCAAGTCAAGTCAAGTCAAGTCAAATCACCTTTATTTATATAGTGCTTTTAACAATACAGATTGCGTCAAAGCAACTGTACAACATTAATTAGGAAAATAGTGTGTCAATAATGCAAATATAATGCTGAATAATGCTGAAGGTCGGAACGTCGTGAGCTCTGGCACATGTCACGATTGAGTTTATCCGAAAATCGTACGGAGGCAGTCACACACGACACGATTTTACAAACGCTTACATAAGCATCACGTTTCATAAAAATATGGATTCTGAGGATGAAATTGTTTTCTTTGTGGCAGGCGGCTTGTGACGGAAAAAAAAAAAACGAAGACAAAGGACATTGCAAAGAGAATGGCTGAAAAGCAGAGAAAAGCATGGACTTTCTGCTCTTCATAAAGAACTCGAGGAGTAGGCCATTTCTGAATTTCTGCTCGTTTTGCCGGAAATAAAACAGGCATATTCATTCATAAAGCTGAACGGCAAATTTGGCACATTCGGAATAACAAATAAAAAATAGAACTGTATAATTAAACTAAAATTATTATAGAATATGGTTTTTGTCATCTTCTGATTGGAACTTCAGATGGATCGCCAAAAATGCTCTTTTTGTTTACTTTTTGGTTTATTTTTTTTTGTTCACACGCACATGCAGCCACGATTTAAACGACAGCCATCCCATTTTTTTGGACATGTTTGAAAATGATCGGGAGGTGCTGTAACGTCTCCGACGGCCCCAATCTTTCCACAACGGTATGGCGAATACATCGCGCATCTGTGATTTTTCACGGAGAACAAAAATCGCCTGCGAGCTCGTACAACAGCAAAAATCACACCGTGTACGCCCGCCTTAACTCTATATCACGAATCAAACCAATACACATCGTCGCAGTTTTGTACCTTGACAAGCCTCAATATAATTATGTATGTTATTGAGATCTGTTTGGTACAACAAAAATCTTCCCAAAAAATCTTCCTTTGTGTTCCAGCAGACAAAGAACGTATACAGTTTGGAACAACTTGAGGGTGAGTGAATGATGATACAGAATTTAACTGTTTTTTTTTTTTTTTTTTTTTTTGTTTTTTTTTTATTTGGTCAACATCCCTTTAAGGCAATTATTTTTCTAGGGATAGAACTTGGGGTCCTTGATTTAAAGTTGTTACCGTCAGACTGATAATAGCACCTCTGCCAAAAGTGTTCTGCATGTGTTCAGTGATTAGAATATAAAGCTTACAAAACTTTTTTGATAAACTAGTGTTATAACCAAGAATCTGCCCTAACAAAATTTATGGTCGTTTGGACTCGGTTTGTGGCAAACATGCCTAGTGTGAGTACACCCTTAAACACTCTGGTTCTTCAGGACATGAAGTGAAGTCAAGTTTTGTGCGGAAATGAGTGATGTTTTCACTTTAGGCGTCTGTGGTACCACTGAGGGGTCTCGTCATCTTCCTCTGCCTGCTTCATCTGTGTGTTCAAGGCATTCAGGGTGTGAACACTGTGTGTCTTGCTAAAATGACCCAGTATTTTTATGACAAGTAGGTACATTTGTGCATGAAGGTGATGAATTAATCAATATATTCAGTTTGAACTGTGCATGTAGTTTGAAAGACAAAATGCACTTGAAACAAGACAAATACAATGTTTTATGATAATTGCAATAACCTTATGCTGTTTTATGTCTTTCAGTGTCCAGCCAAAGACCGGACAAGGAGCTGATGCTCAGTATGCATTATCAATCTATGTCCCACCAGCTCATTGTACAGATAAACATGCTAATATCGAGAATGAGTTTGACAAGTTTCAAGCAACACAAGTGAAAAACCTTCTCAATAACGGTGCCAAATGTGAATTTTGCACAAAGCCAACTGTCATTGCTTCCGGCCAGTGTTAAAATAGATGAGAAAACAACAGAACATTCTGAGCATGTTCTGCTCTATCCTGTAGGTAACTCTCTCATGGACAAACTTCTAGCAAAGGCAAGAGACCAAAGCTGTGTAGTGTTCTATTCATACAACTCACCTTGTGTGAAAACATGCCTTCAGAGTGCAGACAATATTCTGGAAGGCCTTAGAAATTGGATAAATAAAAGAAAAGGCCAAATGAACGCCTTTGTCTTCCAAGAGATCTGGCAGAAGGACAAGGACAAGGATCTCCAAACAGAATTTCAAAACATTGATGCGATAGTGCCTCTTTATCGGTGTATGAGAAACAGTAATGTGATGGAATGTCGGAAATGTGTGGAGAATAAAGTTGTGGATCCCTTCTGTCTGCCCAAAAAGAAATAAGTACTTTTCCTTTTCCAGGAATCGCTTACATCAGTGATCAAACTGTGATGTGTTATTAGTGAATGATTTTCTCTACATAACTTTCATTGAGCTTTTATTCTTTTTGCCCAGCAAACACATTAGGCTATCTACTCGATCTGTGCCTGATAAACGCATGTAATCACGTATTCTTTGAGGCATTGCATAATGTGTAACGTATACAGTTTTTGTAAACAATAAATTCTGCTCATGCATATCTAGTTGACTTGCTCTTGACTGCTTCACAAAATATTCTTTTGACCAAACAGTGGCGCATATTTTTAGAGATGTAACGTTATGCAAACTTCTTATCACGATTATAGTGACCGAAATAATCACGGTTATCAGTATCATCACGGTATTGTTCAAATGTGCTGGAAATGTTCAAAAAGTACTGACACACAAATCACTTAACCAAGTTTTATATTTAAAATCAACAAACAACAAATAAAAGGACTTTTTGTTTGTATAAACACTAAAACAGCAACGTTACCAATGATGTCCGGATTTTAAATGACAACATGACTGACAACAGTTTATCTAATAACATGTATGAAATGTTCAAATAAAACTATGAAAAGGTTTCAGAAAAGGAAGCTCACATTTCAGCCTTTAAATAAAGATAAGTCAAAATGATAACAAAAAAAGCATTTTATCTGCTCCATAAATAATTTAGAACTTATCCGATTGTTTACAATTTATCGAACACATAAGTGTTTTCAACAAACCGGTCAAAATTTACAGGACATGAAAATCCGGTCCTGTTTTTTTGGCCAGACAAAAACTGCAGACAGGCTGAATTGTATATATAACTCTCTGAAAATCCGCTCTCTTACACTAGGTGGCACTTATGGAACAGTAGAATTACAGCTGTTTTTCTTAACCTCCGTGGACAAAGCAGCACTGCAATTAAGAACACGTTATTAGGTATTACATGGAGTGAAAATGAAAACAAAATGCCATTGAATCTTTTCTGAAGACAGTCAGAACCTTCACAGGTACATTCATATATTCATTTGTATAATTCCCCTTTTACTCTTTTTTAACCTTGCAGCTTTCCACCATGTTTTCACACAAAACTAAATTTTAGGAGCACCTTCTAATCAAAAATGTTATCAAAAAGTAGCCTTCCCATTACTAGGTGATATTTGACTCCTCTAACTTTATTAAAAGTATGTCATCTTTTGTCAAATTCTTAAAAAAAATTATATTTTATAAGCTTTTTAAAAATTGTAATTAAAACGACAGAATAAGAACAAGTAGAATAAGAAATATAAGTTACCAATCAAATTAAATCAGTATTAACAAAATTAATTTGTAGAGGTGGCACAGAAGAACACAAAGGTGGCTTGTAGGTACATTTTCAGATGTTTAGTGAGGCTCAGAGGTGGCATGAGTGCAAATAAATCCATAAATTCATGATGAGAATAATGTTTTAAATATAAAATTTTGAATATAGAAATATTAAATGATTTAAATAACTGAAAAGATACTTTAAAAATGAAACTAAAACTGCCAGCAGGTGGCGGCAAGTCACTAATTTTATCACTGAATCATTCATTCAATTGAATCGTTCGAACAGCTGATTCATTCAGGAACGAAGCAAGTGACTCTTTATGAATGGGTAATCATGAATCACTGACTCACTAGATTTGTTTAAAAACGCAGTTCATTCATAAACTAAACACAGCTGTGTTTGAATGGAGATGCGCAGCGGCTCAGCAGTTACTTTAAAAAAAAACTAATTTCGTTGATGAAATAGAGCAAAATCAGGCAATACTGTTATAGTCAGACAATGTAAGTCACTTAACATTAACTCTGGTTTATTGAATGCTATGGTATTAATCAGTATCAATTTACAACTCCCTTAAGACCTTAACAAGCTGCACTCCTACTTAGTTCATCTCGATCTCACTTTATAATCAATGAAGTTCTCAATATTGCACAATGAATCTCTTATTTACATCTTGTCTACACTTTGCTTATGAAAGGATTCGTGATATGTCTGTGATACATTACTCAACACTGCAAAAACACATAGAAACATTTGAAGCTCCCCTCAGCGATCACAAATATGATGATGATCGGGTCAGTCGCACTGGTGCTACAAAATTTTTTTTCCATAGTTCCCCCACTCTATTCAGGGCTCTACAGTGGGACCATTTCTGTCACAGTCGCATTCGCTACTGCGTGCGACTGTGACTGAAATGGTCCCACTGTAGAGCCCTGAATAGAGTGGGGGAACTATGACGTCACTCTGTAGGCGGATCGGCTGTTAGCATCACACTGGTTCCCTCGACAAAAAGCCAATAGGATTTCTCCATAGGCTTTTGGATTATTGCAAAAAATAAGCTCTGTGTTCAATCATAGTTCATGAAACTTACAGGCTTTTTTCCCATCAAGATAATCTTCACTGAATCCATGCCTTCTTTCTTTGCTTGCACATTTGGGCGGCATTATGCAAATATATCCACATAGTGACCTAGATATGTGGGTGCGTGTTAGAACGAGACGTTTTAGGTAAGCGTGGCTGACTCTCAACTTTTATAAAGAATATCTCTTAGGATTTGAGACTTTAGTCTTTGCAAAACTTCAGGGATCTTATCTCGGCACATCAGCTTGGAACACTCCCAAGAGAAATGGGAAAAACTAGAATATTAGCATCATATGACCCCTTTAATTTGTTCCTAGAAGATGCTCCCCAGTGAGTAACAGTCACCTCTGGCTGTTTAAAGGATATTTTTTGATTGTAACCTTGAAACATGTATTTTCTAAAGCTGCTTTGATTGTGAAAAGCACTGTACTCTTACTAGAGTTAACCATGTTTTTACTATGGTAAAACTAGTAAACATGACTGTAGTAATCAGTTATTTTTTTCTCAAACTAAGGTTTTGATATCATGGTTCTACTATAGTAATATTTTAGTAATGCTGGTGTAAAGCTTGGTAAGCTAGTTTAGAAACATGGTAAAATTGTAGTTACTATGTTAATGATATGCTGTAGTAAGACCATGGTTTTGGTAGTTACTGTGGATTTACTACAACAATCATAGTTAAACAATGGTTGGCTATTGTACTGTAGTAAAACCATGGTTGATTTTGTGGTTGACTTTTGTACAAGAACAGAATGCTTCTATTTGAAAGTCACATTGGATTAAACCATCTGATAAATATACTGTAAATGCATTTGTATATTTAATCTGTTCACTGAAAATAAATTTACAATTGTGATTGTACATTGTTTTTGATCCATTATTGTGTGCAATGATAGTTTGGTTAGTAAACCAACTGATAATGAACCACGGACCGACCGTGGACCGCCAGCAAACAGTAATTATAAACCAGCGGCTCGTCAGCGGAACGCTGTCTGAAAAGCGGGCGGCGGCACATGGTGGTACCCGGAAGAGATGAGCAAAACACCGGTGGGCCGCTGGTCTTATGTTAGCCAGCTTAGTAACGGTTCAAGTGAAACTTTAACGATGCATAAAGTTTCATTTTAACCATTACTAAGCCGGTAAATGTGATGTTTACATGGACATCCGTATCAGTAGGAAAGCGATAAAACGAGACTTCCATCTGAAGACTTGTGTTGCATTTCGGGGCAAAGCAAAAAAAACATTGTCGACCAACAATATAAAATGCGGGAAACTATTAACTGGTAAGTCTACAATTAATTGTATTACAAATTATACTACAATTGGAAAATACTGTAAATTGATAAACTGTTCAGCGTGATGACGTTTAATGTCTCCAACAGAGCCTGTAGTCCCATTTAGCAAACTTGTTAGCAACCGTCTTTCTTAATAAACGTAACGGTTTTGAAAAATCATGAGTGGGGTGTAACTGGTGTGTTTTATGCTGTAGAATAAAACATGAAAGTATCTTGAGTCTGTGTGAACCACGGACCTTATTTTAGGGGATTTAACAAAACTCCCATTCAAACAAAACGAGACGATGGAACCGGAAGTGCTAAAATGCTAACTCACTTCCGGGTTTTTGCCTACAAAGTGACATCATAGTTCCACCACTCGATAGGACGGTTCAACGGTACAACATAAAAAAACGTTACTGCGATGCGCGGTTTTGTGGCCCTAACTTAACTTCCGGTAGACTTCCACAAACAATCAATAACAACAACAGCAAATTCCTCTAGAGTAGATTGTTTCTAATAATAAGCTAAATAAATAAGTAAATTAGCTAGCAAGTTAAAACTATGTCTAGTCATTATTATTTTGGGTTACCAGTAGAAGAAAAGAACCGTTATTTGGCAAAACGTAAATGCGACAAAGTTACACTACCAGACCCGTTCAACAAAATGTTGAGGCAAGAATGTTTTTCTACAGACCTGTCTGATTTTCCGGAGGTCACTCAGGTACACATCTTTGAATACCTAGTCGAGAAGGAATGTGTATATACAAGGGAGGCAAAGTTAAACGCATTCTAACCTACACAAATGGAAATACCTGTGTTGTTTACGGGGAAATCGAGGCGGATCAGACGCTTTCAAAGAGCTACTCCGCCTGGATCGTTGCGAGGAAGTCCGGCGAAGTCCAGAGTGGGCATTGTACCTGCATGGCAGGGTAAGTATGGCTGGCTATAGTATACAATACAGCTAACGTTACATTTTACAGTAGCATTTAGATAACCTTTTTCAATAAAATGTCTATCTGGATCTGTCCAGCAATGGAGAGGTGTGTAGTCAGTTGGTACGATTTGGCTACTTGGAGCCAGTGTGTCCAGGATGGATCCAGAGGGGCATCTGTTTGGTCACGGGGGGATAAGAGGGGAGCTTTTTTTGCAATATATATTTAATATAGAAATAGTATATCTGGGTCTTTTCCAATTTCAGTGTGAAATGGTGGCTTTTGTACAAACATCATATTATATGGCTACTTTTCCTATCATATTGTTTATATAATGTTATTTTGTATATATAGGATTTCAAATAGCCTTTTAGACCGATCACAACCAGTAGCTCAGTGCGCATTCTTGAAAACTGGCAAAAAGATAAAGGATACCAGCTACCCTCTGCATTCCCTCTCTAAATCCGATGGGTCACCAAAAAAGATTTTTAAAGCCCTGAAAGTAAGTTATATTTCATAACAAATCAACCAGTTGGTCTAATGTAAAAGATTCAGTACTATATATGTGGCAGTGTAGGTAAGGTCTTTTCACCATTTCTTTTAGGAAGTTGTGCCAGACTGTGCTCTCTTTTCTGTCATGTGTGACAGCAGTGAGACAGAACACAGCCTCTGAGTCAGGTAGTCAGGATTTCACCAGCAGTCAGGGAGAGCAGGATGCTCAGGGAAAGGAATTCAATGTGTTCAGCAGCTTAGCTTAGCCCCACAGTGAACATGGTAGTGCTCTGAGCTGTCCTAAGTGCACAACATTTTATGATGCCTTCATTAAACTAAACCCAGATCAAGTGGTGGAACTAGAGAGAAACACAAGAAAACAGAGCATAGAACCACTCTGGCACGATGCACGCAAGCTGCACATAACAGCAAGCACAGCCAGCAAGGTGCCTCAGCATGAGACAACTGACCCCGTTAAGTTTTTCAATGAACACCTCTAACCAAAGTTCCAGATAAGTGTGGCCACAAGATATGGGAAAGAAAGCGAGGGACTTGCAAAGGAGCAGATTAGGGAGAGGGGCTGAATAGTGATGGACAGAGGGTTGGTGGTGTGTGCAGGAGACCCATGGATGGCAGCAAGCCCTGATGGTATCACTGATAACAAGCTGCTAGAAGTAAAATGCCCCATCACACTCAGTGCTTGCACATCCCTTCATGATGCACTCACTGCAACAAACCAAGACATCAGAGTGGAGGGTGGGCAGTGCATTTTGAACCCAAAAGGCCCCAGAGGTTACTACAGGCAAGTACAGTTAGGGATGCACTGTCTCAGGCTGAAAACATCCTGTCTTGTTATTTGGACCCCAATACAGCACCTGGAGCTTGATATGCCTTATGACAAGGGTTTTGTCAATACATACAGTATATGCAAAGGCTACGTAGCTTTTACTTTAAACACATGCTGCCAAAATTTGTGGATTAATTTTTAGAGGGAAGACTGCAGTTGAGTGACAACTACATGAAAATGGTTTCAAAAGCAGCTCAGTAGTGCTGATCTAAAATCAGTCTAGCAAGAAAAAAGGTGAAAAAAGTGACACTTTTTCACTTTTTACATTAAATACATAAATACATTAAAAACAGCAGAAATCATATTCTACAGTACTTTATTCATCAGTCAATAAATCAGTATTTGTTAGTGTTCATTACTAAATATATAATTAAATTTTTTTATTTACAATCCATGTGAAACATTTTGAAACAAGTGCAACACTACAAATATTATAATACATGTTTTTGACATTTTAAAATATGTAATAAAAAAAAAATTATCTCGTACCAAATTAAGTTGTGGTTCAGTCCTGCTTTATTATGGTACAAGTGGTTTCCCCAAATTTGAAAGTGCAGCACAAACAATTAATATTTTATCTATTGTGCAAAGACTGTTATCATTTCTCCGTTTGACCATACTGACTGGCAGAGTTTTCCTATGGCCCTTTCCACATAGATTCTCACTCGTGACATTTTTCTAGAGTGTGTCACCTCTAATCCTGTCAATTGCTTTCTTCCCTTTGTAGATGCTGGTACATGAAGACGGACACATTTGTTGGCAAAATATTCAGGAAAAATGAAGCCTCTATCAACCATTACATGGTCTCCTTGTTCAAGAAGGTCAATCAACACAGAATTTTTTGTTATATCTTTGTCGCTAGCACGACCACCCCAGACCTTTGATAAAAATGTAATAGCTCCTGTTGGACTAATACCAACAAGGAACTTCATAGTATCATGTGATTTGTAGTGGGAGTATGGGATTGCTCGTGCTTGCAAACTAGTTGGCCTCTCAGTGAACACTTCAGTACAGTCTATTATACATCTAACTTTTTGGAAACCTGTAGTCTTGAAGAGGGTGGGGAGATTTCTTCTGATTTCTTTTCTGGATGGCCACCGGACAAGGCATTGTAATTCTTTAGCCATCAAATCGAGCCATTCATGAAAGATGTTTGAGACAACTCACTTTGAAGCGAAAAGCTAGGTCTCGATGAGTTAAGCCTAGACGAAGCTTCATCAGAACCACAAGAAACTGCTCGGGAAGGGTAAATATGGTTGATGATGCATTCCATATTGATGTCAGGTAAGTGAGGAGGGTGAAAAACACAGAAATAGATGGTAGACCAGTGTAAAAATGAGTGTGCTTGTCATCATTTAAAATAAAATCGGACAGACTAACAAACATATGAACTTGTAGTTGTTTTTCTTGAGATTCCAGTTTCTTCTCCAGTGAAGCCATTTTTCTTTTTAATTCAATGTTTTCATTCTGTAGCTGGTCAATGTCTGCCATTGACAGATCTGTACCCACAGCAGTGCATCCTTCTTCAGGGTCAGCCTGTGTGACCTCTAAGGAAGGTGAATCCATGGGATCAACCACAGATGATCTCCTCTGACATCGCTCCAACTTCTGTGAGCCATCAGTGGTGTTTTTGTGTGCGAATATTGATGGAACATAATCAGGATGGCATGGGTCCACTGATGGTGCACCTAGAATAAAACAAGTGACAGGAACAGTTAGTGTTGACAGTATTGCACCTTGCTGAGCATCATACATCCTTTGCATAATCCATACATTTTCTGGTTACATGCACATTTTTGTGTAAAAAATTCATTCTATGATATTGCTTAAAAATTATTAAAACATATTAGTAGCCTACTATTACAATGAAATTAGATCAGTCAAATTTATTTGTAGCACTTTTCACAATGCACATTGTTACAAAGCAGCTTTACAGATAAAATGTATCAGTGATAATGTAGTAAATTCATCAGTGAAAATGTAGTAAAAGTACTTATTTAGTAATTCATTTAAAGCTTCATTAGAAAAGCTATTGTATTTGTTGTCCCCAGGGAGCAAGCCATAGGCGACTGTTAAATACTGTGTTATAGTTCAAATCGTAGCTAAAGCGAATCAACTACTACATTGAGGTAACGTTAATGTGTAAAATTAATGTATACAATGTTATCTACGTGTGTACCAATAAATGTAGCTAATTCATAACTATTGCAGACTTGTTACTGGTCAGCTAGCTAATATCTGTCGCTTATCATGAGTTTGTTACCTGTAACGAAGTGAGTGTTACAGATCCTTGAATTCTTACCTGGCAGCCAAGCCTCTCTTCACACAGTGGTTATCCATGCTTGCCGTCTCGTCTGGTCTTTAGGAAACCGAAACATTTTTATTTTTGACAAGGCGTTTGTTCCAGAGGTCAGGTTGCATCCCACAGCACAACAAGCTGAGCCCAACTTCGGTCTACTCATCACCTTAACTTTAACTGAGTTTGTAGTTGGCGCAAGGATTCTATGAGGACAATGATCCATATTGTGTAGTCAGCATAACAATTTGGTCCCTCTGTAAATTCTCTTTGCCACCTTGAAGAATTCTCAGTTAATTAAAGTGTAGATAGACGGCTGGGAAGTAAGAAAACACACAGTCAAATGTATCTTCAATACTTCAATTTATTCATAGAAAATACAGATATTATATAGGCATATGTAGAGGGGAGTTTCAACCCTTTAACCAATAAGGATATAGATGACATACATATAGGATATTGGCCAAGAACATGTGTTTATATAAAATGGCCACATGTACAGAAAAAATGGACATATTAGGAATAGATTTTTGCGAAGAATGCTGAACTGTCTTTAGAGTTTCATCACGAACCTCATTCCTAGCTATCATGTCCTTATTTGGACATTTGAATCAAGAGAAGCTAATGTATACATTTAAGCATGCATACTTCGCATATGAGTAAGACATATTTAAACATAATATCAAGAGAGAGAGAGATGGATACAGAAGGAGGGATTCAGAGAGAATGCGTTGTATATAGAAGTGTTAGAGAGAGAAAAAAAGGAGGGGTGAGACATCTGGAACATTCTCTTAACAAGACAGAGAGTGTTTTCTAACAAACATCATAAATAATAATTTATATCTGAACAAAATTAAACGCAACACTTTTGTTTTTGCCCTCATTTTTCATGAGCTGAACTCAAAGGATTAAGACTTTTTCTATGTACACAAAAGGCCTATTTCTCTCAAATATTGTTCACAAATCTGTCTACATCTGTGTTAGTGAGCACTTCTCCTTTGCCGAGATCATCCATCCACCTCACAGGCATATCAAGATGCTGATTAGACAGAATGATAATTGCATAGGTGTGCCTTAGGCGAGCTGGAAACTTATTAGCCATATTTCTGACCTGGCTTTGCCATATGGAGGAACTCTCTTTTATGAGTGTCATGAATCCTTCTCTGCAAAAGCTGCCATGTTCATTCAGCGATTTAATCAAAGACTAGTCTGCTCTGTAGTCAACATAACTCTCATCAGCAGACACTTTACTGGTCACCAAGCTCTCTCCTGCTCCATCTCCGGCTCTCACACTCATACTCCCAATCTGTGCCCCATATCTGTGTCTCTCCAAACTAAGCCTGGCACAAGCTTTCAACCTGTTTACTCTAAGGTGATACTTATTGCCACTCCAATGTGCTACGATTTCAATGAAAATATTTATAAGTTCTATAATTATAAATATGTTCATGCTTGTAGTAACTGCAAGGATGGTCATCCAAAATCTGTGTGCCCGAGACTAACCCGTTTTTTTAAAAAAGGAGGAAAAAGAAATAAAACCATCAACCCCAAGTCAACGTTTCCAGGCTGGGAAGGATGCTGAGATTTCCAAATTATCGAATTAATCCTATAGGAATCACTACTCTTAAATATTCGGGGAAAAGGCATTTAATTATTGACCTGTCTGCCCCTCATAATGACACAGCTCAAAGTATCAATAGTCTTATTCCTTTAGCTCATTTTTCTCTGTTTTATGCCACCGTCGACGACACAATTAAATTTATTAAACAAGCAGGAAGGGGCGCATGGCTCGCAAAGGCAGACATCTCAGACGCCTTTAAAATTACGCCTTTACATCCATCACAATGTCATTTATTTGGTGATAAATGGAGGAAAAACGTGTATTTTTCAGTTACGCTCACCTTTGGCTGTCACAGTAGTCCAAAAATATTTGATACACTCTCAGAGGCACTGTGTTGGATTTTTCTTAATAACTGCAAATTGCCGCATTTGCTTCACCTTTTAAATGGTTTTCTGCTAGTGTATTATCCAAATGCAAAGCCAGACCGCTGCATCTTGGCACTTAAAGCACACCTTCGACGGTTTAGGTGTTCCTCTTTCTGAGGAGAAAACACTAGGTCCCCTTAAAACCATTGAATGCTTAGGCATCATCCTAGATTCCAACCTTATGCAAGCCTCGCTGCCCTTTGAGAAATGAAATCGCATTAGAGAAGTCATGAGAAATGCCCAGGAGTCAGTATCCTTTTTCAAAAGTGATTTGCTCTCTTTGCTAGGCCATCTTAGTTTTGCGATGCGTATAGTTCCCCAGGGCAGGTTTTTATCTCCATGCTGCTTGACCTCTCCAAGTCAGTTGAAAACCTTTTAATACATAGTTGCCTAAGATGCAGGTTGCAGATCCGATCTCAGGTTCTGGTCTCTGCTCCTCGATAACTGGAATGGCATCTCATTTTTCTACAATGACGATCTGGAGACTTCTGCAGCCCTCAAGTTGTACACAGATCCTTTGGTTACATTTTTGATGTCATGTAATGGTTTTACATTTTGAAGTTGTGGTTGCATGTGCATTAAACATTAAGCAAGGTTAATGTATTGTTTGTTCTTTCTTTCAGCTCATTATCTGACAGAATCACTCTCCGTTTGCCGCTGTTTCCGGAGTGAATTCAGACTATAAAAGAACGACCATCGGCTCACAGACACCATCATCTACTGAAGAACATCTTCAAGCCACAGTCTGATCCAGGTAAGATCATGTGTTGTGTCGTATTGCCTCGTATATTGTTTAATTTAGTTTTGGGAGTCTTCTTTCAGGTCCTTGTCAGAGCCACTTCTCATTTTAGGGTTTGTGTTCAATAATGAGGTGATCAGCTCATAAACATCATCATCTGTCATACTGTATGTTGTTAACTATATTTGTATTTCAGCCTCTGGTATCACTGATTGTTTGTATTTAATCAAACTAGTTTCCTTTAATTAAAAGTGCGTGCAATTTCAGTTTTACTATCGGCACTGAATGGAATAACGACACAGATTGCACAGAGTTCACAAAGCAGCAAAAGAATTAGGAAAGTCAGAGCATTTGTGCTTTTTCTTAGGATTTGCAGGTTTCTTAGTTAACTGAGGAAGTGCAAAACACTGTGAAAAATAAAGTAGAAAGCAATTTTAGTAGATGTACCAAAAATTTCACTCAAATTACCCCTTTTCACAATTTTATTTTTTTCAGTTTAACAGTCATTACAAATCATTTATATGACATTGACTGAGTGAACCTTTGAGTGTGTTTAATTAGGGTTTGAGCTGAACTCTTGTTTAGGCTGAGTTGGACCCTCACACATCTGCTTCTGTGGATTCCTGCAAGAAAAGTCAGCTTATTTTATTTGTCATTGATGTTATTGTGTTCTACTCACTCCTCGTCTTATTTCAGCATACAACTTGCTCAATAAACACCATTCACTGAAACTTCCCCAGTTGTCTTGCTCCTTACATGTCAGTAAGATCTCATTATTTCGATTAGAAATGTTACAGTTAAACTTGCCTACTAAATGGACTGAAAGTTTATTCACATCTGTTTGTATCTCAACTATGTTCTCCGTCAGACCAACAACATGGCAGTGGAAAATGCGACGCTGAACGTTCTACTTTGATTGCTGTGTGGAAGAAAGAAACACAAACCAACTGGCCAATTCTGTCATAAATGTAAGTTGTTCAGTATTTATTGTTTATTGAACAATTTTATTAAAGCAATATCACACTAGCAGTTGTGCTGTGATACTGAATATTCAGAACAACATTCTTATGATATTGTTTAAATAAAAGATTTTATGGGCAGAGGGATTTCAATGTTTATTTTCATACTTCTTTAATATATGTGGTTTTTAATGAATTGTAACGGTGCTGACGAGACGTGAGACGTGTGGATCCATCTGCATGCTTTTAATAGAGAGACGTGGTAAACAGGCAGGGACAAACAATGGCAAACAGGTATATGGCAGACAAGACACAAGAATAGTCCTAGGGCTAACATAGGTCACTGATCGGCAGACAGAATCACAGGGGCGAGACGAGAGTGAAAAAAACCATGAAAACAGGTGCATAAGATTCAAAAGTACGAGGCAAAACCGGTGGAAGGCAAAGAGAAAGGAAAACCGCGAGGAACTCGGACTAGGGTTATGGGGTACAGGCTTAACAATACTCAGCAGAGAAAGGTGGTGGTTAGAGTGGGTGTTATATAGTGAATGAGGTAATTAGAAACAGCTGTGTACAATGAGTGCAAATCAGTGCAGTGTGAAAATCATGAAAAGAATGATGGGATATGTAGTCCAGGATCCTATGCAACAGTTTGTGTTGTGGGAGAGTCAATGTAATGAAAGGGTGACCTCTTGTGGTGAATAAAGCAAGGGAGAGTCTTGCATGAACTCGAATGTCGGGGACATGAATAATGTATTTTAGAAGCATTTGTACAGGGATAGTTGAACTAAAAATGTCGATTCGCTAACCCTCATGTCGTACTGAACTCTTTTTCCCAACATTCAGACCAAATTAATATAATTTTTTATGAAATCCTGAGAGATTTCGTCAGGGCCTTCCACCTGACGTCATGCCAATGGGCAGGAGTTCATAAAGAAACCCAGATGTCAATTGGGCGATTATAGTCTCATTCTTCTGATCGAGACATTGATTTACCATGATGAACTGATTTAATATAGGCTTTTAATATTTCACATATAAGAGCATGATCACGGCTTGGCTTGTTGTGTCGCGAATCATGAGGTTCATGTTGTCAGCACGTTTGAGATCTGTAAGAGACGCAATGAGGTTCTGTTTATGTTTGCTGATCAGTGTAACTATGTGAATAAAAGCCTACATTAAATCTGTTCACCAGATAAATTGATCAAATCTCCTCAGAAAATTTGGACTAAACCAGTCTTTTGAAGTATCAAAGTGCTAGTTGGTGCGAATAGTGGAAGGGAGCCAGAAAGCTCTCAGATTTCATCAAAAAATGTCTTAATTTGTGTTCTGAAGATGAAAAAACAATTTCAGGTTTGAAACAACATGAGGGTGAGTAAATGATGACACAATATTCATTTTTGGGTGAACTATCACTTCAATACACACAAGCCGCTATTCGAATGGGCAACATTTAGACAGAAGAAGCATGTTCGTGCCGCATCAAATAAGACATTTTTACCTTGAGCGAATTAAGCATTTCTTACATATTGAAACTAATGACTGGTTTGTTATTTAGTGCTTCCTCTCAGGAATTTGTGAAACAATGGCACAACATAACATCAGCATCAACTGGATGCACATTGTGATTTATTGCAAAACGATAGGGTTAGTGGAGGAATTTGAAAGAAGGTCAATATCTATGCCGAACTGTATTTTATCCAGATGTCCTGACTTGTCAGTCATTGAGATCCAATGCCATGATGTCGTTAAAGTCAAATCTGATTGGCCCATTGTGTTTTCTCATGCAAATTCCGCGGCCTGGCGCGCTTCAGTTTTTGTAGTCATTTGCTACTTTCAGATCTCATAAGTCAGGTCATTTGTTTTGTTAAAATGAAAGGAATGCTATGGCAACAACCTCCATCTTCTACCCAAGCCCGACACTTAATCTGACTGGTGCATATGACTATTCTTTGATTGTGGGTCTGTATTTTATGGCGTGTGTGGCTTTTGAACGATATCTTCTGGTTTCTCATCCTATCTGGTACAAATCTCACCATTCACTCAAACTCTCCTGTTTTACTTCTGTGATCATCTGGTTTGTGCCTCTGATCATCGCAGAAATATACCCCCCTGATATGTCTTTTAATACTCAACCCATGTGTATAGCGTGTTTAATTCCCTACCCCATAATCATTCTCTGTTTTGCTGGCACTTGGCGAGGTCTTTCTCACTCAATATCACTGACTGCTTTTAAGCGCAAATTCATTTTGGGCAGTTTGTTCCTGGTGTTGTTGACTTACACATTTCTAATTCTCCCTTTTGTGATTATGCTATTGATTATATATAATTTTGATGATCACAGTTTTTTTCATCACAATTTATTCTTTTTAAAATGTGTGTACTATGTGCAGTTGCTCCTCTATGTGAATCCAATTGCTGACTGTTTGCTGTACTTGTTCATAAGGCCTGATGTTAGTAATATGATGAACTCTGTCCGTTGCTGTCATAGACATCAGAGTTGGAAACACAACCAGGACGAACACTCTGTAGTGAATCCACAAAACAGCTGCTCTACTGTAGTGTGCTGTATTTAAGCTCAAAAGCCTGCATCTCATTCGCTGAACGCCTGCAACTGCTACCTACCTTCGTTCGTATAAAAAAGCACGGCGGCTGCTAAATGAGGGGCTGAAAAGCACTGCAGCTATATTTTAAATTAAGTCAATCATGGCTAAGGCCGGGGGTTGCGGGGGGGGTTTGGGGTTTTTGTTTTTTTTTTGTTTATTTTATTGGGGGGAGTTTTGTTTTACGTTGCAAGCACACTTAATTTCTAGTTTAATGCTGTTATGACATTTATGCTTGTTAGCTGATTTTTCCTAATGTGATGAGTCGGCTGTCTCCCCCCTAATGACCCCATCCCTGAATCGTGCTCCCAACAGGAGTGGGTGTGTGAGAGAGGAGGGCGGTGAATGGAGTGAACGTAGCCTCGTCACCGCCGCTGTTAAAGACCGAGCGTCTCTTCTCCGTGCAGCGCGCTGGCGTCCTCGTGGCCTTCATGATTTCCCTGCACAATGAGCACAACAGATCCCCTTTGGACACTTTATTCCCTGTTTTGGACATTTTATGTTGGTTTTCTGTTAAATGAAAGCCTCTCCGAGGCCTGTGTCTGTCGTGTGCTCCTCCCGTGACACTATGCATGAACATTTCCCATGCTCGTTTTAGAGAAACAACTGCAATATCAAAGGGATAGTTTACTCAAAATGAAAATGACATTTATGTCAATGATCACATTTTTTTGCCTAAACTATCCCTAAAAAGGCTGATTTTATGTGCAAGATGAAAGAAAAGTATATTAGAGTTGCATTAAGTGAACTTTGCAAAAGTATAAAATATTAAGCAGCACTCGAAAATTACATTGCAATCTAAAGAGGTGGTAAATCATATTGTTGTGAGTATTTGTAGAAGTGTGCTATATAGATGACTGTATTGTTTCTGCTTCACTGGTAAAGTAAGAGACTGTCTTGCAGTCTCTCTTTTTTGTATATAATAAAGAGCTTACTGTTCTCTGTTTATAGCTTACTGTTCATATTTTTACTCAAAAATAATAAATTTATGGTATATTGCTGGTGTGTTTCAAAGACACTCATTATTAATTTATAATGTACTTGTGATACAAAAAAAGTACACTTTATTATCACTAATCAAGCATGTAATTAGGCATAAACTTAAAGAGTACTAAGTATACTTGAAGTTGTTCCAATTTAGCATATAAAAGTACACTATACACATTTAAAGTTATACTTAAGTATATTTTAGTTGTAATGAAATTATAGTAATTACAAAAATAGTTGTTCCAATGCATATTTCAAGTTTAACCAATACTTTACACACTTGAAGTAGACTGACAATTAGTCTGGCTGCAAGTGTACTTAACATATTTGTTTTCACTAGGGCAAACTGTAAATCTCCTGTATCAAACCCATACTACTTAATAGAATGAACATCATGATTAGCAGTGAGGAACTGTATCGTATGTCACGTCATATTTCTTCCAGTGTATTGCCAACATAAACAGTAATACAACATAATTGACACCAACCGCCCGATGTAGCATCACCATGATACAACATCTTTAAGTTGAAAAGTAGGTATTTAACTAGAACGAGATCAGGCTAAAATTGTAAGTGTAGACACATGGAGAAGTATATGTTGTCCTTTAGCACTCTTGCATCAAGTTTGTTTAGGTGGAGGCCATCCCGTTTAAACAGTTGTCTATGGCCCAAGAAAAGATTGAAGTTGTCGATGAAGTTGACTCCTTTTACAGGGTGTCCGCGGCTTAAAAAGTCTTAAATAACGTTTTCCTAATAAAAGGCCTTAAAAGTCTTAAATTCAGATTCTTAAATATTTTTTGGTCACATTACCGCTAAAATATCTTACGTCTGACGGACCTAATGACTGTTTACAATCTTGGACAGACCGAAGATTTTTTCTTCCCCGCGTTAAGTTACTGCGTCATCAGAGAGAATTGCAGTAGCAGAATACAGGTCGAACTACCTTATAATGTTCTCAATAATATCAGTAATAATATAGGTCGAGCTACAGCTGATCAGCCTTCTAGCTAGTTTAAAATGTCCCCAACCGGACAAATAGTCTGATTAAAACATAAGTGACAAAAAATAAAAATAATAATAACATGCGAAGCATGGATATGCGAGAATGATTCTTCTAATTTGATTAACCTACATTCAATGTAAACTGCTATTTATAATGGATAGTGTATGTATTTCTGGTATCAAGGTCGCGCTGTTGAGTCTCACTCTGTTTGTCTATTTGTGAGAGACTTCAGAACAAATGAGCGTAACAGCACACGTAAACTCAGAAGAAACACACTAAGGTAAAAATTCTAAATGTTTAGTTTATTCATAACATGATATAGTTAAGTAACATACCATGACAAGTGAGCTATTTTGCTGAATATTCTTACGACGCAAAAAGCATGCAAAACACCTTCAGAGTGCAAGCATTACGTGAAGTCTAGTGCGCGTGCGCATTTACAGTGCGCTCTTTCACTGCATGATTCGGTCTATTAAAATACATTCAGAATGATCAGAAATTCAATACATGGGGGCAGAAAGTTTAAGTATTTATACAACTTCATATAGTTAATTTCACATGAAGAGTCCGTTTTTTTCTCCACAAAATGACCACTATTACAAGTGTGTTATTGATTTTTTGGTTGCACTTTATTTTACAGTACGTGCACTTACATGTGCTTACAGTGTACTTACAGTGTACCTACCTAAGAAAGTTCTGGTAATATAAGGTAACTATATGGGGCAGGGTTAGGTTTAGGGTTTGGTTCAGGGTTAGTACCTAGTTATTACCTAGTTATTGTAATAACATTAATAAGTACATAGTATATACATGAGTAACAGGACTGTAAAATAAAGTAAAACAATTTTTTTTTTTACAACAGTTCAATAAACTATAAGTTAATATCAAGATCACCAATTGCCTGTTTTTTGCACTATTTCGACAACAAAAGAATTCCAAACAAAGTCCACAGCCACTGAGCTGTTTTTGCTTCTGAGCAACATGATTGTTTCGTTCCTGGAATGAATCAACATGATTCAGTTTCATCGCAATGACTCCACTTATTAACAGGTGACCACTGCCATCTCCTTGCGTTTTAAATTTCACATTTTAAAGTACCGTTTTTATTATTAAATATTTTTTTCAAATTCAGTATTTTTGCCAAATGTTTTTATATTTACTTATCAAAACATTATTTTCTGCCTTTTGGTTAAAATAGGCCTTTGTAAAGGTAAATAAAAATATGCAGATTTAAGTTGATAGAACATTGATGAAAATATTCCTTCAAAATAAATTGTGTGCACCACCAAAAATCTTGGTGATGTAGTGCTTTTGTGGGGATATTTTGAATGGAATATTGTCTTTTGATATGAAAAGTTCACTGTGTATCTTAGTAAAATATATAATTTATTACGGTGATGATATTTTGTTTTCTTTTTACGTTAAACACATTCAATTTTACATATATGTATGTAATATAATGTGTATTTCCATTACAGGTTTAGGTCTGAAATTTCATGTAAGGTGGTATTAAAAAGGTCTTAAAAAGTCTTCAATTTAACTTGTTCATGTCTGTAGAAACCCTGTTTTAAACTGCAGATTCTTTGTAGCCATGTGTTCAGCCCAAGCAACTGTGAAAACATGTTAGTTCCTCTTGCTGGGAGTGGTCCACTGATAAAAGACTGAACTTTAAGTCTTCGTAGTGTTTCAAGGAGTTCACTGAAATCCTTCTTAAGGATTTCTGACTGCTCTTTCCGAATATCATTCTTTCCCACATGGATGATAATTCGATTTGCAGTCTTGTGCTTCATCAGAATGTTCCGAAGTTCCTTGTTCACATCAGAGACGGTTGCTTGATGAAAGCAGCATGTTGTTGTATTTCTGCTACTGTTGTTTCTGATAATGGAGTCGCCCACTCTCAGAGTCCTGGGCTCGGGGCTCTGAGCTGAAAGCCGTTGTCTGCTCGACCTTGAGCGTCTGTTAGTAGTGATGTTAGCTGGTGGCTGATCCGATCCATGTTTAATCACGTTTGGGGATTCCTCACCCGCATTCATTAATGCTTCAAATCTGTTCTCAAGATGTATAGGGAGTGGTAGAATACCAGTATTCACAAGCCTTGTCACAGCCATATCTGGGGTAGAGGATGCTAAAGCAGCAATATAAAATACTCGTGACAATCTGATGTCTCTACTGCCTTTGGGTCTCGCTCCCTGTTTGTGCCATCGATTTGTGTGACAATCAGTTTCGGCTTGTTCCTCTACACTTTGTATAAACTGTTGAGATTGACTAGATTCATGGGACTCACCGGCTGTATGCTGAGGGGGTCCATGATGACGGTCTGCTGTGTGTTCTGCCTGTTTTGGAAGTCCAGCAAGTAACTTTGTTTCAAGAACTGTAATCCTTTGTAGAAGTTTGCAGTAGTTGATGCAGCAAGTAGATTCCACAGGAGGCATTTTTTTCTCTTTTGTTTGAATGTGGGCAGCTTTGTTTTCCCTTCTCCGGAATGTAAGCTGTTGGCAGTGGGAGGCAAAAGTCCCCTTTTTTGTAGTAATATTCCAGTCCCAAAGAGTTTTTAGTTTGAGTGTTTCTGCCAAAAATGTGTTGTTTGAGCACTGTGCTAATCTGCTGAAGTAAAAATCTTAGAAAAATCTGAGAAAAGTACAGAAATAGGGAGCAAAGCGCAGAGCAGTAAGCAAAAACGTCCGAACGTTAGCGAAGCCGGAGTCATTAAACCTGAATACACAGACTCATGGGGACTTGTGTCACGGTGGGTACCTAAATTGAGGTCCCCACGGGTAAAAAAGCTAATAAATCACACAGAATGAAGTTTTTTGAAAATCTAAACGTAACCCTTTTCTTAACCCTAGGGGTTAATTTAATTATTTCTCTAACACAAGTCCTGGATTCCCGGCAGTTGGATGGTGAATTAGGCCGGTATTTTATTTTTATTTGTACAAAAATCAATTGTAAAATTAATTTTCCTCCTGCGCCAATTTCACTAAAGATCAATTAAACAATCCTTAATTTCAATTCCCAAGGATTCCGTAACTTCGTAAATTAATTAAAGGGGTCATATGATGCTGCTAAAAAGAACATTATTTTGTGTATTTGGAGTAATAAAATGTGTTTATGTGGTTTAAAGTTAAAAAACACATTATTTTCTACATACTGTATATTATTGTTTCTCCTCTATGCCCTGCTTTTCTGAAATGCGTTGATTTTTTACAAAGCTCATCGCTCTGAAAAGCGCGCTTTGCTCTGATTGGCCGGCTATCTAGTGTGTTGTGATTGGCCGGATACCTCAAGCGTGTGACGGAAATGTTACGCCCCTCACATACTGTTGATGCCGTGTCCGGCCGGAGCGACGAGACATAAACATTAAAACCCATTATAAACGAGGCATTTGTTGCATCCAGTGGGGACATAATTACTGATTATAATGACTTATACTGTCTTTTTACTCGTTGCATTGCATCGCGCCGCGTAAACATAAAACTCTGTCTGCATTTGTGATCGGAGAAATGACAAACAATAAGTGCTACTCTACACTGCCTAAAACTCGCGTTTGATTCATCAGTGGCAACGAAAAACACAGCGTCCTAGCTGAGGGGAATCCCCGGCTTAGCGTGCGCTGAGGCGGGGATAGAGTGAGCCGCCGGGTGGGCTGGACTCCGCTTTGTCACGGTGAAAGTTGATGTATTCCCTCAGCGCCCAGCACGGATCAGCTCCAGGCATGAAAAAGCAGATATCGTCCTCTTTTGGAATGACCAATAAGTAGTTTCGCTTTCACAACGAAACGCAGCGTCTTCACGACATGGCGGCGGCGCAACAACAATACTACAGCGAGAATAAAATTACGCCTTCTTTCTTTGCATGAACATTTGGGAGGCGTTATTCAAGATCTTTCCCAGATCGTGACGTAGGTATGTGGGGGCGTGTTAGAACGAGCTGTTTTAGGGGGGCGTGGATGAGTCTTAACTTTTATAAAGATATCTCTTTGGATTTGAGACTTTACAACTTTACAAATCTTCTTTATGCACAAAGAGCTTGTAACAATCCAAAGAGAAAGGAAAAATTAAAATCGCATCATATACCCCTTTAACTTTCCAGACTCAATGAAATACCAAAGTGCAAATGTTAAAGAGAAAAAGAATAACAAAGATGTATTTGTACATTAATGTAATAGCTCACTTTTTTAAAAGAAAGCAGGTAAACAATTCTCCCTTATGATATGCAAGTTGCTTCTTTTCTTTTAAATAAAAAAATATAAACCTCTTTTTTATTCTCAGAATGGTTCTTGTTCTTTCACACTTATTACACTCCTTCTTAGCCTTAGCTTTGTTACTTTTTAGAATACTATAACTCAATCGAGATATATAATGTCAATTAAGAATCCTATTCCAGTAAAACACTCAGTTTCATCCAGAACCACGTAACCAGGGATTGAAATTAACTTTTTTTTCACTCACCAGCCATTTGGCTACTAAATTTTTAAGTTACTGGCCATTCATAACTTCTACTAGCCAAAAACAAAAAAGACAGAAATACACCAACAGTTTGAGGCCGTCTAAACTGGGCGTGACAAAGCGACCGTTTCAATCATTTTTGTCATACTAAGGGTGTGCGATATTGACAAAAAAATAATATCTCAATATTTTCTGTGATTTTATCAATAACGATAATTTGACGATATTTTGTGTTATTGTGCTGATATCTTAAGGACTACCGTGGACAGCTGACTCCTCAAGTTTTTGATATTCTTCACATTTTGTGTGGTCAGTTCACACTAGTGATAGAAATTAATATTTTCTAATAATTTTAAATAGATTTTTAACTTTTCATTCTTACCTTTATAAAGCCATTTTTTCTAAAAGTGTACATCAACTTTTGAGTCAAATTCTTACATTTAAATAGGGGAATTAGAATAATAAGACATTTGGACTGTTACCAAGCAAATTAAATCAGTATATAAATTAATCTTTGCATAAGTTGCATATGAAGTGGCATTTAGATACATTTACACAATGTTTAATGCAGCTCTGAGGGACATTAAATAATTTAATCTGCAGTTACAAATGCATAAATAGTGTTTTGACATTTAAAACATGAAATGTTGAATACTGATATTTGAAACTATTAAAAAAATGAAAATATACTTTAAATGTGAAATTAAAACTGTCAGTAGGTGGCAGCAAGTCACTATTAAGTGTGTCATTGCGATTGAACCGAATCATTTAAACGGTTGATTCTTTCAGTTACGAAACAACGTCATGTTGCTCAGAGACACAAAACAGTACTGTGGCTGTGTTTGGAATGG
>JADLZN010011377.1:0-29576 GCA_018155175.1 Sinocyclocheilus anophthalmus | reverse complement strand
AAAAAAAACAACCATAAAAAAAAAAAAAAAAAAAGTTCAATTTTATGATAAACCTTTTTGAAATTGACTCATCTTATTTTGAGGTTTAATGTAACAAACAACGTGCATTTTTACGGGCCTTAACTGTATTATTTATGTTGTTTCAAAAAAAAATATGATTAAAACTTTAAATATAAAAAACAGGGGCATAAAATGTAATGAAAGAGGATGGGGCAAATTGTAGTAGGGATCCACAAACGCAAAGGCTTTTTTAAATTAAAAAAAAGAGTGTGATCAAAACAAAACAGGCGGTCCAAAAAATATTCAGCGCGAAACAGTACATCCGAGGCAATTCCAAAAAGGGTAAATCCCCACAAAAAAACCAGTAAGGGGTTCGGGCAGCAAGGCAAATAACAATCATTTAAAAAACCAGATAAATAGTCCAAGAAATCAAAAAACCACGACGGGACCAGCAGAGCAAGGAAAAAAAAAACGGGAATGGACAACACTTGGGCGAAATAACAGGGAAGAAAATGTTATTGGCTTAAAGCAAAACACCACGAAAAGTGTTCGGAGTGGTGGTTTGCATCTTTAAAAGTCCTTCTAAATGCGAGGAAGCTGTGAAAACTTGATGATGAGGATCTAAATGAGGAGGGACAGCGTGAGGCAAATAGAATGATGAGTTCCGGCAAAAGGATTTAGGGGAATGTTAGTCCCCCGGGGAATGAAAAAGTCAGGGATGGAGTTTGCACCCCACTGGTGGGAAAGCCTCATGAAAGGCACTCCAGTGGTGATCGTGAGGCGAGCTTCAAGGACCCGCCCCTTAAACCAGAAAAAAAAAAAAAAAAAAAACAAACAGGACATGAGGTCCCAGGGAGGGGAAGGGGGAGCGGGCAGGGGCAGGGGGAAAAACACAGGGGGGAGGAATGGAGGGCCAGGTCCATGTGGAAGTGAAGCAACAGGGGATTAAGGCAGAACCAGTGGAGCAGGGTACCAAGGCGGGAAGAAAGGCAGGAGTGCCCAGGGGCAAGAGGCCGGGGGTGCAGGGGGGGCCCACGCCGGATTCCGGAGAGCAGAGGGGAGCCAAAGGCTGGAGCCAGAGGAACCAAGGCAGGGAGCCGGGGGGGGGAGCAGAGTGTCCCAAGGCAGAGCAGGACCAGAGCAAGAGGAGCTAGGGTGGAAGGGCCGGCGGAAGGAGGAGAGCCAAAGGCGGAAGCCGGATTTGACCACCTTAGCAGGAAGTAGATGGGGACGAAGAATTTTTCAACCAGGGGAAAAAGGCAGGGAGGGAACAGGGGCGGGGCAGGGGAAGAACCACCAGGGAGGCAGGCTTGTTTTTTTTTTTTTTTTTTTGAAGGGAAACAACAACAATGGGCCAATGGCCGGCAAAGGAGGGGCGCAAGAACGGGCTTTGAGCTGGCGGTGAACTTTTCTGGAGTAGGGATCCGGGAAATTGGATTTTCTGGAATTGAAAAAACCGGCTTCGGGGTAATAAAAAAATGTTCAAGTTAACTAGGGGCAGGCCCTGGGACTGGAGCGGGTCTGAGGGAAAACAGGAAGGCGGGTTCTGGGGGGGACTGGAGCGGGCTCGCGAAAATGGATTCGCGTCTGGAGCAGGCTCTGAGGACCTGGGAAGGAGGGTTCTGGATTCAGATATTCAAAGGGGGGAATGGAACGGGGGATCGGGGGTTTTTAAAAAAAAAGTAGGGACTAGAATGGGTTGCCACCACCTGGAACAAAACAAACAGTTTCTTGCAGTGGGAAGCCTTGCCAAACCTTGGGGGAAATTCGGGGTGTGTTGCGGCCCAAAAAACCACAGGAGAATGGCGTTAAGCAATAAAACTAGGGCCAGCGGGAACAGAGAGTTAACATCATTCTTTTCAAGGATGACGGGCTGTGGGTCTGGGGAAAAACACTGGAAAGTGGAAGTTAGCGGCCGGGGCAGGCTTTCGAGAAAAAACCCGAACAAAAAAAAACAGTGGCGCTTGAGAAAAAACTGAGGTTTATAGGTGGCTCGGGGGAAAGCGCTGGAGTATGCCGTTGGTTGGGGATGGAACAGCTTGACGTTGACAAGTGGGGGATCTGCTGATCAGCTAGTTGAGGGGAACGAAACTTCTGGCACGAATCAGTGGAAGTGATGGAGGATTCTAGACGATCCAAAAGGAGTCAGGGTGTACTCGCTTAATTGGTATAAATTTGAACACAACAAAAAAAAAAGGTTACGGACTTGCAGATTTAAGGTCAAGGGACAAACATTTTCAGCGAACAAAATTGGACCATAAAAAAAAGTTCTACAACAGGAAAATAAAAAAAACTGTGAACTATTTGTAAATGATCCCAGGCTTTTCCCCACCATTTTTCTAGTATTGTATTGGGGGGGAAACTTTGCAATTTGACTCCCATAAAAAACCTTATGGGGATAACAAGAAATTATTCACGAATTAAATATTCTCAATGAGTTTAAAAAAAAATTGGGGCACCGTGTTTATTATGGGGACAGATTATGCCAAAAAAAAAAACATTTTAAAAAATTATTTTGAAAAATTAAAAAAAAAAAAAATTTAATTATAAAAAAAAGTATTTTTTATATTATGTTTTTTCCCCCGGGTCAATAGGGCTTGGGCTAGTAAGCAGGCTGGGACAGGACTTTCAACCCCGTTCACTTTTAAAAAAATGATAAACCAAATCTAACCCTTTTTTACGGGGATTACCCTCTCCACAGCAGGTGTGAGGGCTTAACAGAAAACTGTTGCATATGGGGCAGGAGCTCCAGGATTGAGATTTGAAGAACTTCAAACAAACATTCCGGGAATCTGTCAAACAATTATAAAAAAATAAAAATCCAGGCTAAGGTCAAAAATTCATGTATGAAGGGAATGGCGCCCTAGCTTATGTTTTGGTTTGTTTAGTTAATCCTTGCACCTGTGTTTGACTTAGTTTCTGAGGGGTTTAACTCATGGGTGTAAAATTGATTCCATTGCTTTACCTTTGCCATTGCGTGTTGGTTGTCCTTTTTAGTACATAATAAGCCACCTCATTTATTGTTTGGTTTCATTGGTCTGTTCTCGTCATTATAATTAAGATATTATTTATTTTTTTTCTTATCTTGGCTGTCCTTTTGAATGTTCCAATTTATTTATTTATATGTATTTTTGAGGTTTTAATAAAAAAAAAGTGCTGCAGCTAAAAAACCGGCTACATTTCTCCCTTCCACCGTACTGACGATTAATAGGTCAAGAACAAGGTGCGGTAAGTGTAAAAGGACCCTCCCAGGGGAAAAGGATATTACCAATAATAGATTATTTTTTATTAAACACATGGATAGAATTTTTTAAACTGGTAGTTGTTTAATTCAAAATATTTACTGTCGAAAGGTGTAAAAACATATTTTTTAAAATACTTAAATTCCAGGCTTCATCCTTATAAATTTGGTTTTACAAAGAAATTTAACATTTACATTGAACCTTTACAGTCTTTAATGAGAAAAAATTACCCAAAACGTCTATTTCAAATTTACCCTTAAAATGCTTCATATAATACAAGGTTTTTACACCTTTAACCATAATTTTTAAAGATAAACAGAAAATGAAAGTTTGTCATCAGCGTAAATTTTAAAAAGGTCAAAATTTTAAAATGCTAATAATTTTTTCATTAAAATTTAACGTGTCCTTGAAAAAACCATTTAAGCTCCCAACGGAAAGTATATCTTTTTAAAAAGTATAATGTTCTATTCAAAAACGGTACTCTTATAGGGAAAGTGTACATCTTTACATGGGGCATATTGACAATTTACAACCTGGTACATCCCAAATACATCAATAAGGACCACATTCTTGGGGAGGGGGACATTCGGGAAACCTCCCTAAAAAAAAGATAAATATATTCTATTGAATCACTGCTTTGATGGAAACAAACAATCTTTTCAAAACTTTCCTTGCACAAAAGATTGAATTTGAAGTTGGTTTATTTGCATATGCGTGGTGGAAATAATATTAAAGTTGGATCCCCAAACCGTCGTTGACTTAAAATGCCATTAATATTTGCTGTCCACGAAGCACTGCATCAGAGAAAAAGTAAACTGAGGGTCTGTGTTTCACAGTGTGCATAAAAATCAGTGAGCCGGAGCCAAGGCAGCACGAGAATGCTTCATGAATTATTCTGTAATTATACATTACATACGTATATGTCAGAAAACAAGTACTTGCATGTGAATATTGACTGTTTTGCATTAAAAAAACTCTGGGGAAAAAAAATGTAAAAACTCTGGGGAAAAAAAAAAAATTTATAACCTGCTTCCCTCCAGGTTTGGATGAAGGTCACCAAGTGAGCTTGCAAGATTGAATGGGTGGGAAAAAAGAAACAGGCTTGATATTAAAAAGGGTGAGGGACGAAAAAAAAAAGGCTGCAAAAAACACAAAACTGGCAGGAGGGCGGCATTTCAAAACAAACCAAAAATCTTCTGGAAAAAATCAATCAGTCTAAAATAAAAAAAAAAACACCCCCCTCACTGGGTTAAAAAAAAAAAAAAATCATGGGTGGGTTTGGGTTTATCATTTCTTTATAAGTAAATGGTTCATAAAAGTCAGTGTTGTTTTAGACTTTCACTACATGCACAAAAACAAAAAAAACAGTCGAGGGTACATTATTTAAAAAAAATATCATAATTTGTTGCTTTCATAGAAGAAAAGTAGTCATGGCCAGGGTTTACAAAAACAACATGAGGGTGAATAAATGAAGATGTCCTGGAATAAGGTAGGGATTTTTTAAAGACCCCATGAAGTAAAATATGATAGTTTTAAGTACTACTGCAATTGACTAACAATACCAAGTAGCCAATGATGGTGTTTGTGTATCATTAACTATTAGCCTGTTAGCTATTTTAATAAAGGACAATCCCAATTCTTGTATGTCCCTCCCAATTTCCTCTTGCAACACAAAATACACGAAAAAAGGGGGGGGAAGTTTTTGACAATTGGTGCTTGCGCAAACCTTGTCACAAAGGTTCGTAAAAAAAATGAGTATTGTTTGTTGGGCGGCCAGGGCCTTTTAACAAGGTACGTCACCCTGGAATTCTCTCGGCGCAAAAAAAAAAAAAACCCAAATCGGATTTTTCCAATTTGGGCTTTAGATTATTGAAGAAAATAAGATATGAGACCAACAAAAATTGGTGTCTTACATATTTTTTCATCATGATAATATTTCAGAAAATTAATAACTTGTTTATGGAAATTTTGGAAAGTCTAAATTACAAAAAATTTCACCAGAAAAGTTAAAACTGCTAAAAACAATAGGGCTATGGGGGACCAAAAAATAAAAACCGGGAAAATTTCAGTGGTCACCACATCCTTAAGCTTCTTCACAATTTTTTAGATTTTATTTTAAAACATTAGAAATATGTTTCTGGAGTATTATACACCCACAATTCAGGCGATGTAAAAAGTTGGAAACTAACCTGTTTGTTGTGCTGGCATTTAAATGTTCCCGACAACCCCTCTAGCTCCTATTTAGGACCACCTTTTTCAAGTAAAAAAAACCCTTTACAAAAAAAATCACAAACGGGGGCTAGTTACAAGATGTATTTTTATGTTCATAGACTAAAAATGTAAAAAAATATATTGGAGCTTGTGTTTGACTTACAGGGACCGTATTTCAGGATGATGGAAACCAAAAGCTCTAAAAAACATGGTTCATTTTTCCTTGTTTGGCCCACAGAAATATGTCCGCACCCCCCTGCTTGCCCACTGTAAATTTTTTCAACTATATTCTGAAGGACAAAATTTGTCAACTTCTGCTTCACTACAAACAGAAACAAGCCAATATTATCAGTTACAGGAAGGCGCCAGCAGGCAGGGTGGGTTATTCATTAGGACCTACAAGCAATCATTTAAAAAAAGCAAAAAAGATACCCAAGTTTTCAGCCTGTTTTAAAATAAAAACCTTTCCCAGCCTGAGGTTGCCTGGGCATTAAGGAAAGCCCATTGGTTCAGGGTTCATTGAAAGCATTCTCGAGGGAGTTAATGGGTTTCGGTTAGGGTTTTGAGAAGAATGTGAGCAAAAAAAAAAAAAACAAACGCTCCAGGGACATCTAAAGTTTTTTTGTTGCAGGGCCCGTCGCGCCTTTGGACTTTCCATTCACCAGATCTCTGACGCAAAACTGCCGTTTCTTTTTCCTCAACAAAAACTTCAGAAAAAGATTCAAAAAAACTTTTGGAAACCTTTGGGACTGCATCAGGCTTTCTTTGCAGACCAGGACAAACAAAGGACGTGCAAAAGTAATTTCAAAAAACTTAATTTCTTATTGAGAAAAAACATTAGGTTATCCAGTGGGCACCTTTTTACAAGGTGTGTTGAACTAAAAAAATCCGGATGTTGGCCTTTGTCATGCGGTAAGAAACTGCTGGACTATGGCAAAGGTTTCCATAAAACTTCTATTTGATTTCTTCTCTCATCTTTTTTACTGAGGTTTAAAGCTTAAACCCTTTTTCCCATAACCCCCAAAAAAAACTGTTATGGGTGTGTGTGTATGGTGTATGGTTAGACTAGTTTAAAGTGTTTATTGTAGATGTTAGGGAACTACGTTGTAAGGGTTAATGGTTAGTTAAATTAAAGGGGCTTATTGCTAATCACACACGTCGCCCACATGCGTTCATTGATTGCCTCAATTAAAAAACTGGGCGGTCAAACTAATCATTGCAGTTTTATACTGTAACAAGCTCTGTTAGATTGCTACAGTTAGGAAAAAAAGTAATTTCCCCTTACACAAGGACAAATTAAACGTTATTAGGGGAATTGAACAGACCCCAAGTTGACCTGAGAGGGTCAAGTAAATACTCTCCCGCGGGAAATCTTAAAAATATTATAATATTATTAACTTAGTTTTGATTAATATTTCATATTTCCCCATGAGCTGTTTTCGCTACAGCCTCTTTCCCAAAGAAAAGGGGAATAAAAAAGATTTAACCTTTTTCCAATGCCCAGTGGGGCAAAGACCCTTTTGATAAAAACCATCCAAACCAAATTGCATAAAATTGTAAATGTAAAATATCCACTTGGAATTAAAATAGGGCATGTCAGTCTGAAAAATGTAGTGGGGATAATGAACCATTCTTCAAAAGGGGAAAAACCCCTTGCCAGTTTTTTACCAAACAAAAATCAGGAGCAAAGCGTATAATTAGTATTGAAAAAAACATCCACCTGAAAAAACTACATGTATGTGGGGTACCTGGATTTCAAAAAAAGCCTATGAAACATTACAAAGGTTAGATTTGGTAAAAAAACAGTAACAGTAGTGTTGCACTTGATTAGGCTTCCTGGCTTTCATGGCCCATTCCAATCTGTCAGATATTGGGCTTTCAGTCAATTAACCTAAAATGGGTGGATGGTTCAACAAAAAAATGGTCGGGGGAAACAGTGCCATTAAACAACACCCCAAAGTTTAATGAAAAACCTCATACAGAAAAAATCCTCCACTGAGGCGCTTTAAAAATGACTGCATGTGTGGGGATTGACTCAATCAATTTGGGACAAAAACACTGCGCTATAGTAAAAAGACGTGCATTTGTGTAATAGACTGTAATTTTCAGAAAACTCAAAAAAAAAAAAAAACCAATCCTTATTCCAGTCCAAAAAGGGGACTGAAACAAAGGGTTTCCCAAAAAAACAACACAAAATCAGTCACCAAAAATACCCCACATAAAAAATAAATGAAGTGGTTGAAAAAAAAAAAAAAAACAAAACAAGATACTTAAAAAAACAAATTTGTATTTGAAAAATGCATATGAAATTTCCATCCATTTACATTTCACAGTTTACAATAAAAACTTTTTTTTAATTCATTAATATAATAATTGCCTCAACCAATGCAGTTTAAACCGGTTCTTTATGTCTTAAAAAAACAAGCAGCAGACAAAATGGAAACCATTTAATTCCAAAAAGCGGTCAAAACAAAAAAGGGTGGAAAGGCTTTTGGTTGGCAAGGGGGGAAAACCTTGAATATCAATCATAAAGTGGGCCCTGAGGGGGAAAAGAAATGAAAAAACCCGTTTAAACAGAAGCTTTGGGTTATATTGATTCTGCAGTCTGATGTTTCCTTTGTAAGTGTTCTTTACCTTATCTGAACTCTTGTTGCCTTCAGTTAAAAAGAAGGCTCCTCAGAGCATGTCTAATGCAGGCCGATCAAAGCTGAGCCTGAACCTCTGAGGACAACAGAAACATTGACAAGAATTAACAGCATTAAATCAGAAGAATGACTAAAGACAGCAGGCTCTTTTTCTGGCCTACTCATCTAGAGAGCTTAGTTAACACACATTGGTTTGCTCTCCTGAAAGCTTTTCATTGATTATGGATTTCAGTTTTGATTTTTATGCTGTTTAATGCTTAATGATAAAGTTATTTATTCTGGTATTCAACAGCACTCAAGTTGCATCCCAAATGATGCACTATACACTGTGCACACTATGTACTAGCACTATGCAAAACACACCGTTGTGAAAGTTTAAGGTATTTTGTGATTCAGGAAATCCAGGAGGTCTGATTAGCCCCTCCCCCTCCGCTAAATAGTAACTAAATGGAATAGCTTTTTGTTTCTGTCAATTAAGCGTTTACTTTGAAATATGTCACAATTTCGGAGTATAGTTAGTTACAACTTCACCTTCATGCCGAGTTTAGAGTTTTTTATTTTTTGGTAAAGGAAGACTGTGTGGATGAGGTAGGACTGCACATCTATAACTGTCATGACTCTGCACAAAATACTCTTTCAAAAGTCTTATCCTGAGACTGGTGAAATGTAATCTAATTTAACTAAATATATAAAACAATTTAATATCTGAACTTCTTTAATAATGCTTCTGCCTTCTCAGCTCTGGTGCGCTGTACTGAGTGTAGAGATTTTGCAGGAGTTTCTGAATTTGACTATGGAAATCTGTCAAGAGCCAGGTGGATATGACACAGAGTTAAGAGCACAGAAATCCAATGCGTGACACTGTAGCATTTTTGATGCTCAGGCTGCAATATGGATTTTGGATGCCTGTCACTATATGTTACAAAATACTGTAATCAAATCATCTGTGTCAGCAAACATCTGTGGAGCCGTGTGGGCAAGAAAAGAGAGACCAATCAAAAATTAGGGGGGGACATCTCTGAAAAATTTAGGACAGGCTAAGGAACTTAAAAGGCATAGCGAAAAAAAAAACCCGAAATGATAAACGTTAAAAAAACAAAAACAGATGCCAGCAAAAACAACCCAATAAACTTTCTAAATATGGAAGAGAAGGGAGGAATAATGTAGTTCCCGACCCCCATTACAACCTGCCCCCCACCCTCTGTGTGTGGTTTCAGTACCCGGATAGCACAAAAGTTTAGAGTTTAAAATTTAAATATGGACAAAACAATGCTAATATTAAAAAAATGGAAAAAACGTTTAGCAAGACAGAGGTCAAATGAAATCCCCTTTCCCTGGATTCATGAAAAATTGGCTAAAAAAGGCTGGGCCATGCCACAGGCACGTGTTGGCCGATGTCCCACCTTGCAACTTGGACTGTGCATATTACCTAAACAACGCATTGAAAAAAAAAATGACAGGCCCCACAGGTTCAAAGATTTGTTATTTTGTAGGTTACACATAAACGTAAAAAAAACTGTATCAATTTGCAAAAAACCTGGAACTTGGATTTTTTACATGAACACCATTTTCAACCTTCAAAAAAACGAAAAAAAGTAGTGTTTGGCTGCTCCATTACATTTGGACAGTGGGATTTTGGGGCCTGAAAAAAAATAAAACGGTTTCAACGTGTAAGGGTTTTTGCATTTTCCTAATTGGAATATTTTTCTGTTTGCGATATAAAGCTGTTTTTGACCACAAATTCAGTGTTAAATTAACCCCAAAAAAGGGCGCTATATAAAAAAATAAAGGTGGACTTGGACTGGGGACAAAATTTTTAAAAAACGCAAAGGAAAAAAAAAAAAAACATTTTTGTTTTGAGTACAATCGTTGTCGAGTAAAACAAAAACCTTTTTTGAAAAAAACCGGCTTTTCAAAGGTGTAATGTTTTAAGGCCCAAAAACCGTATTGGTGTTGTGGAATGCCAATTAGAACCTCGTTATCACCCGGGATTTAGGGTGCATGACCACTTGTGATCGGTGATGGGACCTTCAGGACAAAATGAGAAAAAAAAGCGTTTCTATTCACAAACAAAAAAAAAAAACTCCTTAAGACCAAAAAAACTGTAATACATCAAATATCCATTATGTCTGGTTCACCTGTGTTTTACTTCCTCTACACCTTTATCTAAGGAGGTCATAAATAATTTCAAGGTCTTTCTTGACTGTTAAAATACAGAATTCCTCGTGTATGTTGTCTTGACTTGTCCTACCATAGTCGTCTTGATACTGATTTCTTTGCCTTGTGCATTGCAGCTTTCTATGAACTTTCTAGCATTATACATTATACACAAACACCATACACATCTCTCTAAATTTAGATTTAAATAAATAAATAAACAGAAAACCATCTGCCATCCAGCAGTTAGGATCATGCACTAACCCCCAAATAAATCATGGTGTAATCGGGGCTGTAATTGTAAAACATTCAGAAACAGTTCAATGTTATGACCTCCATCACTGCCATTAATGGACGTAAGTGTTTCCATGTCACCTAGTCAAACTGACAGGAGCAAAATTGCACTTCTACAGCAAAATTAGACATATTTAGGCTGGATAATTGTTTCTTTAGTACTCGGAGCACATGTTTGTCAGTAGACTGATACACCATAAATCATCTGTAGAGCTGCACTTGCTAGTCTGAACAGTCTGTCAACATGACACCTGCCTTAGCAGCCCAAAAACACATTTCATTAGAGTGAGAAGAAATTGAAGAGGGGAAAAAAGCTTTGCCGACAAATCACTGAAGCAGCTGTCAACACAGGAATTACTAAAACTATTGGGTTCCTTTTGCTAACTGAACCATCTGGTAGTCATAGCACCAGGGAGGGAATTTAAACTGAAACACAGGTGGACTCACAAAAATATATTTTTTAAAAACCACAGTTCAGGTTTCTACTCAGTGGTACGGGCTAAAATTATAAATTTCGCCAGCGTTTAACACTGTCTCTGTCACTTTTTGACTCATAGTGTAATATATATGCTAATTTGCTTAACTCATCAGACTCTCTCCTTGGATTCTTCCTTCTATTAAGGAAAACATTCGAGCCAATATGATAGTGGAGGAGTTGAGAGTTATTTCACAAAGTGAAGTGGGGGGGGGGGGGGGGGGGTGCGTCTTCACGTAGTGCGAGGTGGCTTTCTTTGTTAGCATGATAGTTGTATGAGTCTTAAAAGACATAGTTTTAGCCAAAGGAATCTATTTCATCATAGATTACCTCATCACTCATCTCAAGGATCATCTTTTGTGTTATGCAGAAGAAAGAAAGTAATACAGGTTTGGAACAACATGAGGGTAGGTGAATTACATACCGAACAGAATATTTGTTTTTTCATGCGTAAATATGTAAAATTATGAGGTATGCACTTATATAAAATAATATTTTAAATTATGTAAAATATACTATTGTGCATAATTTAGTATAAAGGATTCGTATTTAAATTAGTATTAAATTATCTAAAAAGTGTAAATATATATATATATATATATTTATCATTGTGGCCGAGCTACCCAATGCTTATTAGCGTTGTCATGGAGAGGGAGAGGATCCAATTGTCAGGTGGAGGATGGGAAGCCTCCAGGGCGGTGCAGGCCTTTCAGGAGGCCATGGGGTGCTGGCCATTCCAGAGGCCATGGAGGTCCTGGCCATTCTGGAGGCCATGGAGGTGCCGGCCATTCAGGAGGCCATGGAGGTGCCTTCGTGGCTTTGTCCAGGTCCCCTGGCTCGGCCACTATGCCATGGAACGGGCAATGCGCGACAAAACCCAAAATTTTCTTTGGGGAAACTAGGTGCCTCCAGGCCAAGATGGGTTCTGGTGTGAGCTCTAGAGGAGCAGAGCTGGCTGACGAAGGTGTTTTGGGCGGACCTTTCCTGGACTCCGGATATGCCGGCGAGCTGGCTGGGACCAGCGGAGACTCGGGAGCCCCAGGAGAGCTGGAAGGAAGCAGCGGAGATTCGGGAGACTCAGGAGAGCTGGATGGAACCAGCGGAGATTCAGGAGAGCTTTCTGGAGCGGACTCTGGAGAGCATTCTGGAGCAGATGCCGCCGCTTTGGGAGGTTCTGCAGCACAAGCCGCAACCTCGGTAGGAGCTGGGCTTACTAGAGTCATTGGAACTGGTAACGGCCAATCCCCACTGGCGCCCCCCTGACCCACCCCCCCGAGAGGATCTTGAGTCACACCAGGACTGAATTTAGGGATCGGAGCCATCACTAGGCTGAGACCATTTCTGGGCTCCAAGACATCCCCTCATACTCCTCCAGTACTCCCAGGGGCACAGGTATGGCGTCCATTTTGGAAGAGGGCTCAGGTGTGGTGGCCATTTCGGTACGAGACTCTGGATGAGGAAGTCTGAGAGAGGGAAATTTCTTCAGGGCCTTCCAGAAGGAAATAACCGCAGGATCCACCACTTTTGCTCCCAGGCCTGCGCTGTTTGAAACGTCCTTCCTGGCTCAGAGAAACACGGGTGGATAGGAGTGGACGGAACCATTGGAGAGGCATGTAGATGGTGCTGGTTGGTGGTGAGCTGGAGTGCCCACACACTTCCGGATAGGAATCGAACGACTCTCTTCATTAACTACATCAACAAAGAAATCTGAATAATTTAAATTGAGGACGTAATTAATAAAGTCCGCTACAGGTCTATAACAATCGTAAGGAGTAAGGAATCAAAACAAATTATCATCGTCGAGTCCCATCCGGAAGCAAGCGTTAACCATATGATCGCTCCAGCTCACCAGTTGAAAAACACTCCGCCACATATCACTCCAAAGGCCGTCCACCCTGCTGGATGTTGAACAGCTTATCCTCAGCCCAGTTCATTTTGAGTGGTTCGGTCATCTGTCACAGGTTGTGTTGCGAAGCAAGGCAAAGGACACAGCAGGTAAAGTCCAAAACTCTCATTTTAATAATGGACTCCAAACTCAGGCAGATAAACAAGGGAAAACACAACTTCGTATGTTAGTTAGTTAAATGTGACGAAACCCGAGTGGGGGGGGGAAACCAGAACGGACAAACTAAAAATAGACCAGAGTAGGCTAATTAACTCAACACAGTGTCACGAATCCGGTCCATGGCTTTCCGTCCAATTGCCACCAGAGGTCGCTCTTCCATTTTAGTGACTCTCTCACTACACAGACTTTCACATGTCACACATGTCTACATTTTCCAGCAGCCATTTCACTAATCACACGTTCACCTGAAACCAATCACACACACACTATATAACACCCACTCAGATCCTGTTCAAACTGCCGAGTATTGTTTTAGCATTTATGCTGTTTAGCGTAGCTACTTTACGGAGCCAGTTCCCAGTCCTTGATTACGTTTTCTAGTTCTAGTTTCCATAGTCTAGTCAAAGTCTTCGATTGCCTGTTTCCTGATCTTTTTCCTGTGTATCTTGGATTTACCCTTTGCCTTGCTGCCTTGCTGTAATTGGATTACCCCTCTTGTCTAGTCCTTTGGATTATGTTCGCCGTTGATTGACCTACGCCTGTTTATCGGATTACTCTTGTGTCTTGCCCTCAATATACCTGTTTGCCATTGTCTGACCCATGCCTGTTTCTGACCACTCCTGTGAATAAAGGCTTTGCAAATGGATCCATACGTCTCTCGTCCCTGTCACCTCGTTACACACAGGTGATCAAGGTAAACTAATAAGGCTAAACGAGACCAGGAACATATTATATTATATAACCAAATAAGGGAATACATGAACTAAAACAAAACAGAAGACAGGAAAACACAGAAACAAGGTGTCCTTGACAACTAAAAGGGTGATATTTATTTTAGATTTCATTACTTGATAGTATTTTTGGTGACAGAGGAAAAAAGTTGTCAGTTGCAAAAAGAGGTATTGTGTTTTTGAATACACTGTGTATAGGATTTGATTAGTACTGTGTGTGTGTTATTTGGAAGATTGTCTATTCTTGTGATGCAAAGAAGTCAAACAGGAGGACAACAATCTATTGTACATTGTGGTGTCTTGGTTTTAGTTCCTGTCTGTCCTTATTTGGTTCTTTTCCTGTTCTAATTATTTAGTTAATCATCATTCATTAGTTTCCACCTGTGTTGTATTAATCATCTCATTTGCTCCTTGGTTTGCCTTCCTTATAAGCCCTCAGTTTCGGTGTCTTCTTTGTCCTGGATTAATGTTATTTTCAATGGTTTATGTGGTTGATGCTGATTAAAAAAAATTCACCTTTACTCCTACTCCTTCGTCGTGCGCTCACTACAAACACAACCGCGTGACACCTATCAGCACAAAACACTGACCACTTCATCTGGTGCTAGAATCTACAGCGCTGCTTCGTTCAACACCAGCCTCGGACTGCTACACTGCAACAAACAAGGAAGTTAAAAAGCTTTTCTGTTAGTCACCTCCCCTGCCCTCAGAGCAGCCTCATTATTTCCCTCATGTAACCACAGCGGCTGATTCAGGTCCCTTCTACCAGCGCTTCTATTCATTGCTTTTTTTCCTCTATATTAAGCCCTCATAATTACGCAAAGGTTTCACAATGTGATTATAGTCCCTGGGTTTAAATTGCTTTGAAGTCTGTCATTGTGACAGACATGTGAGATTCTGGGGTTTGGGATGAGGGTACACAATTATTTAAGCAGCATTTCACATCTTCACTGTCCCTTATGAGGATAAAAACAATCCTTTTAACTTGATCTTGAAAGACAAAATATATTTTCCATGATGCTCCGGAGTGCGTGGACACATTTGCAGAGGTCCAATGCAAATTTCAGAGAAAAAATGCAGTAACAGTCTGCATTTAACGACACCATGCTGTGGTATATAGTCCATGTGCTTTAACTTTGAGACAATGTATTTGCTAGTAAAAGCTACTATTAAGTAGTATTAAAGCTATTATTAATAAACCATATATGAGTTTATCTAAATTTGCAGTACCACTTTTTGATAAAAATTGTTCCCAAGGATAAGAATGTATTTTAAAAAGGGACAAGCACTACTTCCTGTTTCAAGGAAATTCATTATCATAGGAAAGAAAACTGCCCTAGTCATGCAATTTCCCATAGACTTTAAGGGCTGTTAAGACTTTAAAAAAATGAAGCAAAGCCACTGTTTTGTAGCTGTATAAACTAGTTTTGGATCTAAAGTATTCCTGGCTTCGGCTAACCCTAGTACTGGAGTAATTCCCAATGGCAAGTTTAACTTTTTAGATGAGTCCTTTAAAATGTTAATGAAATTACATAATTGGGATATGTTCCATGCAAATGTGGATGTTCATCTGAGAGTTCTCAGTAGAAGAGCTTCAACAACTTCAAATGGTGTAAATCAGCTTTTATACGGTAAATACAGCAAAACCAATACCTGATGACAACAGAATTTAAAGACTACCTTCATATAAATGGCTTCCTCCATTAACTAATATATACAAAATGACAAAACGTATCTATTCCTTACAACAAAAGGGGACGCAATTCACTGTTGCTCCTAAAAGAACAAACAAGTACCACAAAAGTAGACTGTATTATTAGAGTAAATAGTAACTAGTTGTGGTTGCACTAAACCAGGGGTAGGCAAGTTCAGTCCTACAAAGCCGCTGTCTCGCAGAGTTTAGCTCCAACCCCAATTAAAAACACCTGAACCAACTAATCAAGGTCTTCAGGATTACTAAGGCTATAGGCAGGTGATATAAAACACTTTCACTGCTTTTTTTTTTTTTTTTTTTATACCGAAAGAGAGCTGAGTGCAGTGATATCGAGAGAACAGAACGAGAAGAGATCGACAAAGATGTATTGTAACTTATGTTTAACACTCTCTTTAAATCCATAATGGCGCGCGCGCCACCTGTTTGCTATAGCAGTGACGGGTCGCGAGGCAGGTGGCTTTTTAATCAGAGCTGTTGATTAAAGTTAAAAAAGCATCAACAAAGTCTGATTGAGTTGAACAACACAACAAGAGCAAAGAACTTACATTATCAAAAACATTTCCACTGACTTCAGTCTACAGAGTTATAGAGTTCAAGCACTCTCAGAAACTCCCAGTACAATCACTGAAGCTGTTTACAGTGTGAAATATCTCACTTTAGTACTCGCATTGGTACATCTGCACTGTGTTGTTTCTGATGAGAGAATTCAGTCAGCGAGCCAGTGAACAAAACACCGCGTTTCAGCGATGACTCATCTAAACGCCTCTGATTGGCCATTGCATTTATAAGCGCAACAGAGATGTGTATGATTGGTTCAAATGCGCAGCGCTGTTAAACCGTGTCTTTGTCTGGCTCAGCACCAGCCAGCGAATTTAGCAGCTGGTTATGTGCAGCACTGAACGTGTTAATCACAGGTGGATAACTATACAGTATTACTCGGCTATTTTTTTTGTCTTTTTGAAGCTGCATTCAAAATCCACTTGGCTCAAACATTGGAGGGGGCACGTTTGAATGGGCATGACACCTCTTTTTAGGGTGTTTGGTCATCTGCAACACATTTATAGGACTTTTATTATCAGATGTCAAATAGACGGTTAAAATATATCTTTAAGACGTTTATGATTTAGAATGCATGTAAAACTGACATCTTACAGACATCTAGCACGTGTTTGTATACAGCTTTCCAGATGAAGTGAGACATCTTAGAAACATGTTTTAATGTTTCAGAACGTTGAGAGAACATTCAAATGTAACGTTCCTACAATGTTTGCAAAATGATTAAATGGAACGTTCCCTTAAATGCAGAAAATGCACACACATAAAAAAATGTTGAGAGAACAAACATTTTCATAACTTGATGAGAACATCAGCAAAACGGTCTCAGAACAGCTTTTAGTGTCCTGCAAGCCTTAGTAATCACTATTTGTTCTTTAAGCGTTAAGTTTGAACTGATTTCGCTTCTGTTCTTCTGAACAGATAACAGATAAAGACACCATCGATTGCTCAGCCGATACTCGCAGCTGACCAGATGAGATGAAAGCTCATGGTGCATATGAATCAGATGAAGCTGTTTGATGTGCGGCGCGCGGCGGAACTGCAGGCGCGCCCACACACACAAACACACACACACCACCACACACCACCACACACACAGAGTCAGGTATCTCCTCTCCGCGCGCGTGCGTTTCTCTGTGATGCTCGCGGGCGGCGGACGCGCGGATGATCGCGGCTGATTGTCAGTGTGTGGAATAAGACGCTCTTCATCCTCATCTTCATCTTCATCCTCCTCATCGCGGCTGTTTCTGGCTGGAGTGACAGAAAGACATAAAACCTTCCTCCGGATCCTCAGCGCTCCTCTGAAGGCTTTTGGGTGAGTCTTCATCATCTTCTTCAGCATCTTCATCCTCCTCATCTTCCTCGTGCCGTACTGATGATTGTGTGCTTCTCTCGTGTGTTTCAGTCAGTGCTTTGTGATTCTTCAGCGTTTGGAGTAAGTACAGATACTTTCACTCTCAGTAAGTGTGTGTGTGAGAGAGAGAACCGGACATGTGTGCAGGAAGTGTGTGTGTGTGTGTGTGTGTGTGTTTCAGGTTTGTTGTTGTGGGATTTCTGTGTCTCTTATGATGATGATGAGAAATTTGTCAGAAAAGCTGTAGTGAGACACACATCAGCTGCTGTGAGTGCACAAACTTACATCTGTGATTCTGTGAGGAGTGTGTGTGTGTGTGTGTGTTCTGGGTCAGTGGTGCTGCTGCGGTTGGTCATGGGATTTCTGGGTCTTTGATGATGATGATGAAAAATGTCTGATCAGGCAGAAAAAGCTTTGGTGGGACACAAACTCCAATCCCTGGTCCAAGTGTGTGTGTTCGACTTAATTTAGGACAGATGGTCTCCCAGAAGTGAGATAAATCTGTCAGAACCTCTGTCGTTCTCATTTGCATGATCATCAAACAGTATGCATTATTTATTTATTCAAAATTCTAAAAATGCATAACTTTTATTTAGTTCCCGTGTGTAGCATACATGATTACCATCTTCATTCAAGTGGCCAGAGGTTTGATGAAATGGGCTCGTTTGCATAAATGAGGGAGTTTGTGGTCATCCTGCAGTCTTGAGGATCGTTTTTGCTGATCCCAGTCGAATCTCTCGCTGTTCTCGTCAGTGTCTCGTGTGCTTTGTGATGTGAATTCATTATTTCCGTTCACATTAATGACTGAGCTCAATCAGCAGACACTCTTAATTAAAGACAGCTGCTGCTCCACTCCTTCATCATCATCATCATCATCACACACACACACACACAATCAGTGCGTCTGTGATTGATACTGTGTTTTCTAGTGTTGTTGTGTGGGTCTGGACTGTAGTTGATCTGTTCTCTCCGGTTTGATGGTGTTTTTGTATCAGTGAAGCGGCGGCTTACAGAACAGTGGGACTGTGTGTGTGTGTGTGTGTGTGTGTGTGGGGGTGTGATCCGTGAGAGTGCTGTGATTACTGGAGGAGCGGCGTGGGGCTCGTGGATCGGGATTAGGTATGTCCTCCTCATGGATAACCCCCACGGCTCTCTGCTCGGAGCGCTGGGCTGTTTAAAGCTTGAAGCAGAAAGATAAAAACTCAAATGGAAAATGTTTTTAGGTGAAGAGCTGCTAACGGCTCAGATGTTCATGCAAACGGCGAGAAGGTTGATGTTTCTGAGTTTGAGATGTGCAGCGTATGTGAAAGTCACGGCTGAGTCTGTGAACATCTCTTTAGATGTGTTTAATAACACTGCGGTGAAATGAAAGCGCTCGTGTTTTGAGCTCAATTTGTTCTGGCGTTAAAACGCCACAGTCTGAATATTCATGTGTGTGTGTGTTTGTGTGTGTTATTCTCACACCACACACTCATTTTGTGCAGTTATGTCATTCTGTTGAGCAGCAGCCTCTCATCTCATCTCAAACACACACACACACACCAACACACACACACACACACACCCCAACACACACACAGGGCACAGATGTTTATATTGGGATGTAGTGACAGGTGATTTGACCTACTTGCTGTTTGACGTTTTCAGGAGCTTCACTTCCATCATAAATATGTATGTGTGTGTTTCTGTTTCTTTCAGTCTGTCTCTGTAGAGTGTAAATGAGCAGCTGATATGAAATACGCTCGAGTAGCTCATACATTGGTGCGACATCTAAACTAAACACCATCTAAAATTGTTTTTAACAGCATTTTCTTAATTATATATATATATATGCAGGCAGAAAGAACAAAGAATTAAATGAAATTACATAATTGAATCCTATGGCAAGGGGCATCATGATATTATCTTTACATTTTCACATCAAACCAAAAGATCATTTTAAAATTATTTTACATATATGCATTTTTCCCCCACACATCACACATATGTATTACACACTTAAATGTTCGATTTCTGAAAAATAGTTCTTATCAGGGATGTCAATTCGATAAAAAAGTTAAGTAATTAAATTAATCATGCATATGAATATTTGCTGAAAAAAAAAATGTAGGCCTAAGTCAATATTTGTCAAAGACAGCACATTATTGTGGCAGACAAGCAAATCACTGAACAGACTAACGGCGTGCTTAGAAGAAATTAGGGAAAAATAGAATTATATAAATAAAAATAGAACATGCATTACTTATTTGAAAAGAGTATCTTCTTCTTTATGGTGGGAATTTAATGTTTAATTCTAAATGTAGGGCCTGTCATCATTCATCATCATCATCATCATCATCAATACCACAAGCGTATATAAGCAGCAGTCGATGGCTTCTCCAGCATCCCTCCAGCACCCGTCTCTATTCTGAGCTGCAGCACCTCAGTCTATCCAGTTCTGTGTTCTGGGGTGTTTGCTCAGAGCTGGAGCCGAATCACGGGACTGAGCCCCTCCTTCAAGAACAGCAAGCCACATTAGTCAGGACAAGATGAGCAGATGAACTTGTGAAACAAGCAATGGGCTACTCGCTCCCCGCGTCATCTGATGACGTCATGCATGTCTTCCCCAGCGCTGCTGATCTGTGTGTATCTGTCACTTATATGAGCATTATTATTAGTGCTGATTTGTTATAGTTGTCTGTGTTCTTTTCTCATTGTTACTGTTATGTTTTCTTGTTGGTTTTTATTGTCAGCAGCTAAGCTGCATCTGCTGTGGCAGTATGAATGTACTGTTATTTGTCATGCTAATAAAGCACATTAAAACTGAAACGGGCGGGGGGGGGGGGGGATGTGGGGCAGGCTGGTCTCACCCTGTGTGATCTACCATCGGCTCTCCTCAACTCGACTCGCAGAGGGAATAAGGAGGAATGAGCGATGAAAGAACAAGATGAGCCACGAGGAAAATCAGAACGTGCTGTGACGATGCAGGGCGGGTAGCATGTTTCCGTTTCACCTGCTCCACCTTTGCTCATGATTGAGACTAATTAAACACAACCTCCCCTATCTCTCTCTCTCTCTCTGTCTCTTCTGTGACACACCAACATCCTGTCCATATGTTCTCTACACTCCACTCACGCTCCCCAGCTGAGATAACTCCACCCACTAGCTAAGATGACTCCGCCCATCCCATGAAATAACTCCACACTGAGAGATGACTCAGACGCAGTAGAGTGAGATAATCTCGGCCAGCTCTTCCTCACTAGAGTGCAAGAGCTAGGGTCCCAATGGGTTGTGTGATTATGTGAAGTTTGGCGTAGTTTGGCATGGATGTCCGACTATGAATGAGTTTGAGGAAACACACATGATCATTTGGTGCCATCATCAGTAGTGCTCAGGGGGTTTGGGTTCAGAGCAGATCCCATGAGCTTTATTCATGAGTGTCCTCTGGCAGTGGTGCCATCAGCAGTCCTGTTCTCACTATGGAGGAAACGGATGGGATAAGATATGAAGAGATGTAGATGGAGCGGTAGAGGCCTGTATCCAGACAGATACAGATAGTGGGCAGGAATGATCGTCTGTAGGAGACACCGAGGATGGATCAACCCGTGGCTCTTCATTTCAGCAAACCTGTGTGAGAGACAATGGGTGCATTTACATGGAGCATTTTAATCGGGTTAAAAGTCCAGTCTCAATGGAAATGATCCATATAAACACCTCAATCGGAATAAAAATGCCCAAACCGAATGCAATTTTAATCGGTTTGAGTGGGGTGGGATAAACCTTTCTATAAAATTATGCCATGTAAATGTGTTAAACCGATTACTTTGCTGCATTCTGAAATTTAAGGACACCGACACTACAGTAGAGACTGGGAAATAGTGGAGGTAGAAATTGAAATTGCAACTGCATTACAGAGGGCCGTACTGTTATTTTATCCCTCAGTGCTTTAACATTAAGAAATTAGGGCGATATGATGATATGTGTTGATAAACTGGCTGAGATCAAGCTATATTGTGTTTATTCAGGCGCTTTTTTTTTTCCTCTGGTGATTTGTAGGCTATTTGTTGTCATTCGGATTAGATAACGGGATAACACAAGAATACCAACATGTTCATCTTCTCTGGTTTAAGAAGCGGTCTTTTACTTTACTTTAGCTTGAAAACCAAATCTTCCTTCTGCCATAATTTCCTCAATATTCGCATAATTTTTGCCGTGCGCTGCACGCACCTTCGCGCTCACGCTGACGCAGCAAACCAGGCGCTACACCTGGGGGTATTCCAAAAAGCAGTGTTGTATCTAACTAATATGGTTATTATATTTTATTGGCATATATAACAGTTATCTGTATAAATTATAAAACACTATTATGACAAGGTAATGTTTAATTTACTCTCTCTCTCTCTCTCTCTCTCTCTATATATATATATATACAATTTTAAATGATCATCTCACACATGGATCTGCATTTTCTATAATGTATTTCTATAATAAAAATACATATCTGATATGACTTAATATATAATTAGCATCAAGCAAACAATATAATTCTTCTCAAGGATTAAAGATTAAACAGAAAAAAAATTAAATGATTGCACAACCATCAGTTAGGTGGCGATATGCACTAAGCATGTAAATGACCATTGAACAAAAGAAGAAGAAACAGCATGGCGCGCTTTTTCTTAGCGTCCGTTTCCATAGTGACTCGTCGATTCGTCGCTCTGTTGAGAATGTCTTGAGTCTTAAGCAGGAACATACTCTGAGTTGAATGAACTTACTCCCGGACGCGGTTTTGGAACAACATACATTACATTAATCACACATTAATCAACCGAAAGTTCAGGGTATAGCTGACGGTAAGTTAACCGTGCTTTGTGGAATACACCCCTGAAGCACTCGCGACAGCGCCTCTCTTCACTGTATGGAGCAGACGCTTTGAAGCAGTGCAGACCATGCACTCGCACAAATGCGACCACATCAAATTTTAACGCGCACATTCTCAAAAAAAATTTCGCAGTCTAGAGCCCTGGGACTTGGACTTGGTGACCACAGACCCGTGTCCAATAGGTGCACAAGACCGTAGAGCAGTGGTTCCCAGCCATGTTGCATCTCTCCTTTGTCTGACACACCCATTTCTGGTTTTGAAGTCTCTGCTAATGAACTGCTGATCGGAGTCAGGTGTGTTTGATTAAGGGCACATGGAAAACATGCAGTGATGAGGGGGCTCCAGGAATTTGGTTAGGAACCCCTGCCATAGAGTGTCCTACTTGTCATTGTAGGATTCAGAATGGTGCTCATACTCTGTGCACTCTCAATGCACACTTCTGCCAAGCCCATAGTGTGGCAACATCTACCTGACAATCAAAGCTCCTAAGAAGTGAACGTGTGGGTGGCAAGGACTTAGGGTGCCATTTGGGACAGGTTTTCTATTACTAGTGATTGGTGAGCAGGAATCAGAAAACCTGGAGTAAATCTGAGAGCCGGAAAGGAGAGCCTCAATGGTCTATTTGTTGCTTAGCGACACAAAACTTGGTGCTTTCGGGTCTCAAAATGTAAGTACTCTATATTAATTATTTGTCTATACAACTGTTACATAAAAGGCAAAACCAAATCGTGCAATGGTGATGTCTCCCATGCTCGCTTTTAACAGGAATCTAAAAACAATCTTCTGATTACCATCTCAGAGCTTCATGTAGGCAGCAGACAGCGAGTCAGCTCAATTCTGAGACACAGCCCCACTCTCAGACTGCTAAAACTTGTGAAGCATCTTGCGGCACACATTCAGACCTGAGCTGTCACTTGTGCTACTCCTCACCTGCTCAGACACACACTTCTGCAGTCTCACAATCTGTGGTCTGTCTGTCAGGCGGCGTGTGATTCGTCAGATCATGGACGTGTCCACCTGTATCTCTTTCTGCAGGAGTCAATCAACAGTCCTCACAGTTCTGTCACCATGTCCAGGTGACAGTTTTGGCAGCATTTAGATGACAGACAATCCAACTTGATTCTGGGCTCCAGTAGGAGATTTTGGTGGGCTAGAACAGAGGCTTAAAGATATGAAGAGTCTGTGGTACTAGTCCTCCATCATTTGGGATGGAGGTGGACCCTCTTTTTGACAACAAGACCAGATGTTTAGTTTGGTTTGCTTCTGCGGTCAAAAAGGTTAAATAAATGGTTCAGCTTGGTGGGTATTTCTGATTGCGCCTATGCAAGAATGGCTGTACCTTACTCCTGAGCAGCTTGCCTTCTGCTCTCCTTCTGGAGGCCTTGATGTTTTATCTTCCAGTTTACTTACCTTTGCATTCACTTACGCTTCTCTCCATGCCCCCTCCTAAAGGCTCTCTGCTTATTCAGTAGAGCCTTCGAGTTGATGGCAGGGAGAGCGTATGTTGTATATACTCTTAGAATAAATGTACCTTTTAAAGGTACAACACCTTGTCAGTGGGGCAGTATCCTCAAAGGGTCATCTTTGTACCGTTTACTCCTAAAGGTTCAAAATAATACCATAAGGGTAAATAATGCTACTCTAAGAAACTAATATGTAACTTTTAGGGGAAGGTAAGGCACAAAGTCGTCCCTTTAAGGGTACTGCCCTAGAAGGAAGCTGTTGTACACCGAAAGGTAACATTTTTGCATGGTGCAGAAACTGTCCACTCATTAAGTTCCTCATGGTCACAAGATTGCTGACTTTATGTTTAGACACTGACTGAAGCAAGAAACAAGTATAGCATAGAATACATCTTCTGGCAGACTGCAGTGAGGAAACTGGTGGAAGTTAAGCTGAGTGACCCTAGAATACACCTAGGAGAACTCGGGAAACGTCTTAACAATGCCCTGGCAACTATCTAGAAGCAAGCTTCTCGCTAATAACCACTACAGAAGTTTTAAACCGCTCTGGTCTGGTCTGAACCGTCACACATAACCTTTAGATGCTCTATCAATGCTGGAGCAGAAAAATACCCTGTTCCCACAAAGTCTCACAATTTTCAACTTTCAGACATCTTTGTGGATATGAACAGAATTTGTCTTGAATTTATTCTCTTTTTTTTTTGTGGTTAATTTGTGCTTCTGAACACCCACTGCTTTCCTCACAGTCCCACAACTGAGACTTTTAGACTTGACGGATTTCCTCTGTGATTTCTGTTTATTATTTGTTTCTGTTGCTCACCAGCAGACAGAGAATAAATGAGTGAAAATAAAATAAACTACGAACTGTAAGACACCAAGAAGTGTTTTGCAGCAGTGCAAATTAAAACAGCATGAAAAATTACATCCTGATAATAACAGTTACAAAATGTTGGGTTTTTACACAACCAATTAACAGATGAGTTCATGTTTTAACAGCTCATAAATCTGAGTTTTAAAACCAATAAAAGTTAGGATCTGTAGCTCCTACACCTGCTATGATATCATCAGTGTCAGGAGGTCTGTGTTATAAAGTGTGTATTCGTGTGCCTGTGTTCTCATCCCGAAGTAGTGATAACCCTATATCCTCAATTCATATTCCTTCAGATAAATAGTTCTCTCAGCTCTATTCAACATATTTTATCAACTTCAAAACCATTCCACACAGTTCTGCAGATTTGCCTCCAAAACCAGAGCAATAATAGTAGACATCATCTGGACCTGCTGGTTAGGAAAATTTACCTTCGGCCAGAATTTCATTTACTTGTGGCATATTTTAAGCTCATTTTCAAAATACACAAACAATGTCTTTTGCTCATTCTTGCGGAAAAAAGTCAAACATTTACTCTGTTAAACCTGAGAGCATATCTCCTAAAGACTAAAGCCTTAGCGCATCTCAAACACTTGCTTTAAATAAAGAGATAAAAAAAAAACCATCTGCTGTAAAATCTCCATTGTACGCCGGAGAACTCTTCACCCCAAAGGAACACAGAATGCAGATTCCTGAAAATTCCTGCTTCCGTTCGCACGATCCTCCGCTCTCAGCAGAAACGCAGGTTTATTTAGTAGTTCATTATTCAGAGATTCAGCTGAAATCACACACACACACACACACAGGGTTAGCGCACGGTCGACACCAGCAGCATGATGTTTTCTTTATCTCAGTGCTCTCGAGGCGTCATTAACCTGCATTCAGTCTTTAAAGGGCGACGGACACTGAGGTCAAGGGCTGAGCGAATTAATGACTCTCTTTTCTTACACATCCACTGCATTATTAGATCAGCCATTGATGGCAGAGTTTCTGCAGTTACAGATCTAGCAGTCCTTGTGAAAAAGAAGCACACTTTGTGTAACGAGTAATTATTATGGAAATCTAAACATACTTATATAGTGTAACTGAGTGTGATGTTTTCTGACACTTTTTGAGAACTGCGTGTTATTTGCAGTTAAATGTATTATAGTTCAAATTTAATTCAAATGCAATTAGCTGAACCAGTAGATAAGTGCAATTTTATATGTAATTTCATAATTCTATTGTCGTTGAAATATGGTTAAAATGAGCTGCTGAATGTACTGACAAACATTTCTGATCAACTCAAATATACCGTATGTTAATGACATTTATAGAAGGTACACATGTATTTACATATGTTCATACATTGAGTGCAATTTAATGCATTTAAAATATATAAATGCGTAAAATGTAAAGTCACAACAGTTGAAATTATAATCGAGTGCTTTACGTGTGCTTTAGTGTGTTAGTCAACACATATACTGACGTAAAACTTGTAATTTGAATGTATTACAAAATTGCACTTTTTAAAAGTGCACTTAAGTGTGTTAAGAAACGGCTTGAAGTCACTTAAGTGGTCTGTCATTTCATTAATATTATATCATCATCTGCAAGTAAAGTTTTTTAAATTTATACTTTTAAGATTTGAAGTACACTTCAAGTGCACATTCAATGCAGTTAAAGCAATAGTTCACCCAAAAATGAATATGTTTTGGGTGAACTATCCCTTTAAGTGCACTTATTTTTCACAAGGGTCAAAACAATATTCAGTTCTGCTGGTGGATATCAAGTTTGCTTCCTTCAAAAACACTTCATATATCTTTCAAACATTTCAGATATTTGAAGCTCACAAACTTTGTGAAATGCTGCGACTAAACGCTCCTCTCCAGCTCTGATTGTATCAGACTGATGGAAGGTGGGCCAATCAGAGATGAGTGACAGTCAGCGATGATCTGAGACTCAGATCCTGCGTTCAGAGCGGATCAGAATTAACGTGAGTTATTAGAGTAACACACACGTGTGACAGAGCTGATCTGCTGTGTGTGTCACGCTGGGAAATGTAATTTTACTTTGACTCTTCTATCTGGTGTTGAAGGGAGTCATTCATCATCAGACTCAATGAATAACACATCACAACACAGCCATCATTACTCACATGAACACACGCTGTCTGTCTCTCCGACTGTCTCGCTCTCTCTGATGGAGGACAGATCACCGCGTGTTTCAGAGTGAATAAATCATAAACTGCTCAGAAACTCTCTGCTGCTCTCGTCTAAACAGAGAGTTTATTACAGGATCATTTCAGAAACCCGTCCAGAAGAACCTGTGTTTCACTTCCTGTGACTTATTAAAGAAATAGCTGACCAAAAATGATTATTCTGTCGTCATGAGTGTGTTTGATTGCAATGAATGTGTACTCAAATCTTAAGAGTATATTTTTAAAAAGTGCAGATAATATAATATGAATTAAATAAAAAAATAAACGTTTAAAGTACATTTGAAATCATTTGTTTTAATATTTTGATGTTTAATGTGTTTTGATGTGAAATTTATGGTATGATACATTTTTATCTAATTGCAAATAACATGCAATAAAATGTCTGAAATCATTCATTCACAAAGCATATTATTTAAGTACATTTTTAAATAATGACATTTTAATAATATTTAGTCATTATTTAAAGAAGTACACTTATTTGATATTTTAATGTGAAATGTAATCTTTCCATTTAATTGCAATTAACATGCAAATAAGCCTCCTAAAGCATTACATTCAGTTCACACTTTTGGACTTCTAAAATTTGATTATTAGTTTAAATTATATGTTTAATGAGGTACCTTTTTTGATGCGTTTAATTTGTTTGGTGCTAAATTTTAAAAAAACAAAACATTTGCAATTAACATGCATTTAAGCATTTAAAAAATTACATTCCGTTCACACTTAAGTATATTCTTTTTTTATTAAGTATATTATTGCTGCAATAAGTACTCTTTTGAAAGTATGCTTAAGTGCGCTTAATGACTTTCTTTTCTTTCTAATAATACAATAAAACCAACTGTTTTCATGCGAGACAAAAAAGACGCCGCCATATGCTCTATATTTCAGCTCTGAGATCACGTGATTATTGCTGTCTCTCATGAGAATGAGCATGAAAAATGCATCGGTTTTCTGAGCCATTTTATCATCAGATCTGAGGATCTGTAGAGAAACGCAAGACCCCTGAACACATGAAGCTGATCTCAGATCTGACAAACGCTGGACAAACACTGACCCCAATATACAGCTAATCTCAGTGTTTAAACACATTATCAGCAGGAAATGGACTCTTTTCCAATTTTATAAAGTACAGGATTAATATGAAATCATTTATAGTGGGATTGACCCTAATGAGACCATGTGCCATGCAAACTTACTTGTTTTTTATATTAATACACATACACAGACTGAAAGGCATGACAGACATGATTAGTTCAGCAAATGAGCAAATTCACGTGTTTGTTACAATCTTTTTAATGTTATTTGGAGATGATCAAATGTTCAGTTTGTCTTGCTGTCTCATTGTTACTTTACTATTATTTTTATACTATTATAATGTTTATTCATATTTTGAATAATCTTTTATTTTTACGTTTTAATTTTGTGTGTTTTATTTTTTTATTATTGTGTTTTTAAAATTCTGTTTAGCTATTTTTATCTCAGTTTTAGTCATTTTAGTACCTTAACCTATTTTTATTTGGGTTAGTTGGCAAGGTAACGCTTGTCATTTTTATTATAATTTTTTTCCCTTAATGTTTATATTTCATTTTATTTTATTTCAATGACAGATGTTTTAAAATAGGCTTTATTTTAGTTCATGGTAATGGTTTAAGAAGCCCTTGAGAGAAGCTCTCCTAGAGATGAAACTGGCCGAGTATTGATAAAAATGTTCAAATTATGAGATGAATGATTTATTTTATTGAATAGTTTAAAGCAATATCCTGTATTTGAAAATATTTTATGAGACGGATGCCACAAAACAATTCAATAACCACATTAAATGGAAATATGTAATAATCTTTTTGATCCAATATAAGGTTTAATGCTCAGTCTGTAATTATAATCCATGCATATTGTTTATTTTCTCAAGTGGATTCAGAGACCCCTGATGATCTTAATATGATACTCATCTGAGAAACGATGACCTGAATTCACTGCGATCTGAACGTCCTTTCATTCACACACGTTCCACACTTACATTAGTTCCATTGGGGGAATTAATTCTCTGAGAAATATAATACAGTACTTCAGACTGTAAGAGACTACAGGACCTGAAAATAAGAGTGCATTTGAATAAGAAATAAAGTTGAGTTAAGAAGAAGAAAAAGAGTGTCCTGATAGATGCTCAACCTGAGAGCAGAATTAAAGAAATACCCATAAAACAGATGCTTTGGTCTGTGCAGACTTGCTAAAACTCCTCAGTAAACCACTTGCTTTATTAATAATCTCAGAACAGACACACAGAGCGAGGCAGATCTCCCGAACTGCTGTAAGGCATGAATAATTTGTGTACGAGACGCGCTTCATGAACTTGCCAGCACCTCTGATAGCACCGGCGCTCAGCTCTGAATGCTAACGCCGCAGTGGATTGTGGGACATTTGTGAGGAGTGACTCCGTTACACCCGACCCCTGAACTCCTCTGTAACGCTGCTGCATTGATCTGTGACTGTCGTCTGGGAACTCGAGCCTCCTGCTGGGTTTTTCTGGAACAGCATCTGGAGAACTGGATGTATGCATCTGCGAGAGAAGCAGCCGATCGATCCATCCATCACACACACTTCATCTGTTACCGGACGGCAAATCTGAAGCGCAGACACCGACGTGCCTTAGATATATTATTAAAAGCATTTTCCAAACTCTTCAAAACTTTTTACTTATAGAGAACAAGTCATTCTGAGGAAACTTGCTTAGTTTAAAAAAT
>JADLZN010011376.1:115643-184276 GCA_018155175.1 Sinocyclocheilus anophthalmus | reverse complement strand
TTAATGGCATCTGTTTGAACTTATCATCAGTATAAAAGACACCTGTCCACATCTCAAACAGTCACACTCTAAACTCCACCATGGCCAACACCAAAGAGCTGTCAAAGGACACCAGACACAAAATTGTAGACCTGCACCAGGCTAGGAAGACTGAATCTGCAATAGATAAGCATTTGGGTTGAGTGCAAAATCAACTGATCGGGACGCAATTATTAGAAAATGGAAAGACATCAAGACCTGATAAATCTCCCTCGATCTGGAGGCGTACCACCGCAAGATTCATCACCCCGTGGGGTCAAACATTGAATCACAAGAACTGGCCACAAAAATCCCAGAAACCACAACAGGTGGGAACCTAGTGAATGACCTCAGAGAGTGGTAGCCCAAGTAACATTCTACCCTCAGATAACCACACTGGCGACCGCCATGGACTGTTCAAATCCTGCAGTCCATCACGGTCCCACCCGCTGCTTACAAGCCAGTCCATTCCCCAGGCCCGTCTGAAGTTTGCTATAGAGCATTTGGATGATCCAGAAGAGGTTTGGGAGAATGTCATATGGTCAGATGCAACCAAAATAGAACTTTTTGGTAAAAGCTCAACTTGCCGTGTTTGGAGGAGAAAGAATGCTGAGTTGCATCCAAAGAACCATACCTACTGTGAAGCATGGGGGTAGAAACGTTATGCTTTGGGGCTGTTTTTCTGCAAATGTACCAGGACGACTGATCCGTGTAAACGTAAGAATGAATGGGGCCATGTATCGTGTGATTTTGAGTGAAAACCTCCTTCCATTAGCAAGGGCATTGAAGATGAAACGTGCTGGGTCTTTCAGCATGACAATGATACCAAAACACAAAAAGAACCGCTTCCCGGGTGGGGTCGGGCGGTTGAGTCAGAGTGGCTTCTGTATTGTGAGTCATGTTCCAAGTCCTGGTTGGCCTAGCCAGTCTCCAAGATCTCAACCCCATAACGAAAATCGTTGAACGGGAGTTGAAATCCATTGTTGCCACGACACAGCCCCACCACATTTCTGCTCTAGAAGTAGGATCTGTACATGGAGAGGCCAAAATAACCGCAACCCGTGTGTGAAAACCTGTAAGATTACGAAACAGATTGACCATCTGTCATGCCAACAAAGAGGTAGATAACAATATTGAGAGTCAACTTTTGTTATTGACCAAATCCCGTGATTTTCCCACCATAATTTGCAATAATTCGTTAAAAATCCTAACAATGTGATTTTCTGGATTTTTTTTTCTAATTTAGTCTCTCATAGTTGAGGTATACATATAATGAAAATCACAGGCCTCTCTCATCTTTTTAAGTGGAAGAACTCGCACAATTGGTGGCTGACTAAATACTTATTTTCCCCACTGTATGCCAGTGTGTCAAAAAATCTAAAGGAAGTCACATTTGCGTTGTGACAGAGAGGGAAATATTTTGGCCTGTTTCAGAACTAATTGGAAAGCAGGAAGACACAACTAAAAAGAGATTTTCCAAATTAGAAAACAGCTGAGACGACACTGGTCATAAATTAATTTTATGTGTGAATATTATGTGAAGGGCAATATCAGCTCTGATGATTCATCATCATTTCAGCTTGGAGATGCAAAGGGAAATGACAACGTTCGGCCAAGGGGCTGTTGATAGCAGCTGAATCAACTTGGGGAACCACATCTTGATTCCTCCAGAGTGGGGCCACCAAGAGGACCGAATATCTGACTTCCCTGATTCGTCTGATGACCTGAGGAAGCAGGGCAACCAGGTGGAAGGCATACAAGTGAGCGCTGGGCCAATCAAGGATAATGTAAAAGTAAATTTGATACAGTGAAAGCGTGTCCTTCTAAGACAGCGAAGAGGACTACCTTTCCAACTTCACAACATACAGACCAAAGCATTTAAACACGTTTTGTGGATTCAGATTTACACTTTCCCTTCATTACCACGTTGTATCCTGGACAGCAGTCTGCCCCCTAGGTTCAGTCTGCCCCGACACTGAACTAGTTCTCATTATGAGAGGAGTTTTGCCTTGAGTGCACCCACTAAAGGGAACAAAAAGGGTGTCTGAACATCGTCGAGCCAAAATGTGCAGGTAACCTGTGACCTGCAGACTGCCTTGGTAATCTGATAACGGCATACTACCACAATCATGTTTGGTCTGGGGGGGGGGGGGGGAAAGCGACCCAGAAGTTAGTATCGAATCGTGTCCCGGTTCCTTCTGGAGGTCATCCCAGAGCCTCCTGATTGAAACATGCGAGATGTTTCTTCAAGTGGACCCAGCTCTGATGCCAGCTGTGGGTTTTAACCCCCTGAGATTAAAAGTCCCAGGCACTAAGTGTGTGACGGAACATGGCTTTGAACCCATCCTGAAGGGGCCCGATGTTGATCAGCCCATAGGATCACAGAGGAAGCAGCCAACAAAGGCTGACATCTCTGTAAGCGAGTGACGTGAAGTCCTAATTTGAATGTTTGTTGCTGATTGCTGAATATCAAGAGCGTTCCAGCCTCTGTTAAATTCCAGTAATCATGCCTGCATTCCCGGGCCTAATCGATAATTGTTGCCGAAGACCTAGTCGCTGGCTGGGAGACAAGACGCCTTCTGCTAAATTGATTCTCAACATGAGCAGCAGCACCGTGAGTGATGATTCCCATTCGACCTGGCTAAAACCATCCATAATTGTGGTAGTCCAAATTGCGGATTCCCATCTGTCTCAGAGGGGAAAGAGCTGCGTCTATGCACTTCATAAAAGTTTGCGGGACCAGGGACAATCCAAATGGCATGACTGGTGTACTAATAGCTACAGAAACCCGTCCTTGGTATCTACTTGCTCAAGGATCTGTTTCAACAGTTATCATCCTGAATGGCCGTCTCATGAGCGGTTTAGGTGTCTGAGATCGAGGATGGGCCTGAGCCTGCCATCTTTCTTGTGAATGAGGAAGTAGCAGCTGTAAAAGCATGAATCGATGTTCGCTAGAGGAACCATTTCCACAGCTTCTTTTGCAAGCAGTGTTTGTACATCGGACCGGAGAACATGAGCATTGTTGTCCTGTATTGAAGTTTGAATAATACCTCTGAAGCGAGGTGGTCTGCAAGCAAATTAAAGTGAGTAAACTCGTTCTATGGTTTTTAGAACCCAACTTGACACATCCTGGACAGCTTTCCAAGCCTGAAGTCGGATTGCAAGTGATACTAGTTTTTCGAATAGAAGTTTGCCACACAGGGGGCAGGGAACTGATATTCATGGTAATGAGGAGAGGAGAAAAGATGCATCATTTTCACAGTAGTCTACAGAAATCCGCTATCACAGCGATAGTTTGCTAGGGCATGTACTGAGTAAGAAGGATGAGCCCAGCTTGAATAGAGCGTCCATCGCTCTGTGTTAAGTGGAGGGATGGAGAGCAAGCATGAGGTTTCTTTGAGGGAGTTCCGGCCTCTGCAAGAACTTACTCTTTCCTCTTCCTCTCTGAACTTCAGAAACGTGTGGAATTTCTCTGTCCAGACAAAGGGCACACAGCGATGAGCCACAGGACTCGAACATTTGGGCTGGGCTCGAGCAGCTACCGCTATTGGCAGGCTGCTGAGTGGATAGAGCCTTCTGGCGACTTGAACCAGCTGCAGCACTGGAGCGCTTCGGCAGAAAGTGACGCATTGCATGCAATGACTTCTTTGCTGCTGTAAATCGCTCTGCAAAACCATCCATGGCAGGACCAAACAGTCCCTTAGGAGAAACTGGCAAGTCTAGGAAGGCGACCTTGTCAGTGTCCCTGATCTTCGTCAATTTCAGCCAAAGCTGCCACTCCAGCACCACCAAATTGGCCATGGCCATGCCGATCGCCTGCGCAGTGGCCTTATTAGCACACAGAGCCAGGTCTGTCGCAGTGCGCAGCTCTCTAAAGACATCAGAACTCTGGCCGGACTTGTCCATGCTGCGGAGAAGTTTGGCCTGGAACACTAGAAGCACCGCCATCGTGTGAAGCACATGACGCAACCTCTGAATAAGCACCGTTGGGTTGAGTGTTAGTCCGCAGGCTAGATGGATGCGGTTTATATGGGACTTTCAATCCCCAGGTGCCGTGAGGGGGCCACAGGTGGGCAAGCGACCCGCCGTCTTTCCAGAGGGGGTGGGAAAATTGGCCATAAACCTCTTGTCTTCAGTGCCGTCAACAGTGATAGTGGTGAGTTTTCATTGTATAGGGTTTCTTCGCCCAAAACACGACCCTCTTCAAGCATACGACGGTAGGTAATAACATGGGAGAACACAAGGACATGAAAAAGGCAGCTTTCCTCCACAGAGTTGTGAGTCGCTAGGAGCGGGAAGTCAAGAAGCGTCGCAAGAGGCATGCAGTCTCAGTATAGCGCTAGCTCTCCGAGGACGGAGGGTGCTGCCCAGCAGCGACGCAACGCACTGAGCCGCAAGCCACACTCATGTGCACGACCTACAGACAAGTCAAGGGAAATTTGCTCCTCAAGTTGCCAGATGGCCGCCATAAGAGAAGGATTCTGAAATCTTTCCACTGCCGGGAGGCTCCTTCTGTCTGACCCGTGAGCAGCAGCTGAACTGAGCTTCTTTCTTCTTCTGCTTCTTGCTTGCAGAGTCAGCAAGGAGAAGATCTTCATCACTGAAGGAGAAAAATTCTGACAAAATGACGCTCAGAGCCAACTTAAATAGAGATTGGTTCCTCTGCTTTTGGAGGGTTGAAGTGCCATTGGTTTGTGCAGCTACAAGAATGTGAACAAATCAGGCTTCGGTATCAGAGTAAACAGGAGTTTCCCCAAAAGCATCAGCCACGCAATGGGAGAGACCATTTAAAAGGGGAACTTGAAGTTGTATTGAAGTACAGAAGGATCAGGTCAGAGGTTAATAACTGAAGAAAGCGTCTGTTAGCATCTCCATTGGTCTTACTGATGTCACTGGATGGCAGTGGACGGGTCAGCTAGATGAGGATGGAGGATTTGGGTTTAGCAGAGCTGCAGCGACGGACAGCTGGTGCCTCTCATCATTTGCCTTTCCAATCTTTTACATCTTCATGTTTTTTTCTGAAATTGCAGAAGAGACTAATCATATAGAAAGTCATAATGAAAACATCACAGGCAGCACATAAAGAGTCCATTTACATCAATTACTGTGAGCAGAAGTCAATGATGCGTCCCTCATGTAAAATACACACACATCTCTGTTTGATGGGATTGAAAGTGTAGATGGATAGCAATCAAAACCAAACACACAGCTGAACGCAGGTCAAAGGTGAGCTCTTTCTCCATGCTGTCAGCTGTAGTGAGCTATGAGAGCGACTGGACTGTTTCACTGGAGAGAGAGACAGAGAGGAATACTGTCAGTAATGAGAAACGTATGCAAACTCATATACAGTCACTGTATCTGAATCAGTGTCTCTGACACACACAAACTCATCAAACCACTGTGATGCTCATGGCAGTACAGGACTTACTATAATTTTCTGTTCAGACTAAACTGAAGCCTAACACTACAGTAGTCAAATGCATACACTCATTGCATGTGCAAACAAAAAATATTTGTGAGTTTTTTTCAGATAAGCCTATAATGTAAACACCTTTAAAAATAAACTCTGTGTGTGTGTGTGTGTGTGGTGTGCACGACAGAGCGACAGGACAGATGCAATAGACAGGGGACATAGATGAGATGACACTGTGCATATATCTGAATTGTACCACAAAACAACAGATAGACAGGAAACGCATCACTGATCAAGCAGACAGATGCGGCATGTGCATGTGTGTGTGAGAGAGTGTTGAAGATGTTGTCAGCCACTACACAGACTGCAAGACAGGCTCCCTGCCCTCTCAGGTGAGAAGAGTGTGTGAGTGTTTGTGTGTATGTGTGAGTGTTTGTGTGCATGTGTGAGTGTTTGTGTGCGAGCAACTCGCCTACTATATGCCGTTCGTAGAGGTGCGAGTGGGTTTGCGGTTTATACCCTACGTTAGTGTTCTGTCTAAACTGGTGTTTGGCCAAAATAAATTGACTAATATCTATATATAAGATAGGAGATATAAACACTAAGGAGCAATAAAAAAAGCATAGTTTATTTCACAAAAAGTTTAGTTGACACAAAAACACAAAATCACAAGCCAGTATCACCATCCCCTTTACTTAACATAACATAAAGTGTAAGAAATATTGGCTGATATGATTAAAATATGATGAAACAGTCTAAATGTAAGGGACTATTACATAGCAGTCCTAACACCTAGTTTTGTTAGATAATTAAGTGGTATGAGCCACCACAGTCATCTTACCTAGTACAAAATATACACAACCAGTGAAAATACACATGATTTTGGGTTTATGGAAAACAGCAGTAACTAAGGTATAATAAGTAATAAATACATTTAGTCATTTAGCTGACGCTTTTTTCCAAAGCGACTTACAGTGCATTCAGTCTATAAATAGTTTACCAGTATAATATATAATAATATAATATACTATACACAATACTAACATTAACTGTTAATGAAACATGAAATCTGCTCCTGAATAGAATGAATATCATACCCTCATGCAAATCCAAACAGCAGCTAACCAAACGAAAGAAGACATTTATTGATTTATTGGTAATTCACTTTATTTCAACTCGCATTGCATGTGCCGTAGTTCTTTTGCGCTTAGTAAAGTGATTATTACATTGCAGCAGCATTTGCGCATATGCGAGCACAAGTTATAGTCTGGACAGGCAAGACAGTGGTTTAAATAGAAAAATAACGATAGAATGATTGACACTGACATTAAGGCTTTATGTGCCGAAGTTCCACTGCATGTTTTAGCCCCCAGAATTTTCACTCGCGAACGTTTTTCCAAAAAATTGCTGAGCAAATGCCCGAAAAAATCAGGCTGACTCAGGTCACAGAACACGAGGTAAAACGACAGAAAGCACGGCGCAGTGTGAATTATCAAAGAGCGATTTCTGAGGAAAAGTGCTGACACATGACAATTTAGCGCCGACACCATGAAATATTTGGCACTGTTAAATATAGTGAGACCTGTCAGCGATCATGCTGTGTGAAATGAGTGTCTTGAAAGAAATATACATAATCGGCGATGACCGACAGACACATTGATCGCGAGGCAAGATACAGAGGCAGCGGGAAGTTTCCTATCACTTCTTCCTATTGTTATTCCGATTTTACCATTGTAAGTCATGCAGTGTGTAACCTACTTTTCCGATCCACGTGCACTGTGAACACACAGCAGCAATGATGCTACCCCGCGATAGTCACACAGTGTGAAAACAATGTTGAACCACGACTTTGAAAACAGGCCGTGTGAACTCGGATAGTACTCTCATCTCATCTGATCACATATACTGAATCGGGACAGCACGTTTTTCTCAGGCACTCCGTACTTAAACTGCATCTGACAGAAGTGTCAACAGCTTTAATGCACATCTTTCAAAATAAAAGTCTCACATCAGAAAAACATTTAGAATTACGTTTTTTGCTGTTGATGTTGTTTCCTTGACTGTACACCGTGGTTTTGCAACCCACTTTTCGTTTGCGACAGACCAGTTGAGAAACTGACGTACGTTATGAGATCTTTCTTCAAAATAACCAGCACATTTGAGATTTGAGAAGAACATGTTTCTGGTACAACTGTTCTGGTAATCCACGTTTGCTGCACAATCCTGTATTGTGTTTACCTATTTTTAAAAATGACTGGTTCAGTGCTGTGTGCCCAATACGGAGTTGTGAAATTATCATGTCATCCCTTCTTTTGCCACAGACTTTTCTCATACTTCCTACTTATTTATTTCATATAAGTGTCTTCCCTTTTCTTCCAGTGTCCACAGCTCTTGCCATATATTCCTAGCTGACTTTTTAATTAACCCCTTCATTTCAGCTTTCCCGGAGGGACATTAACATTATTCTTGAACTCTTTCACGCGTGTGTGTGTCCCTGCGCACACGAAAAAATACGTCGTCGTAAGACCTAGGATGTAGATAAACAGGGTCGGGAGGGTTCTACAAGAATTTCCTGTCTTGCGGTTCAGATTTACCCTTTTTTTTGGCATCAAAGCTTTTGGCATAACTTAAAGGGTTGCCAAAAAGAACACTTCAAAGACGAAATAAAAAGAATGTATTTATGTTTTATTGTTATGTGATCAGATACAAGGAAGACCATGCAAATGAAAACAATCAATCCAATACATTCATTTACGATATAGAGCTTGTAGCCAAGCTAAGATTTGCAACACTGGCCCTGAGGAGGAGCTTTTATAAATGACAAATAAAACACAGTAGAGTAGTACACAATTTTATAATATACTGTAAGTACACTAAACATGACTACAGGTTTGTTGGTGTATCAACCAATATTTTGTGGCTTTCTTAAAATGATTATAATTTAGTGTAGATTTTAAATAGTCAGGCAATGAATTCCAAAATTTTACGCCTTTCACTGAGAGAACAGTCTGAGCAAATGATGTTTTGCAATGTATAACTTTACAGTTTCCACTAGAAGCCACTCTAGTGGATCTACTGCTTCCCTGCAATCTCTCAAAAAATGTACATAAGGGCATAGGAGCAAGACCATTTAAACATTTAAACACAAACTTTGCATAATGAAAAAGACAACGTGAGCAAAGCTCAAAATCTTGTATTTACTTAGGATCTGACAATGATGGTATCTAGCTACATAACTAATAATAAGAAAATATAGAATTACGATACTTGAATAATAGGTTGTTCCATGTCAAATCAACCAAATTTTGAGTGTTTTTGTTGATATTAAAAAATTAAATAAATGAATAAATAGTGGTAGTGAAAAAGTATTAAATGCCATGGATGTAATCCACAATTTTGCTGAGGGTAGTCAAAAATGACAATTTTTACCTGATTTGGGGCCAAATTACAGGGGTACAAATCCTTTTAGATCCTTTTAGATTCTGGTTCTTGAGAAACTTTTCGTTTGGTATCTTAATTTTAAAGGCCCTATATGGTTCAATCCCAGATATGAGGATCTCACTGTGGTATCATAAGCAAGCAAACTGTTAAATTCTACACATTTTCACTGGTTAAAAACCAAATGTGAGTCACTTTGCCAACAGCTGATACTTTTTGGATTTTAAAGAGGAATGTCTGAAGAACAAATAATATTGAAACTAGAAATGTATTTTGTTTCCATTGCATTAAATAATAATAATAATAATTTGTATTTATATACTGTAGCGCCTTTCCAACACCCAAGGTCACTTTACAAGTCAGGTTTAAGGAACAGAAACAAATAAACAGAAAATAAACAGAAACAAATGAACATCAATACCAGAAGACAGAACACATACCAAGAGCTGAGAGTAATATACAGAGATCACTTACAAAGTTAGATTAGAGATACAGAGAGAATGTAGATAAACATCCAAAACAGGGTACAAATTACAGACTGAAAACTGAAGAGTAATACTCAGAGAAAAAAAACATTTTAAGAGGTTTTTGAAGGAGAGAAGAGAGAATGTTTGAGGGATGTTTTGGGGAAGAGCATTCCACAATCTGGGAGCCACAACACTGAAAGCCCTAGCTCCCAAAGTCACCAGACGAAACTTAGGGGTGACTAACAATCCCTCTGTAGCGTCTGCGTAGAATCATGCATGATCTTTGGGATTTATGGCTTAAGAGACCCCTTTTAGACTTTGACATTTGCATATAAATTACAGCTCTGGTCAGAGACTTTACATTTGTATGGGGGTCTAAATTGCCAAATGGCTCGTCGCCATCAAGGAGATTCTAACCAGTCCCCCCACTATCATCTCCCCCATCTGACTTCCAACTGTCCAGCGCTTGCTGGTAAATGACCCGAGGGCCTGGCTGGCCCCAGAAACTCCCACACCAACACACCCACACACCCACACCGACCACACCCTATGATATAGGTGGACTGTCCTCCTTCTCCTTCTAACAAAGCTATGCGCGGCCTATGCATGGGTTGTTGTTGTTTCCCTATTAGCTAGCTGAGTTCCACTCGTTTCTTCTATTAGTTCCCGCCCTCCACCCATGACTTCCGGTGTCTTGTCTGTCCTTTGGTGTTGTGGTTTTATCTTGGATTTCCCTGATGTTTGTTTCTGGTTCCTCTCTTGTTTTTCCTTCCCCGTCCCCAATTCGCGAACGCCCCCCCACCCGCGCCAGGTTGCAAACGGATCCTCGATCATTATAGGTAAGAGTGTGTCTGGAAACACCAATGACCCTGGGGGGGAACGAACCAGGCCCTAACGAGAAACATGCGCCCACAGATGAGCCGAACTGTGACGGACCACAGGCAATCTCTCCCGCTCAAAAAATTCACGCCTGGTATAGGGCACGTCCACCCAGCAAGAGGAACCCTCAAAAACTGGATTAGAGCGCGAGAAAGTCATCTTGCTCCGAGAAACCCGATTGTCGTTGAGACCCACACCTTGCCAAGACACTCTCAGATCTTCCATTTCGAGTTGTATTTTCCCCCTGCGCACGTTTTATCTTCAAGTATTTAGTCGCTGGGTACTTTCCACTTACGTCCGAAGACCAAGAAGTAAAAACTGTCGCTAGAATTCTCACAGAAATCAACGAAAAAAAAGCGCAGCCTCCCTTGGAGTTGGTCGTAACCAGAGGCATCCAGGCCCGTTATTCAGCAATCCGAAAACAATGCAAGTTAGTAACACGTTACAAATTATTTTAGAAGGCGGTTGTTTAAGTTTCAGGCCTCCTTTTTAAAGATCCGCGCCGAAGGGGTTTTTGGAATTCTGTTGTGATTTGAAAGGTTGTGGTACATAAGTGTGTGAAATACTGACATTTCTTTTTCTATTTCTCTCTATTTCCCTTACTTTGTTTATTCTGTGAATAGAAGTGTTTGCTAGTTAGATGTTAGATATAGTTTTCATTAAATAAATCACTATATATTCACAACGGAGTGTCTCGTTTGCTGCTCACCATATTACGAAGTCAAGAATGTGTGAACCTTGCTACATTGTGGCTAAATTCTGCTTAGCACGCACAAAGAAGGGACGTTATCTTCCCTCGGCCGTGAAATATAGTTCCTTTTGAAATGATAAAATGATTTATATTGCTGCTAGGGGACGGACAGATCACTCAATTGTACTAGTTGATTCTGCTTACAGGGTTTACTTCGAAGGCCTATAATCTAAATATTTATTTATTTGATCTAACCAGGTTCAGTTAGTGATAAATATTTCCCTTTTAGACGCACTAATAAAAAAACCCTACAGTTTTTGGTGGAGATACGGCAGGGCATGTTAAACTTGGCGTTTGTGAGGGGGGCGGGGGCAAACAGTATCAAATTTATTTGGTTTTTATATTATGCGCTTGAGAGGGAGAAAGTCGCAAGCCTCAGCGAGACTCACCTATTTTGGATTGGTGCTGGTGTTAAAAGCCACTCAGTTACTGAGTTTTAAACAGCCTCGGATTTGTCTGAATTTAGTCAGACTGGTAATGTGTTTAAAAGTGAACTACAGTTCCATAAATTATTAAATTGTTCTCTAAGATATGACGAAATCTCTTACAGTACAGTTTAAATTATCCCAAAAAATCGCCGGTTGGAACAAAGAAAGAAACATCTTCAGGCATTGCGCGATAGAAGAGGATGTTGACACGATGCTTCTCTATCATCTTTTATAAGGACCTTATATTTGATCGTAGCGACTAAATGAGAGTCATGCGAAAGTTACATTTATTCAACTACGATCTAACTCCCTTAGGTGTAACCCTTAGAGTAGCTATCTAATGCATTGCCAAATGCTGATTTGATCATAAGAACACTGCGAGCCAGTAGACTGATTGAAATGTAAATGGGAGCTTTTAAAACCTTGATCAAGTGAAATTTGCATAACAACAGCGAAGAAACCCTGTTGCTTATAATTGTTATTTTGTACTGGCAGCGAAGAAATCCTGCCATACACACATCATTGTGTTTAAGTTGCACAAATGATAGTGCTCAATGTTCTTGTGATAACTGCTGTAAAATTCCATTACAAAGAGAATAATCTCACACTAAACGCTATCAGTTTAAGCACTATAGGAGTTAAGGCACAGTACATTAAACTAACGCTAGAGGGCAGGCTGTTTAAGTATCTAACACTTCTTGAACTCCTTCTGCCTTCCTGTTTTCACCTTGGGTGGGCGCACCCACTCCCCCTTGTGGGCATTCTCTGCTAGGTCGACTTGGTACTCTAATTGTTTGATTTCAATTTCCCGATTGGAGTTAAGGCACAGTACCTTAAACTAACGCTAGATGGCAGGCTGTTTAAGTATCTTAACATTTCTTGAACTCCTTCTGCCTTCCTGTTGTCACCTTGGGTGGGCGCACCCACTTCCCCTTGTGGGCATTCTCTGCTAGGTCGACTTGGTACTCTAATTTGTTTGATTTTAATTTCCCATCTGCTTCATTGGCCATTATCATTCTAGCCATTCTAGGTACCTGCCGTTTCATTTTTAATTTTATTCATTTACTTGTATTTCTTGTTTTGTATTAGTTTCATAGACATGTACTACTTTGGTTTTTTTTTTTTTTTTTTTGTATAATTTTTTTTTTTTTTTTTTTTTTTTTTTTTTTTTTTTTTTTAATCAGGGTTCTCTCTCCCTTTTCTCTCTCACTTTACCACTCACTTATTTAAATTTAGTTTTAACAGTGTTTGAATTCAAATTTAAAGTAAACTTCTGTATTCTAGCCATTTTTGTTCACCAATAGGTAACACTCCCTCTAGTGCTTAGTTGGTGAAGTGACAGCTGCCTCCACGGCGGTCACAGTGTGCCACGGGATCCAAACTGAATCACCTCAATCCATCACTAAGCCTAGCCATAGAATACTGACCAATCCAGCTAGCGAAACNCTGGGTTGGCTAGTGAGTTATGACTTTCATGACTTTGAACTAATTCTACAAATTATTGGACCCATCTCAGATCCAATGATTACAGAAGAAAGCTCAGGCCAAACGTGTCAACAGCACCCTCAAGAATCATCACATAACCTAGTCATGCCAGTAGTCAAGGAGTAGGTGTGTAGAACAGAACTAACAGAAGACAAACACTTTGCCGTGTACACGGTCTCTAACCACTCCACCTGCATAAATGACAGCGTGACTGTACCTCTGACCGCCCACGGCACAGAGGAATTGATGACAGAAGAGCCATACCCAGGTTTGAGACACAAGTCCAGCAAATTCTGAAAGATGCTGATGCCATACAGAAGGATGCAGACCACCACAAACTCCGTCAAGTCCTGTACAAATACAAGGAATCATTTGCCAAGAACTCTTTAGATTGTGGCCTCACTAACCTCAATGTTGTGAGTGTCCCAACGCACCCAAAAGCTCCACCCACTTTTGTCAAGCAATACAAGATCCCCCTCGAATCGTACGAACCAGTACAGGAGATCATCAACTCTATGCTTGCGAAGGGTGTCATTCGTCCGTGTAACAGCACCTTCTCTGCCCCCATCTGGCCTGTCATCAATTCAAACGGCAAGTGGCGGCCGACCATCGACTATAGGAAACTGAATCAACGGGTGGCATTGTCGAGATGGCCGATGACCCAGCTGGAACAGGAGATACCAAGAATCAGAGGAGCCACAATCTTCTCCACTCTTGATGTGGCCTCAGGATTTTGGACTATACCAGTGCATCCAGATGACCAACACAAGCTGGCTTTCACCTTTGGCAATCGGCAGTACACCTTCACCAGGTGCCCATTCGGCTATGCCAACTCACCAGCCGAAATGAACCATCTTCCTCAACAAGCATGTACGGATGCAAGGTAAGAGGGGGGAATTACTCTCTGTGACGACCTTTGATGAAAAAACACGGACAGGACAATAACATGAAAGAAATTGACCACGTCCTGCACCAACTGACCGCCGCCGGTGCCAAGATTGCCCTCCAAAAAGGACAATGGTGCAAAACCAAAGTCAATTACGTGGGTATACTCATCGGACCACGAGGTATTGAGGCACAAACCAGCCGAATCCAGGCCATTCAGAACATTAAACCACCTGCCAATGTCTCAGAACTCCGAAGTTTTCTAGGTGTGTGCAACTATTCAAGGCAGTTCATTGAGAAATATTCATACATTGCACGCCCTCTCACTGCCCTTCTAAAAAAGGACTGCCCCTTCGCCTGGACAGACGAAAAGCAAAATGCCATGAATGAGCTGAAACAACATCTGTGCATTGCTCCATGTCTGGCTTACCCAGATCCACAGAAGGAGTTCTACTTGGACGCTGGATTCTCCAGCCACTGCCTCAGCGCTGGTATATACCAACGGCATGACCAGGACAAAAGAGTGGTCATATATGCCAGCAAGACTCTTCTTCACCCAGAGTGCAAATACTCAGACTGTGAGAAAGCCCTGCTCTGTACTGTATGGGCCATCCAGAGATTCTCCAACTACATCGGAGCACAGAAAATGATCATAGAGACCTGTCACCAGCCTGTCACATTTCTTAACAGCCAGCGCATCCGCGACGGTGTGGTCACAAACGTACGCATAGCCACATGGCTCATGGCCCTCCAGTGGCACAACATAGAAGCACGATATGCTCAAAATCACAAGTCGGTGCTGGGAAACGGCCTGGCAGCCTGCCAAAGCTGCTCCGATGACACACCGACTGAGAGCGTAGAAGCAGAAAGGCCCCAACTACCGCCACCTACCTGCCACAGGTATTTTGACGAGAATGTCTGCCAAGGCATGCCCACAGCCTACGTCGATGGATGTTCCTACAACCACGAGGGCATCCTAAAGGCAGGTGCTGGGGTTCTCTGGCTAAATGATCGACCCTGCACACCACAACACTTCAAACTGGGTCCACAATCATCACAATATGCTGAGATAGCAGCTATTATCATAACCCTGCAGATAGCATCAACCCATAACATCAGAGAACTGCTCATCTGCACAGACTCCAACTATGCCAGACTTGGCTTCACATGCCATCTTCCAGGCTGGAAGCAAAATGGTTTCAAGACAGCAAACAACAAAAACAGTTGAAACAACTGGTGAACATGAATATGACGTCTATTGGAAGAAAGTGAAAGGGCACTCAAAGCAACCTGGTCCAGACAAGGACCTCAACGACCAAACGGATGCCCTAGCCAAAGCAGGTGCACTACACGGCGAGTTATGGTCTCCACCAACCCACCAACCCACCCTTAACGTGGCAGCCATAACCCGCAGCAAACACACTCAACCCACCACAATGCCCACCTCACAGCCGCTTACGCTGGCTCCTCAAATCTCCACTAATGACATTACCGACATGCAAGCTTCTGACTCCGCCATCAAAACCATCCTTCACCACCTCTCTGACCCCTCCAGCCACCCTATTACACCAGATGAACTTGCTGCTGCCCCAAGCCTCAAACGGCTATACCACGTAACACACATGTTGCGTGTGAAAAACAACTCCTTTGCCCCTGAGACCCACACTGCCTAAGGGGGGGTGATGCTGATGTATGCTCACGACGCACCATGTGCGGGACACCACGGCACAAGAGCCACTTATGAGACACTTAAACAAGTGGCATACTGGCCCGGCATGCAGCAAGATGTGGCAGAGTACGTGAAAGGATGCCTTGTTTGCTGCCAATTCCAACCATCTAACCCAAACCACAGATCCCCACTGCAGCGCAGAGGAGTCACGTTTTCTTGGTCAGACCTTCAAATTGACTGGGTCAGACCCTTACCCAGGTCAACAAGAGGCAACAAGTATTTCCTCACAGTCGTGTGCCAATTCACAAAGTGGGTAGAATGCCTCCCAACACCCAATGACACTGCTCAAACTACACCATATCTCCTGTTGAATCACATTTTCTCCAGGTTCGGGCTGCCGCTGAGAGTCAACTCAGACAGAGGCACCCATTTCACAGCTGAGATCATGCAGCAGATTTGGAAACTCCTGGGAGTACAAGCACAACTGCACATCAGTCACCATCCAATTTCTTCGGGCCAAGTGGAACGGACGAATAGGACGGTGGTCAGCATGCTAAGAAAATATGTGTCTGCTAACCAAAAGGACTGGGATGTAAAACTCCACATGAATCAACAGGTGTGCCTCCCTTTGAACTAATTACAGGCCGGCAAATGACATTGCCCTTGCACCTGCTGTACCAGCCAGGAGACTCCAACCTTGTCACCGCCTACACCACTCATCAATACCTTGATGAACTACACCGGCATTTGAGAACCACATTTGCTTTTGCCCAACAACGACTCCAAAAGAGCGCAGAAGGCCAGAAAGCATACTACGACCGGAAGGCGTCACACAAAGAACTGGATGTGGGCGACAGGGTCTGGTACTACAGCTATGCACAGCCTCCTCAGATAACCTCTCATCGGCTATCAAAGAAGTTCCTGCCACACTGGACAGGACCGCATGAGATTGTGGACAAACTCTCCCCTGTCGCATATCGGATCAAGCTGAGTCAGGGACAGAAAGAACCAGTTTTCAAATGGGTCCATCGTAACCAGATCAAGAGACATGTGGCTGCTGGCAGGGAAGGGCAGGGGGAGGCTAGAGCTAACTAGGCCTTGCTATAGTCCTCAAACAAAGACTGTATTGAACAGACAAGAACTTCCCTCACTGATCCACTGCCTTTCTCCCTTTTCTCTGAACCAGGATGCTGCTGTGGCTCTCCATCCTCTGCCTCCAGCTAAACAGAGGACAGCCGCAGCCCGATATCACATCACCAGGTCCAGCATCAGCCATTGCACTGAGGGACCAACGTGGACTTCTTATGACCAACTGTAGGACTCACACCCAGAAGGTGTACGTCCGACTCGACCCCCGAAATGTCTACCGGAAACATTATCCCCGGGCAGCTGCACACTACAGTTGGGCAGGTGCCCAATGGACTGAGAATACCCTCGCTCACGCAGAAGCTGATATCAAACACATGCATCTCAGTTGCAGAAAATGACTGTCACTCAAGCAGAGCTAAGCGGACACGACAGGCGTGACAAACGATTCCTAGGGGCCTTGCTCGGAGCTGCTGCTGCTGTTGGAACCCTGTTCAACCTGGGAGTGACCAGTGTCAACTCCGTGAGCCTATCTACCCTGAGGCAACATGTAAGGGAGATCCAGACTGAGATGCCCCAGCTGAGAGAACAACTCACACTACAAGGCCAAACCCTACAGACTACACGCAAATCATTGAAGGGCACCCTGGTGGTTCTGAACACCCACAGTGTCCTGCTGAACCAAACAGTGAACTCCGTGAAACAGTTATTCTCTGTGATACAGAATGATGTTGCCCAAACTCAGCTGGTCACCGCACTGATGTCTGACATGCTCCGTGAGGTGAGCTCCTCCATCGACAGCCTAGCCATGGGTAGAATTCCTCCGTATCTGGTGCCCCTGAGCCTAGTACAAACAGTGTTATCCTCTGTAACTACCCGTCCAGCAGACCCTCTTCAAGCCCACCTTGCCTACTCCCTGGGAGGGTCCATCCTGCTACATGTCGACCCCGAGCAGAGCGAGATGGCGTTCCTTCTGAATCTACCCATCATTGAATCCGACAACATTTACAGACTCAAAGACATTGTCAATGTTGGATTTTGGCAGGGAAACACTCACATCAGAATACACACACCAGATATGGTAGCTTACCACGACAATAACCCACAGTTATACCTGGCCCCAAACCTGCGCATGTGTACCCTGACCAAAGACATTCATTATCTCTGCCCCAGCAAGCCCTTCCTTCGAGACAACACTGAAGGAATCTGCGGGTTACAACCCATGCAAAGAGAAACACTCTGCCCCGCTGAGGCCAAGCCTCGCACACAAGTCACAGAAACACAAGCAGAGATTGTGGCAAATCAGTGGCTCGTCAACACGCCCATCCGTACCGCCACACTGACCTATGACCAGCACGACACTTCCACCCGTGTCAGCCTGCCCAACCAGAGTATGTGGATTCAAGTGCCCAAAGGTGCCATCCTCCACCTCGGTGACCAGGTGCTGTACCACCTTCCAAGTGAAGAGTACCAATCCGAGGTAGAAATGCCAGCCTTCTTCAGGGACCACAATCTCACCATGGAACCTGAATTGGAACTGAGCATTGAGAAAGGGGGATCCCAGACGATTGACATCCCCCAACTCGAACACAGCCCTCCAACACTGTTCGGATGCCTGTCCAGAACACATTTCCCGTCGCTCGATCCTGGACCTCTGCCGACACAGCACTTTGCCTTGCCACAGCAATCGGGTACACCCTAACCCTCGGCCTTGCTTTTTTCCTGGTTCACAGAGTCAACGGGGTGCAAAGGTCCATGAACAGGTGCACAGCTGCCCTTCCTCGAACCTTCAAACGGAGCCACCGGAAAAGAGGGATCCAGGCAGAGACAATGCTGAACCTAACCAAGGTTAACACCCACGCTGAGGATCCGAAGGCTGTGGAAAATTAGGATCCACCTGCCATTTGTCAATCCTGATCCACCTGCCATCTGAAAATTAGGATCCACCTGCCATCCGGCCTTCAGGAGTCACCTGCCATCTAGCCATCATGATCCACCTGCTGTCCGACCATCATGAAAACTGTTGTCTGACGATGTTGCAGGTGAACTTCGTCAGCCAAAAGGGGGGCTGTAGCGTCTGCGTAGAATCATGCATGATCTTTGGGTTTTTATGACTTAAGAGACCCTTTTAGCCTTTGACATTTGCATATAAATTACAGTCCTGGTCACAGACTTTATGTTTATATGGGGGCTAAATTGCCAAATGGTTCCTCGCTATCAAGGAGATTCTAACCAGTCCCCCCAACTATCATCTCCCCCATCTGACTTAAAACACGTCCCAAAGAGCTGTAAAGAACCGATGGACCTGGCTGACCAAACAAACTAACACACACACACACACACACACACACACACAAACACACACACACATAAAGACCGTTACTCTATTATACTCTACAAATATATCTGGTATATTGCATGTGTTGTTTGTACGTTTCCCTATTAGATTAGCTGAGTTACCAATCGTTATTTGTATTAGTTAAAGCCATAAACACTGATATTCAGGTGTATGTATGTATCTTTGGTTTAATCTATTCTAAATGTTTGTTTCTTGGTATCAATATCATCTGCTTTTCATTCCTCAAACAATGATATACAGTATGTGATTGTGAAACGCATCATACGATTTGTACTATATTTTGGGTTAAAACTACAGAAATTCCAGACCGGCCATAAAACATGCAAATGAGCCATGAAGGGAACAAAGGAAACTTCTCCCGCTCAAAAATTCACGTCTGGTATTGGCCAGTCCACACAGAATAGGAACCCTCAAAAGTGATTAGCCCGAAATAATCTTTGCTCAGAAACCCTTTTCGTTTGAGACAACACTTTTCCAAGACTCTCAAGATTTTCCTCTTGAGTTTTATTTTCCGGCAGTTTTTATCTTCAAGTAACTTTAGTCGCTGTGGACTTTTCCTTCGTCAGAAGAACCAGAAGTAAAAACTTCCAGCTGACTCCTCACGAACTCATCAAAAGACCTCCGGTGTCTACCGCATAAGGACTCTTCTTCAGCAATCGAAACCAATGCAAGTAACCGCTTAAAATTATTTAGAGGCGTGTTTAAGTTTCAGCCCCTTTTTAAGGTGATTTTTTGATTCTTTGATGATTTTCAAAGGTTGTGGTTAAGCAATGTGAAATACTGCCATTCTTTTTCTATTCTCTCTCTTTTCCTTACTTTGTTTCATTCTGTGTATACAGAAGTGTTTTGCTTAGTTATATGTTAGATATAGTTTCATTTATTAAATCCCTTATATTCACAACGGATTGTCTCTGTTTGCTGCTCACAATTCGAAGTCAATGAATGTGTGAACCCTTGCTACATTTTGCTAAATTACTGCTAGCACTGCACAAAGAAGGACAGTTTATTCTTCCTCGGCCAGGAAAATAATAGTTCCTTGAAATGATAAATGATTATATTGTCTGCTCGGTGGACGGATAGATCAAATAATTGTAATATTGATTCTGCTACAGTTATTTCGAAGATATAATCTAAATATTTATTATTGATCATAACCAGTTATAGTTAGTCATAAATATTTCCCTTTTTAGAGCTAATAAAAAAAACCTACACCTCACTAGAAGATCGTAAGGAGTGGCAAGGAACATAAGTCAGATAAATATGTAGGACCAAGGTTATGGAGAGCTTTATAAGTGAGAATTCGTATCTTGTAGATTATGCGCAAGGAAACCGGAAGCCAGTGAAGGTGATTGGGGTAATGTGATCGCTCTTTTTTGTGTGGGTAATCAAGAAAGCTGCAGAGTTTTAAACATATTGTAGTCGTTTGATATTATTAGCTGACAGGCCATAAAGAAGTGAATCACAGTAATCTAGTTGAGATGTGACAAAGGCATGTGTGACAGTTTCAGCATCCTGCTGACTGAGAGAGGATCGAATACGAGAGATATTATGTAGGTGTAATTTGCCTCCAGCCAAAGCTTGAGTTCCTTGATGCAATTTCTTAATGCAGGCGAAGGAAACACTGAGGTGGAAGGTGCGCTACAATAAATTTGAATGTCATCTGCGTAACAGTGGAAGTTAAGCCCATAGCATTTGATTATTTGTCCAATTGGTAGCATATAAATGGTAAAGAGGAGAGGGCCCAAAACAGAACCTTGAGGTACACCAGAACTGATGGATTTTGGTAGATGATTTGTGTTTCTGGTATATAACAAATTGTTGCCTCCCAGTCGAATAGGAGGAAAATCAAAGGGCTGTGCCAGTAATTCCAATTGCTGAAAGCCGTGAGAGGAGTATCTCATGACAAACAGTGTCAAAATCTGATCTGAGGTCTAACAGAAGGAGAGTGCTGAGACTGACACTGACATATTAATGAAGTGAGTGATGGGTAGTGACAAAGCAGGCAAGCAATTATTCAGTAAAGAGGTAGGTGCAGGATCAAGAAGACTAGTAGTGGAATTAGACTGCCTGGTTACCACATCAACCACTGTGGGAACAATAGTGTCAAAACTAGACAAGCTATGAGCATGGCATAATGAGAGAAGTTCAGTAGTGGGAACAGTCGTAGGGTGTTGACAGGTATGAGATGTTTTACTCAAAAAAAAAAAAAAGTTCAGGAAAGTGTCACACATTTGATCAGAGCCCTCTAGAGACTGTGCGGGAGGCTGAGTTAACTTTTTAATCGTAGTAAATAATGTTATATGCCTGTTTTTGGACTTATTAATGAAAGTAGAGAAATAAGATGATCAAGCTGCATTAAAACTGTTCCTGTACTGCTTAATGTGTTCAGTATATACCAAGGAGTGAACAATAAGGCCTGTTTTCTTATAAAGCCTTTCCAGCAGGCGGCCCTTGGTTTTCATTGCCCTAAGCTCAGTATTGAACCAAGGAGAAGTGCGCGAGGAAGGGACCTGTCTAGATTTTAAGGGAGCAAAATTATTCAAAATAGTAGAAATACTTTCATCATAGACATTAAGAATGTCTTCAGATTCAATCAGTCTTCAGATGCACAATAATCAATCAAGGATTTAACAACAGGTTTTGGAATGTACAAATTACAAGAAAATTCAATCAGTTTATGATCAGAGATACCTATATCAGAGCCTTTTAAGGCAGTAATGTCGATACCAGTAGAGCAAACCAATTCCAGTGTATGGCCATGTACATGAGTTGGAAAATCAATATGTTACTGCAGATTAAAACAATCAAGGACAGACATGAACTCAAGAGCATGAACAGTATCAGTTTCAACATGAATATTGAAATCCCCTAGCAATAGCATAGCTGTAGATTGGGAAGAAGCAATTGTCAACAATTCACACAAGTCTGACAGAAATTGCATGTTTGTTTTAGGAGGACGATACACCAGCATTATGAGCAGTGAAGAGCGACTAGTGATTTTAAGTATTGAGTAGGGCAAAATTACCACATCACCGCACATTCTTGTTAAGCACAGAGTCATCTCTGGTCTTTTCTAGTGGCCTCAGCGATGATAAACAAACTCTGCGATGTATATACATACAGGACGACTTCCATGCTCTTAATCTATGAGTCCAGATAGAGGGGATAGAAGCAGGCGAAGAGCAGTTAATGTTCAGGAGTCGTTTTACTGAGCGATGAATATAGCAGGACCGACGAGCAATTCCAATAGTTTTACGCAGTCCATATGTGGTGGGATACTGCCAGGAAAAACAGGTCAAACGACGCAACTGCGCCGATATGTAAAAAAAACTCAATTTGAATGGAAAACAGCAAGGATAGCAAAAAAACACAAGAGGCCATCAGTGCATCAAGCAGTACAAACACACCATCGATCCGGGGAGAGGGCTCGCTGGGGTGCGAGGCGTGTGGCAAAGTTAACATCCAAAAGAGGACAGTTCAAAACTTTGATTATAAATCCAGTCCGGAGATCGATGAGTGAAGAGGAAATGTTCACAAAAAACAAAAAATATACGAACCAAGTGATTTCACCACATAAACAGACATCAAACAGACAAAGAGAAAGCAAAGGCGAAGAGAAGCGGCTGCCGAGTTGCGCACTGCGTACTCTCAACAGAAACGTAAGTTTTCACCTCGAACTAAACGAAAACGAAAACACACCTCTCTGTGTGCCAAGAATCCACTGAAATGGTCAAGTTGGGGGACATTAACTCTCCATCACAATCCATATTTGAATCAGTTTCAGGAAAATTTGGAAGAAGGGTTTTTGTGGATTTTTCACAGCTTCTGGAGCTACCAACAGTTCAGATAAGCAATATCGTAACTAAATGTTGCATTGGCATCCCAATATCTCTGGGACTGAACAGGGCCTTAAACATGAAAATGTAAAAAGAAAATTTTCATAGGAACAAGAATCTAAACTGGTCATGGGCGTCGGAAGCAAAGAAAAAAAGTGTCTGGGTCCTCCTCCAGAAAAACTTTACTGGAGTAGATGCCATTTCCTGTATTGTGGTGCCTTTTAATTAAACAATTGCTTTTATAGCCTAAAACGATTGCCACATACCTGGCAAGGTTTTCCAAAATTTAACACAGCAACAAACCCTGACAGCACATGTCAGCATTTTACATCTGCAAGATGTATTTTTTAGAGTTTCCTCATCTGCAATATGTCTATAGGACGATTCCTATCAGATGTCAAATAGACATTTAGAAAATATCTTTAAGATGTTTTTGATTTAGAATGTATGTAAAACTGACATCTTAAAGACGTCTATCAGATGTTTGTACACAGCAGATGCTTTCCAGATAAAGCGATCTTTAACAGACATCTTGCAGACGTATGTGTGCTACCTGGAAAAATACTTGTAAGTTGTTTTGAACAAAAAAATGAATGTACTGTATCTACCTAGCTAGCCTAGCAAAAACGTCTGATAACTGTTAGTGTTATAACAACATATGTAAGTGTAACTATTATTCAATGCTAACAAAGACTACATGATGCCTTTAAAAGTAACAGGCGAACAAATGATGAACATTCAGTTAAATAGCAGCTTGTTTAGTGACAGTATGTGAGCACACAGCCAGACCCACCTGAGCAGCAGAGATGCTAAGATGCTTTGTTTCACGAGTTTGCACTAACATATAATATGATTGAGCAATTATTAGCATATTTGGCATGCTGTCCAGAGGGAGGGCTCCAAGCTCGGAATAGAGCCCAAGTCCAGAGATTTTAAAATCGATATGATGTTTAATAGGGAGCCAGTACAGTGTTGACAGAACCAGGCTAATATGGTCATGCTTCCTGGTTCTAGTAAGAACTCTAGTTTGTTTATTAAGCATGCAGAAAAAACACCCAAAAAAGCATTATATTAATCTAACGTTGAGGTCATGAACGCATGAATTAACATTTCTGCATTTGACATTGAGAGCATAGGTCATAATTTAGATATATTTTTGAGATGTAAAAATGCAGTTTTACAAATGCTAGAAATGTGCCTTTCAAAGGAAAGATTGCTATAAAATAGCACACCTAGGTTCCTAACTTATGAAGAATTGACAGAGAAGCCATCGAGTCTTAGACAGTATTCTAGGTTATTACATGCAGAGGTTTAATGTCCGATAATTAACACCTCTGTTTTTTCAGAATTTAGCAGTAAGAAATTACTCGTCATCCAGTTTTTTATGTATCGATTATGCATTCCATTAGTTTTTCAAATTGGTATGTTTCGCCGGACCGCAAAGAAATATAGAGCTGAGTATCATCAGCATAACAGTGAAAGCTAAAACCATGTTTCCTGATGATATCTCCCAGGGTAACATGTAAAGCATGAAAAGTAATGGCCCTAATACTGAGCCTTTAGGTACTCCATACTGCACTTGTGATTGATATGATACCTCTTCATTCACTGCTACGAATTGATGGTGGACAGATAAGTACTATTTGAACCATGCTAATACACTTCCACTAATGCCAGCAAAGTTTTCTAGTCTATTCAAAAGAATGTTGTGGTCAATAGTGTCGAACGCAGCGCTAAGATCCAATAGCACTAATAGAAAGATACAACCACAATCGGATGATAAGAGCAGGTCATTTGCAACTCTAATGAGAGCAGTCTCAGTACTATGATACGGTCTAAATCATGACTGGAAATCCTCACAGATACCATTTTTCTATAAGAAAGAACATATTTGTGAGGATACTGCCTTTTCTAGTATTTTGGACAGAAAAGGGAGATTGAGATCGGTCTGTAATTAACTAGTTTTTGGGGTCAAGTTGTGTTTTTTTAATGAGAGACTTAATAACAGCCAGTTTGAAGGTTTTGGGGACATATTCTAATGACAATGACGAATTAATAGTTAGAAGAGGATCTATGACTTCTGGAAGCACCTCTTTTAGGAGCTTAGATGGAATAGGGTCTAACATACATGTTGTTGGTTTAGATGATTTAACAGTTTATACAATCTACTCTCTTAGTAGGAGAATGAGTGAATGTTCCTCAGGGGATCTATAGCGCATGTGATACTGTAGCTGATGGCTGCATGGTTACAATTTTATCTTTAATAGTATCGATCTTGGAAGTAAAGTAGTTCATAAAGACATTACTGCTGTGCTGTTGGGAAATGTCAACACCTGTTGATACTTTATTTTTCGTTAATTTAGCCACTGTATTGAAAATAAAATACCTGGGGTTATGTTTGTTTTCTTCTAAAAGAGACGAAAAGTAATCAGATCTAGCAGTTTTTAATGCTTTTCTATAGGATAGGGTACTTTTCCCGCCAAGCAATACGAAATACCCCTAGTTTTGTTTTCCTCCAGCTGCGCACCATTTTCCGGGCTGCTCTGTTTAGGGTGCGAGTGTGCTCATTATACCACGGTGTCAGACTGTTTTCCTTAATCTTCCTTTAGCGTAAAGGAGTAACCATATCTAAAATGCAAGAAAAGAGAGAGTCCATAGTTTCTGTTACTTCATCAAGTTGTTCTGAGCTATTGCATATGCTGAGGAATTGAGATAAATCAGGAAAATAACTTACAAAGCAGACTTTTGTGGTAGAAGTGATGGTTCTACCATACTTGTAACAAGGAGTAGAATTTACAGTTTTAGCTATATGAATTTTGCACAAGACTAGATAATGATCTGAGATATCATCGCTTGGCTGCACAATTTAAGCACCATCAACATCAATTACACGTGACTGTAACGGAGGCGACGAGACGAGAGACGTGCGGATCCATTTGCAGGCATTTATTAAACAGAGACAGGGTCATAAGAGGCATGGGTCAAACAGTGGCAAACAGGTACATTTCAGGCAAGACAAAGAGTATTCCTAGGGCAAGTGTGGGTCTATGATCTGCGAACAATATCCAGAGGGCTTGACACAAGGGGTTATCCAATAACACAAGCAATAGTCCAGGCAAGGTGCAAACACAGTCCGAAACATCAGGCAAAGGGTTAATCCAAGATACACAGGCAGAAGATCAGGAAACAGACAACAAGGCAACATAAAATGACTAGACTTAAAAGGAAACTTGGAATGGCTCCGTAATGTAGCTATAGCTAGAAGAGTGATAAACGCTAAAAAAACTCGGCAGTGAGAGAGACGAAGTCCATGGCTTATAAAGCGTGTCTCATTGAATGCAGCTGTGTGTGTGTAATCAGTGCAATGGATGATGGGAAATGCAGTCCAGGGTGATGTGTAACAGTCTGTGTGGTGTGAGAGTCAATGTAATGGGAGAGTGACCTCTGGTGGTAATCGGCCAGAAGGCCATGGACTGGATTCGTGACAGTGACAGCATTAAATCTAGAGTATGATTTCAACAATGAGTAGGTCCTGTCACGTGTTGTTTAACCCTCTTAGCGCCAAAGGCGCAAAATTGCGGCAAGACGTCATACTTAATCAAATAGACTGTAGTTCCTAATATGGTGTAATATCTCATTTGTATTCCCTACCACTAGATGGCAGACATGTAGTACTTTGATTCTAGACCAAAATTACGTCACCTCCCAGACAGCAAAAATCATCTGGCCCAGATCCAGCCCATAACTCTAATAAGTTTTGGGCCAAATCCACATAACGGACTTGGGCCGGTGTCTTTTGGCACAACGGGCCAATACCATCACACATCTGCTTTTCCTCATCTGGACCAGCACTGGGCCAGTCCCGTACCAGATGTGGATTCCTTTATGCTGATTTGGCCCATACGTGGGCCAGATCTGGTCCAACTTTGTTCTGGATATGGTCCAGTACTGTGCTGGATTCAGACCAGCTCATTTTTTGGAAACACGCTCATGAACACATACGCATTAGTATATTTATCTAGAATTTTAAGCATATACATTTTATATATTTTATTATCTTATTCTACTGCTACTTTTCCTGTTAAGTTTTAACATGAAGCTTTTAAACAACAAAAAGTTGCAAGTACTGATTTAGATGTATAAACAATTACTGTACTTTTTACACTTTTACAGTAAAATACCACCTGCTATGCAGAGATAGTGCTATCTTAGCAGCTACTACTTCACTGTACACATAAATTGGGTAGAGAATAAAACTGGAAAGAGACAATTCGACATATTCAAGGCCTCTGTCTTTTGATTCACCTTCCATTTATTTTAGCACATTAAAACAAATGCACAAAACAATGCAAAAACAGTGGTACAAAAGCAATTTATCTCGGAACTTTTGTAAATGCTTATTTGTAAAATATATTTTAAAGAGCATTTTGGAATAGGTACTTGTAGATTTAATATTCATCAGCCAAAAATGTGGTGAAGATTGTGAAAATTAACAAAGAAATAAAAAAAATTAAATTAAATAATCTAAACAAAATAACTTCACATGATGAACATAAACACCACAAAGAAATAAAACAGGACAGGTAGGAATGCGCTGGTATTACAAACCGCTACAGACATGCAGTTTAATTCCCATGAGGCATCTGCAAGCAAAAGACCAAGAAGAAAGCTGTTAGTTCTGTTTAGAGCCAGACTTTTGGCTGACTGTAAATGGACCTATATGCACTATACATATTATATAAAAAAATCTAGCACAACAAATAAATGAAAGTTCAAAGATATCCGGTCTCTGTATTTCCTTCTCAACAGAGGTCCAGACAATACATTTGACCCTGAGCGCATGTGGTGTGTATCGCTCCATAGTTTTACATTAATCTGAAAAGTGATTGAATGGCCCAATTAGGTCCTGCGGTCTGGATGAAACCAAGCCGGGGTCCGGAACTACAGTCAGAAGGTCCTACTGGCAAAAAGTATTGGCAGTGACATGAATTGTGTGTGTTTTGCAAAGTTTGCTGATTAAGCTGTTGTGGATCATTCACATTGGTTCTAGATTATTGTGTAGAGTCATCAGATGCATTTTAAATAATTGCTAAAAGCTTCATTGGCCAGAAAACATGAACTTTTCTCAAAAAAACAAATGTCACTGTTTTTTTGATCCTGACACAAAATGGCCAGCTAACATTAATTGATAATCAGGTGCATCTCTATAAATTAGAATGTTGTGGAAAAGTTGATTTATTTCAGTAATTCCACTCAAATTGTGAAACTCATGTATTAAAAAAAAATCAATGCACACATACTGAAGTAGTTTAAGTCTTTGGTTATTTTAATTGTGATGATTATTAAATGCTCACATTTAACAAAAACCCACCAAATTCACTATCTCAACAAATTAGAATACTTCATAGACCAATAAAAAAAAAGTTTTAGGAATTGTTGCATTATGGAAAGATGTTCATTTACTGTACATGTACTTAATACTTGGTAGGAGCTCCTTTTGCTTTAATTGCTGCCTCAATTCGGTGTGGCATGGAGGTTATCAGTTTGTGGCACTGCTGAGGTGGGATGGAAGCCCAGGTTTTTTGGACAGTGGCCTTCAGCTCATCTGCATATTCTCTTGTTTCTCATTTTCCTCTTGAAAATACCCCATAGATTCTCGCTGGGGTTCAGGTCTTGTGAGTTTGCTGGCCAGTTAAGCACACTAACACCATGGTCATTTAACAAACTTTTGTTGCTTTTGGCAGTGTGGGGAGGTGCCAAAGCCTGCTGGAAAATGAAATCAGCATATTCAAAAAGCTGGTCAGCAGAAGGAAGCACGAAGTGCTCCAAAATTTCTTGCTAAACAGGTGCAGTGACGTTGGTTTCAAAAAACACAATGGACCAACACCAACAGATGACATTGCACCCCAAATCATCACAGACTGTGGAAACTAACACTGGACTTCAAGCAACTTGGGAAGGGCTCCACCCTTCCTCCAGACTCTAGGAAATTTCCAAATGAAATACAAAACTTGCTCTCATCTGAAAAGAGGACTTTGGACCAATGGGCAACAGTCCAGTTCTTCTTCTCATTAGCCCAGGCAAGACGCCGCTGACGTTGTCTGTGGTTCAGGAGTGACTTAACAAGAGGAATACGACAACTGTAGCCAAATTCCTTGACACGTCTGTGTGTGGGGCCCTTGACCCCAGCCTCAGTCCATTCATTGTGAAGTTCACTCAAATTCTTGAATCGATTTTGTTGACAATCGTCATAAGGATGCGGTTCTCTCGTGGGTTGTGCATCTTTTTCTTCCACACTTTTCTCAACTTTCTGTTAACATGCTTGGAAACAGCACTCTGTGAACAGCCAGCTTCTTGGCAATGAATGTTTGTGGCTTACAAATTGTGAAGGGTGTCAATGATTGCCTTCTAGACAACTGTCAGATCAGCAGCCTTCCCAATAATTGTGTAGCCTAGTGAACCAAAATGAGATTTTGAAGGCTCAGGAAACCTTTGCAAATGTTTTGAGTTGATTAGCTGATTGGCAATGTCACCATATTCTAATTTGTTGAGATAGAGAATTGGTGGGTTTTTGTTAAATGTGAGCCAAAATCCTCACACTTAAAAGAACCAAAGACTTAAACTACACAGTCTGTGTGCATTGAATTTATTTAATACACAAGATTCACAATTTGAGTTGAATTACTGACTAAATTAACTTTCATGACATTCTAATTTATTGAGATGTACCCGTATATCAGCAGCACATGTGAAAGTGTGAATGAGTACTAGACAGGTAAAATCACTATCATACTAATTAGATTGTAAGAGCAGACTGATTGCTATAAAAGGAGGGAAGAAGCGCTTCTAATCATTGTGTTCTTGTTAGCAATGGTTACCTCCAAAGAGACGCTTTCATGAAAATGGCCTCACATGCAAGGAAATTGCTACAAAGAATATTGCACCTGAAAGAACCATTTACCGGATCATCAAGAACTTCAAGGAGAGAGGTTCGGCTGCAGTGAAGAAGTCTTCAGGACGTCCCAGAGTGTCCAGCAAGCGCCAGGACCATCTCCTCCTGAGGAGTCAGCTACAGAATCGTGTCACCAGCAGTGCAGAGCTTGCTCAGGAATAGCAGCAGGTTGGTGTGAGAGCATCTGCACGCACAGTGAGGCCAAGACTTTTGGACAACGGCCTGGTGTCAAGAAGGGCAGCAAAGAAGCCATTTCTCTCCAAGAAAAACGTCAAGGACAGACTGAAATTCTGCAGGAAGTACAAGGATTGGACAGCAGAAGACTGGTGCAAAGTTATTTTCTCTGATGAAGCCCCTTTCCGACAGTTTGGGACATCTGGAAAATCGATCGTTCGGAGAAGAAAAGGTGAACGCTACCATGAGTCCTTTAACGTGCCAACAGTGAAGCATCCTGAGACCATCCATGTGTGGGGTTGCTTTTCAACCAAGGGAGTGGGCTCTCTCATAATTATGCCCAAAAACCACTGTTTTTTTTTTTTTTTTTTCTGTTTTACCAGAATAAGACTGGAATCAAAACATCCGCAGAGCGACATATTCCAACGACCATGAGCAATTTGGTGATGATCCGTGCATTTTCCAGCATGATGGAGCACCATGTCACAAAGCAAGAGTGATAAAGAAGTGGCTAGAAGATCATTACATTGACATTTTGGATCGTGGCCAGGCAACTCCCCGGATCTCAATCCCATAGAGAACTTGTGGTCAGTCCTCAAAAGGCGAGTGGACAAGCAGAAGCCCACAAATTGTGATCAACTCTGAGAACTAATAAGGAAAGAATGGATCACTATCAGTCAGGATTTGGTCCAGAAGCTAATATCCAATATGCCAGAGCAAATTGCAGAGATTATGAAGAACAAGGGTCAACACTGTAAATATTGAATCATAACATTTTTTTTGCCAATAAAAGCCTTTAAAACTTAGGATATGCTTGTCATTGTTTTTCAGTATACCATAGAAATGTGGAAAAACAAATCGACAAATATTGAAGCAGCAAACACAAAATTTATGTCACTGCCAATACTTTTGGCCATGACTGTAGATTCCGCCATTTGAATACCACTGTTCTGTACACTTGTCTTTAAGTTAAAACAGTTAATAGTCATGTAACTATCCCACTGAATGAGGAATCTAGACAAGCCTCATAGCAGTCATACAAGTCTCTATACTATTGCTGCAAATAGTCATCCCTGATCTGGTGGAGACTTTTATGTGTACTGCATCTGTTAATTTATGAGGTCAGCGACTGTTGCTCACTGTAATGTTACACTGATGGAAAAACAGTAAAACACAACCTGCCACTGTGCATCTTCTGAAACTTACCTCAGTTAATGCCTCTTTGGCTCTTACACATTCTTTCCGGCCGCCGCCACGGTCAGAGGCAAGGTTGAACCAACGGATGGTGTGAGAATCATTGTGAGTGTGAGTCATTCCTTGCAGCTCCTGTTGAGAAAAAAATGTGCAATAAGCATCTCCAACATCCCTGGACTAATTACTGTTTTAGATTAATCAAAATCAGACATCACAAAAGAAGTTTATGGTTTATGGTGTTTATGTATTTTTGTTTGATGGGACTGAATAACAAATATAAGAAATGAATAACAACCAAATAATAGTATTTTGGCCATATATATCATTTAGGTTGTAGAGATGGTTTAAGGAAGGTGTTTTCAACTCAACGCCTTGGTATTATGCCATACTTACTGATCAGCAAACTTCTTGTTTGCATTTCCTTAAAGCACTTCTTCCCATTGACTCCCTTCCAGTTTATCTGTTTGGCTACTGCATCAGAGAAAACACTTGAGAGTATGTTCCACGTGACTTTTTTGGTGTTTTGTCCCCCGATGCCACCCAGCGCAGATATCTGACAAGACAAAATGCATTATTCTATTTTCTGTTTAGATTAAACATCTCAAAATATATGACAGCAGTAAATACAATATAGCCACATAGAAAAGTTCTACAGCAATCATGACATAGCTTTAAAAAAAAAACATACCATGTTTTGTTTAGCCTGTGCGTTTCTTGAATCTTTAAGCCACTCCTCAAACTCCTAAACTTCAGGCATAGTGGCCAGTGGGATACTGATATGATGAGGCATTTCAGCCAGTTGTCTCTGTCCCCAGACGTGCAGAAAGATTATTGACAGCAGCAGCAAGCTGCATTTGCTGTTCCTTCACATGTTCCAATAATGTTAGGATGTGCAGCTGAGCAGCTACAAAATATGTAGTAAGAAAGCATTTAATGACTGAAAATACAAAGTTCTCTCAGTGCGTATAATGTTAAAATTGTATAAATCACAGAAAGTTTTAAAGTGAATGTTACCAGAGCAAGGAATAGGTCCAGTGCCTGTTTTCCCCAGTCTAAATGTGGGCCTAAAGCAATGCTCATTTGACAGAGACATGGCAGAGATCTGGTCCATAGAGCTCGATGGCATGTGAGAAGAAGACCTAACAGCTGGAGGCTCTGTGACCAGAGAGAGGCAAGATGAACTCATTGTTTTTGTCCATAGTTGATAACTTTGATAGGCAATGCTTGTAAGCATACAATTATTAAGTACCTGTGTAACCATCTTCAGAAATGCGTCAGATCTGGAACATGTCCAGAGGAGTGGCGTAAAGGACTGGAAGGCGTGCTAGATGTATTAAAGGGGACAGGTGGTGCTGCGAAACATGAAAATTACGATATTTTTAAGTGAACAATATATAACATTATATAATTCAGTGTCATACTAATAAATCCTTCAAGTTTACAATGAAAAATGTCCAGCTGAGACCTTTTAGGTCTGCTGAGCTGCATCAGTCCCATAGAAGTAACTTGACTTAATACAGTTATGTTAATGGTACAACTAAACAGTTAGATATTAACAAAAACATTGCTTTCAAAATGTTTCTATGGAAAAACAGGAATATACCATTAAAAGAAGATGATCCAGCCAGCCTCAAGTCTAGCAGAGGTCTCGCAGAAGTTTGTTTTCTTTCCCTAGATGGTACATCAGGTGTAGGTGGAGGAAGAGGAGGCACTGGACAAAGAGACATTGTTGTATCTCCTCTTGACACCACCCTCTGGCTCACTGTCAGAGTCTGTTTCACCAAACATTTGCCTAAGAAAGCAACATTTTTATGCATGGTTAAAAAAAACATGTTGCTTCAACAGTAAGAACTGCTTATACTCAACCAGGCACACTAAATATTTAATTAGCCTACACTACTGAGTCTGTACTAGGAATCATTGTTTTACTTGACCTTTGTAGTACTGCAAAACACTCTAGAAAAAGCCAATTTCTTGCTTAGACAATTACAGCAATATACAACATAGCAAAAAATAGAAGTCTACACTGCCTAATAAGTGAGCTCTATATTTAAAGATATTTATGAATGCATTTTCAAATGATGCATGAGTGTCAGTCTCAGTATATAAAACCTTTGCTTAATTTTTCTCTTCCTAATGACTTCTTCCTCATCATCTGTTTGTAATTCAGATGTCTTACAGGTCAGTGAGGCCCTCAGCTTCTCTCTTGCTTTAAGGTAGTCACCTGATCAGAATTCACACAACAAAAAGTCAATAATTACTCCACTTTTGCAAACTTACATGCAAGAAACTATGACTATTAAATCACCACTTTACACAAAGTATGTAATGAAATCTATCGTGATATTATCAAATCACTTTTACAGTGAACAAAAACAACTATTGACAAATATGTAACAGAATGTTCTAAACCTACTATTAAATGACTGTTAAAGTAAATTAATGTGTATTTTTTTGATTAATGTATATTTCATAGACCAGTAATAATTCGAATTTTCAATATGTTAAGTATCTTTATGGAAGTGGTGAATTTCATAACAGTGGTTTCATAAAAATTTTAGTTCTAAAGCAGACCCTTACCAGTTCTTAAGAGGACACGGACATCATACTTTTTCCAGTATGCTCCGGGATCTTCACATTTTTGAATAGCTCGGTTTATGCGTTCATCATTGTGGAGTTCAGCTCTTTGTCAGTTCGAAAGTTTTAAGTCAGCAATTGTTTAGTCTCCCACTACTCTAACCCTCACCCCCAACAAACCCCACCTACATCCTGCAAGTAATAGATCTGTGCACCTTAACTGTGGGTGTGCAAAAGGGGCATGACAACAATTCTATCTTTGTAAGGAAGGAGCAAACACTTGTGACAGACCTGTGATGCTTTGGCAACCTTGAATGCTCCAGTAGGTTGAGAGACAATATACAGTATACTCTGAGAAAATCTGAGGTCATTGGATAGCTGTAGAAATTTTCCATCTGTGTGAAAATTTTAAACACCACATATATTACATCCACAGACTGAATTATGTTATGGATGGCACAAATGTCTTTGTCTATAGCAACATTATCCCCTGTGGAAACTTTCATTGACCACTGTTCAGTCTGCAGCTGCCTGTGCTGTAGCTTGAAGGCCGTCAGGAACAGGTCCAACATAATGTTGCATTCTTAAAGCTTTACAGGGCAACTCAACATTACTGATTTCTTCAACCTCTGATAGCCTTCTTATTATCTGCGCAAGAGGAAATTCTGTCTCTCTCACAAACTTCTTCAGTGTATGGAGGTAATTTTCATAAGGAAAAGCTGAGATGGAGTCTAAAGAACCATGCAGCTGGGCATCAGCTGACAGGTGGACCAGGGAATGCACATTATACACTAATGCATCTTTTCCATAAAGCTCCCCGACATGACTTACAAATGTTGTGAGCAGCCTGTTAGCATAGCTGTTAAACAAAGAATACTGCTGTGGACTGACAAGGATGCTAATACCAGTATACAATAACAAAGTTATTATATAAAGTACTATCTAAATATGGTGCCAGAGCAACAGAGCCAGTATACAACAGAAACTTAGTTCTGTGGCTTTCCAGCGGTCTAGCTCTCTGAGAGATCTGGGCTTCCTTGCAAACTCAACTGGTTTGTATGCATGCATGTGAATCAAACTTTGAGAAATCTTATCAACAAAACTGGAGGACAAGCAAAATTTCAAAGGACCCCATAGCCAGGCATTTAACAATCTACGTGTGACACCTAAACTTGCAAGATGCATGTACTCTAAAGGGAATCTAGTCACCATCCCCACATCTACAACAGGAAAACCATGTGGTCCATCGTGATGATGCTCCTCATCAACTCTGTCTGAAAATGATGAATCAGTCCGTAACTCAAAATAATTTCTGGGGTATGTCATTCTGTTATTAAAATAGACACCTGGCTGGCAACACTTATCACATCCGTGATATCCATTGTGACCCTTTGTGTTTTTTACAAAAGCTCTAGCAGGGGTATCACATACAACAGAATCTAGTACAAATAACTATTTTTTTCCTCTAAAATTGAATCCATCCTGCATCTGCTTTAATTCATGGGTAAAGTCCCTCAAAAATTCATCAGGGGCTGATGGTTTTTTTGTACCACTGAAAAGCCCAATGACAACAGGTTCTTTCATTGGGACACTCAACAAAAGTCCTAAAATGGGCCATAACTTCAAACTTGAACTCTTAAACAATGGCAAGCCATCAATATTTATCTGTAATCTGAAAGTAAATCCATCTGCAACATTTTCAATGAGCTGGGTTAGGATGTTATGCAAAGCTGTCAGGACACCTCTGTAATAATACAAACCACCACATTTTTGCTGGATTTTATAGTCAGTTTTTGTTTTAAGGATGCTTCGAGCATCCTTGGGCAGTTCTGGGTGGTTCAATCTCAACAAACTAAGGAGGGCTGTGAGAGCTACTAAAGAAACACCAAACTGTACAGCCCAATTGGCCAAACTTTCAACCAGGCTGACTGGCTCATCTGCCTGCTCAGATTCTGATTCAGAGTCAGACACCATCAGTCACTTCATCATACACACCATCATCAGTGCACTCAGGAAAAGAATTGTCTAAATTGTCATCTATCTGAGGGAGTCTTGAGTCATTGCTGCATTGTGTGTCATTGATAATGGAATATGCGTCATCTTTGTGAGTCGTTTCTGGTTCTAACAGACAGTCTTCTGCAATGTCATGCAGTCGTTTTTCGAGGGAAATGCGAGCCCTCCTTCTGACTCCAGAGCTTGTTAAAGGTGGCTCCCTCCTTTTCATCTCCTCTACAAAAAGAGTAATTGTACAAAAAAAGTGTTATTTGGTGATATTTTGTTCACAAACAGCAAAATAATTAAACTAACTGTCTCTAAAAAGTACAATATAACGTGGAGGCAAACAACACTATGTGCCCTGTAAAATAAAAGCCTAGCTAAAGTTGCACACACAACTAAGGTGCCAAAAAATATAAGAAAGCCATGCAATGTTCTTTCACTTTTAAGCAAGCCCTCAAGTTTTAATTGATGCTATATTGTAATACAATGCGTGAAAGAACCAGAGAAGCACTACGACTGATAGCTGAACTTACTGCAGTTTACAGACAGACAAAATGTATACTAAATACGTTAATCCTGATTCAAAGGTATTTAAATAAGAGGGAGTGATCAGAGGGAAATATTATATTAACATTATTTATACAAAAATTATATGTAAAGTGTTTTAAAATGCAATTTATCCCCGTGTTTACAAAAAAGACAGTCATTATTCCAGTCTTCAGTGTCACATCTTTCAGAAACCGTTCCAATTGCTTCTAAATAAATATTTCTGATTATTATCATTACTGAAAACAGCTTTTACTGCTTAACAGTTTTGTGGAAACAAAGCTACTACTCAAATATTTCTGGCATTTTTTTAGAAGAGAGAGCGAGAGAGAAATTAAATTTTTTTAAGGATGCATTATATGTATCAAAAATGACAGTGAAGACTTCATAAAGCTAAAAAAAGGTTTCTAAACGCTCGAATAAATGTAATTAATACATTTAATAAATGCAAGTAAATGTAGTTCATTCAATCACAGAATCCTGATAAAAAAAATTTAAAAAAATCGCCATTTTCACAAAAATGTTAAGCAGCACAAATTTAATATTTAAAATTAATAAATGTTTCTTGAGCATCAAATTAGCATATCAGAATGATTTCTGAAAAAATCATGTGACACTGAAGACTGGGGTAATGATGCTGAAAATTCAGCTTTGCATCACAGGAAGAATATATTATATCAAATAAATGCAGATTTGGAGAGCATGATGCTTTAAGAGATTTCTTTCAAAAACATGAAAAAATCATGTTTCCAAACATTTCTGTGACATATATTATATTTGTTATTTCATATCTCAGCTGTGCACACCGTATATCTCAAAAATGTGGGGGGGGGGGGGGGGGGGGTTGCAGGAGGTGTTGATTCTATAATTGCAGGTACATTTGGTGTCCGAAGTCATTATTTTTTTCTGCTTTTTTTTTTTTCTTCAAATGGTTACATTTTTATTATTTTAATAATTGTTACGTATTGTTCATGAATTACAAGAGGTTACAGCCAATAACAATATACATAATTGGTGGAAAAGTGTCTTAAATGGCTCAATCATGAGTTATTGTTGTCCGAATTAGTAGTGCATTTTTTACCACATTTGTCATTGTGTAAATCAAAATATTTATTGTACTTTTCTTTTTGTAATATTTAATTCATTTTATTTATAAAAGCCCTAAATACCAATTTAATTAATTCTACTACATTAATTTGTTTTAAAATATCTTTTTTTCTTATAAAAATGTGTGTCCATAATTCTTGCGTCAACTCTGTTACCGTACCTTACTTTGCCTTTAAATTAGTGGAATTATTTCCCACAACTATGTAAGATACAGGAAATAATGTCACTTTCCCTCACTTTTAAGATCTGAAGCACTGAAAAGTCTGTGTGGTCTCTCTGAGAAAATATTTTAATCTAAAAAGTTCTTACACAGAGAGTTATTTTATAAAGTGTAAAATCTGTTACTACAACATAAAAAGGAAAACAGATTTTTTTAATTGATCACACTTTGTGTTATTTAAAAGTTTTTTAATCATGATTTCATTAGTGCCACGTGCTCTTAGCATTTATGCTAGCAAGTGGAGTTTTTGGCAAAAATAAAATAAAATGGTCAATTCTGTTACCGTCAAACTCTGTTACCAAGGTAGTGTAACGGGGCTGACGAGACGTGAGACGTGCGGATCCATGTGAAAGCTTTATTTACAGCAGAGAGGTCAGAAACACAGGCAGGTTCGAACAATGGCAAACAGGTATATGGCGGGCAAGACACGAGAATAATCCAAGGGCTAGCGAAGGTCAACGAACGGCAAACACAGTCAAAAAGGGGGCAAGACTAAAGGGGTAATCCAGGAAAACAGGCAAAGATCAGGACATGGGCCAAACAGAGTCCAAACGGCAAAACGACAGGACAATCCAAAAACAAAGGCAGCGATATATACACGGGAAAACAGGCAAGGCAAGACTAGACTAAACTAGGAACTAAGAAAAAGACAAAACTAAGACAATAAACAGGCTCCGTATAGCAACTAACACTAGGAGAGTGGAAAACGCAAAACAATACTAGAGACCAAACATGGAATGGCTTGGTAAAGTAGCTAACACTTCGACAGTGAAAAACGCTAGACAATACTCGGCAGTGAGAGAGAGGAAGCCCATGGCTTATGTAGGGTGTGTGATTGGTTACAGCTGTGTGGTGTGTGATGATCGTGCCATTCAGTAGTGTGCGTGGAATCAGTGCAAGGGTTGATGGGAAATGTAGTCCCAGGGTCCTGTGTCACCGTCGTGGTGGTGTGAGAGTCAATGTAATGGGAGAAGGGTGACCTCTGATGGCAAACAGACGGAAGTTCATGGACCGGATTTGTGACAGAGCCCCCCCAAGGAGCGGCTTCCAGACACTCAAAACACTTTATGATTCCGGAGGGAAGTGGAGCAGAGGCGGAACAGGGGGAGGGATGGAGGGCCAGGTCCATGTGGAAGTGGGGGAACTGGGACTGAGGCAAAGCCAGAAAGGAAGAGCAGAGTATCAAGGTGAAGCAGACGGAACAGGAACCCACCAGGGCGGAGCAGAAGACCTCCATGGCTGAGCAGACAGAGCAGGAGCCCACTCTGGGCCTAACTCGGGGACATGACCCCCTCCTGGGCGGAACGGAGGATCTGGAGTCCTTCCAGGGCGGTACTGGGGATCAAGATAGCGCTTACGTGGTGCTGGCACTGGAGAGTGCTCTGGAGGAGCAGGCACAGCAAAGCGCTTTCGAGAAGCTGGCACTGGAGTGAGTCTTGAGGCTGGAGCCGACACTGGAGACGGGGAAACAGGAGCCCTCCGTGGACTATACTCGGGAACAGGAGCCCTCCGTGGGCTAAACTCGGGAACAGGAGCCCGCCGTGGGCTATACTCGGGAAAAGGCGCCCGCGTGTAGGGACTGGGACCTGGGGAAAACTGAGACACAAGAGACCGAGAGAGCATATACGGTCTCATGGATGGGACAGACAGTTCTTTCACAAACGGCCTCCATAGCCGTGACAGGACGGGCAGCGAGTTTGCAGACGGCCTCCATAGCCGTGACAGGGTAGGACGAGGATTCATAGATGGCCTCCTTAGCCGTGAAAGGACAGGCAGAGAGTTCACAAACGGCCTCCATAGCGTGACAGGACGGGCAGAGAGTTCATAATAAGTGGGTACCACTGACACCTCTGGAGGGTCTGCAGTGGGTGCCGCCACCTCTGGAGGTTCTACAGTAGTGCCCTCAGGATACAGGGAGCGTTCAGCAAAGGTTCCTTCGACCTTGACCTGACAGGTTGAAAGTGCGTTTCTGGGCGCCACCACCACACAAGGAGCTGAAGCGAGCACCGCCGCTTCGGGAGGTTCTGCAGCATGCGCCGCCACCTCTGGAGAAACTGCAGCGGGCACCATCGCTGCGGGGAACACAGCAGCGAGCACCACTAACTCAAGAGATTCTGCAGCTTCAACCGCCACCTCTGGAGACCTAATACTGGGCGCCGCCACCTCTGGGAGTTCTGTGGTGGTGTATACAGCCCAAACACCCCAAAAAGTGATCCCCATCAGGGGAAACACTTCAGACAGAGGAATTAGTTCAGGAACAGAAGAGTTAGAGTGAGTAGGTTTGGGGATACCAGCTGTGCGTGCAGACACCAGTGGTGTATCCCTCACACTAGATACCAGACTGGGATACCGAAAGACTGACCTTGAAGATCTGGGTGCAACAGACAGGACATGACAAGACTCCTGACGATCAGCTGTGATGTGACTCCGGACGATCAGCGGTGACGTGACGTGCCTCATGACAATCAGCTATGACGTGACTTGGTTCATGAAGATCAGCTGTAACTTGACTGGACTCATGAAGATCAGCGGTGACTAGACTTGACCCATGACGATCAACTGTGACGTGACTTGACTCATGAAGATCAGCTGTGACGTGACGTGACTCTGGACGATCAGCTGTGACGTGACTCATGAAGATCAGGTGTGATTTGACCAGACTCATGATAATAAACTGACTCGATTCGACTCAGGAAGATAAACTGTGACTAGACTTGACTCAGGAAGAACAACTGTAACTAGACTTGACCAATGACGATCAGTTGTGACTTGACTAGACTCATGAAGATCTGTTGTGACTTGATTAGACTCATGATAATAAACTGTGACTAGACTCGACTCGTGAAGATTAGCTGTGGCTTGACTGAACTCAGGAAGAATAGCTGTGACTAGACTTGACTCATGAGAATCAGCTGTGACTAGACTTGACTCAAAACTATCAGCTGTGAATTGACTAGACCCATGATCAAGCTGTGACTAGGACTGATTCATGAGATCAGCTGTACATAATGGGGCGCGTTTGTTGGGGTCGCCATTTGCGATCAGGCGCCTCTGGTACCGACATTTTGTGCGCGTATCTGGTACAGGCCGCCTTCAGTCAAAGGACACTTGTAGTGTACTTCCTCCGTACACCCACAGTAAACAGAGTATCAACAGTCAACAAAGATAATCCATAAAAATGATCGAGAGACGAAACGGGAACCTAGCCTCTAAGTCTTAGACTAGAGTCGATTAATGCCAATCACAAAAAAACTCATCAAAAGACCAGTCCGGTACTTGACATAGTGCGGCGATTGCTAAAAAATTCTCTAATATAGTTCCCAGTGGATCGCGGGGCCTTGTTTAAGGCTAAGAAGATTCTGGCAGTGTCCATACCGGCCAATGTCCAATTGACCAGCTGCTGGTCCTTGTGTGGCGAGTATTCTGTAAGGGGCTGACGAGACGCGAGACGTGCAGATCCATCTGCAAGCTTAATTTAAAGCAGAGAGGTCAGAAACACAGGCAGGGTCGAACAGTGGTAAACAGGTATATGGCGGGCAAAAACACGAGAATATTCCTAGGGCTAGCGTAGGTCAACGATCGGCAAACAGAATCAAAAGGGCGAGACTAGAGGGATAAATCCAGGAACACAGGCAAAGGTCCAGGCATGGGCAAACAGAGTCCAAATGGGCAAAACGACAGGGCAATCCAAAAACAAAGGCAGCGATATATATACACAGGAAAACAGGCAAGGCAAGACTAGACTAAGCTAAACTAGGAACTAAGAAAAAGACAAAACCAAGACAATAAACAGGCTCCGTATAGCAGCTAACACTAGGAGAGTTGAAAACGCAGAACAATACTAGAGACCAAACAGGACATAAACATGGAATGGCTTGGTAAAGCAGCTAACACTAGGAGAGTGAAAAATGCAGAACAATACTCGGCAATGAGAGAGAGGAAGTCCATGGCTTAATTAGCATGTCTGATTGGATTCAGCTGTGTGAGTGTGTGTGATCAGTGCATTCAGCTGTGTGTGTGTGTGATCAGTGCAATGGTTGATGGGAAATGTAGTCCAGGGTCATGTGTAACAGTCTGTGTGGTGTGAGAGTCAATACAATGGAAGGGTGACCTCTGATGGCAAACAGATGGAAGTTCATGGACCGGATTCGTGACAGGTAGAGTAACAATGCTGACAATAGTGTAACAGAATTGACAGTCCGCCAGATAATTCTGTCAATTCTGTTACTTTACAATTCTGTTACTTAAAGGGTCAAGTCTGTTTACTATTTTCACAAATAAAACTATACAATTGTTGTTTAAAATCTCAAACATTATTGAGATATGATGCACCCTGATTAACAAATTTCTTTTCTTTTTTTCACTGGATATTGTATACAATACATTTTCAGATGAAAAATATTTGCTCAAGCGGACAATTCTGTGAAGACATAGGTATTTTATTTTTAAGGTATGCAAAGGTGAAATATTATCTCAGTTCCAAATGTTGGAATGTAAGGACTGTTTGTCTAATGATACAAGAAGGATTTTTCCTGTTATGATTTATTGTTATTTCTATACATTGCCTAATTTGTCCTATACAGAGTTGACAAACCTTGGTGCCAAATCTTAATACCATAAAGACAAAGTTTTTTCATTAAAATTAAAAAAAAAGTAATAGTAAGTAAGTAACTTGTGTTTGGCAAGCACTGAATTATTAAAATTGAATATGTTTTCAATAAGATACTGGAAAGAATTTCTGTTAGTGAACAGTTTGTTTTCTTAACTTTATGAAATGCCAAATGTATCTCCAATTATAGAATCCCCCAGGAGGTCTTAGCTACCTTTAACCTTAATTAAAGGCATTTGGATTAACCTTTAATGACAGCATCTCTCTAACATCCCAATGCAGCAAACTTCAACCGTGAAAATTAACAGGGCTGGATCTGTATTAGATCAGTAAAACGGGTGTGACTGTAATGCGGATTTGCCGGTTTGAAGACAGATCCGGTTCGAACTCAGTTGCTGGTTTTCTATTTTAATATACTTCAAAATGTAATTTATTCATGTGATATAAAGCTGAAATTTCAGCATCATTACTCGTATGCTGATTTGCCACAGTGTGAACCGCAAAATATCTTTGACGTTCTGAACTCGCTCTGGACTCGAAAAAAACACGCGCTTGTTTTGGACGCGGCCTGGATCCACTCTGCGACAGTAGTTCCCGCCCACTGAAACCGAGCCCGGGCTGGATCGGTGTTAGAGCACTGAAACGGATGTGACTGTAACACGGATTTGCCAGTTGGAAATGGATCCTGCGCAGAGTCAGCAGCTGTCTGGGCTCCTATTCAAAGTGTTTGAGTAAAGAGCAGCACAAGTGAGCTATCATGTCATTGATGCGGAAGCAGTTCAGTTCATAGCGTGCGGGTAAGCTGTGAGATTTGTGAGAGAAAATCGCCAAATGGCTAATAAAAAGTTTTACCGTGAGGATGTGTTGCGAATGTTATTCGTCGATTCTGACTCTGAAGGGGAATATTTGCCTTTTGGAAATGACGATCGGTCGTCTAATATTCTCGTACATCTTTGCAGCGCAATGGTGCCGCCATGCAAGACGAGAGTGTTCATGAAGCACAAACAAGCGATCATTTCGACACTTTGCCCAACGGGGATGGGGGTGGCAGGGCAATATCTATTATTTCCTGAATATTACTGATGAACTGATCAAAAAGTAGGCTACTGTTCACATGCGTTTTACTACTATATAGTATAGTAGTATAGTAATAATTTTGTACTTTCTGCTGTTTTATTGTTGGTTTCCTCTTTTCTGAACATTTGGAATGAGGATAAAAAGACAAAAAAAAATGCAAATAAGTTCAAACATCAATTCAATATCTATTATTTCCTGAATATTATGACATTCAAGAGGGCTGCCCCCTGATGACGTCATAATATGCAAATTGGATAAGTATATTTACACCCCACATAAACTTTCAGTCATGCCCAACATTTTTCTAATTTCCATTAGATCTCTATCTTTAAGCCCTTTCAAGCCACAAACTTTTGAAATCTTGATGTCAAAATCCAGCATTTTTCCAAAAAACCCTGGCGCCTAAAGGGTTAACCCCAATAGAGTTCAAAATGTCTATGAATCCTGATCCCAATGCATCTTTTTCATTATCAACATGGATATTAAAATCACCAACAATTAAAACTTTATCTGCAGCACTAACTCGGATAAAAAAAATCAGCAAATTCTTTAATAAAGTCTGTATGGAGCCCTGGTGGCCTGTATACAGTAGCCAAAACAAAAGTCAGTGGGGATTTATCATTAGCACTTATTTCTCTAGATAATGTTATATGAAGCACCATCACTTCAAACGAGTTATACTTGAAGCCCGCCCTCTGAAAAATACTGAAAATATTGTTATAAATTTAGCAAACACTCGCCCTTACTTTGACGCCAGCTCTGTTTAGAAACATAATTTTGGGGGGTAGACTCGTTTAAAATAATGTAATCATCATGTTTTAGCCAGGTTTCTGTCAAACAGAGCACATCTAGGTTATGATCAGTGATCATATCATTTACAAAAAGCGCTTTCGTATAAAGGGACCTGATATTCAATAAGCCACGCTTTATCATTTGTTTATCCGTATTAAATCTGTTTTTTATTTGTTGAACATCAAATAAATTGTTACTCTTAAATTGGTTTGGACGTTTTTTTTGTATTTTCTAGTTCGGGGAACAGACACAGTCACTATAGTGTGATATCTAGGTGAAAGAATCTCTATGTGCTGAGAATTAACTGATTTCTGTGACGTGAGGTGGCTAGCAGACAGTCGGTTTAGCCAGTCTGTCAGCTTCCTGACCTGGGCCCCAGTTAGTCAAGTACAAACTCTAAGACTATGTGTCATATTTCTAGAGAGAAGAGCGGCACCACCCCAGGAGGGATGAAGACCATCTCTTTTTTCAACAGGTTTAGGTCTGCCCCAAAAACCCGTCCAATTGTCTATGAAACCTATGTTATTCTGCGGGCACCACTTAGACATCCAGCCATTGAGTGACGACAGTCTGCTATGCATCTCGTCACCACGGTAAGCAGGGAGGGGACCAGAGCATATTATAGTGTCTGACATCGTACTTGCAAGTTCACACACCTTTTTAAAGTTATTTTAGTGATCTCCGACTGGCGAAGTCGAACATCATTAGCGCCGATGTGAATAACAATCTTAATGAATTTACGTTTAGCATTAGCCAGCACTTTTAAATTTGCCAAGATGTCAGGTGCTCTGGCTCCCGTTAAACATTGGACTATGGTGGCTGGTGTCTCTATTTTCACGTTCCATACAGTAGAATCGCCAATAACTAGAGCACTTTGATCAGGTTTCTCAGTGGGTGCGTCACTGAGTGGGGAGAACCTATTTAATGTTTGATCAGAGCAGAAGAGTGGTGTTTTGTCCCGCGACTATGCCGCCTCACAGTTACCCAGTTGCCCTGCTGCGGGGGCTCTGTAACCAGAACTGAACAATGTACAGGACTCCCTGAGCTAGTTGCATCCAAAGCCGTATCTACAGCCCTCAAATTCTTACTGTCCTCAATTAAAGTTTGGATGCGTGTCTCTAATTCTGAAATCTTCTCTGTCAGCCTAAATATTTCCCTGCATTTATCACATGTGAATCCCTCGTCGCCGACAGAGAGAGCTAAACTATACATGTGGCAAGCGGTGCAAACAACAATAGCAGGAGAAGAAGCCATTACTCACCATGATTGAATAATGATTCTGACTTACCACTGCTGTTTGATGAACTCGTGAAAAAAACCGAACGAGAGAAAAAAAGAAAAAAGGGCAAAGAGAAAAAAAGAAAATGGTACAGCTGCGATAGAAACGCGAATGGAAACGTGAATGACAAGCTAACCGGCTAACGAATGCTAAACGTGATGTAACAACGCACTGCAAACGTATTTAAAATTTTCAAGCGAAGATACAAATAGTTGAAGAATATTTGGATTCTATGGTGGAAATTAAGTTATATTTGATCACTTTAAACAAAAGAGAGTGATAGTAGATACAATCACAACCACAATATATCTTAAGATATCCTTAAAATTTATGAGTTACAGACCTGTAAACTTAGGACATATTGATATGTTGTGTCAGTTGTTTGATAGAGGGACACAAGGAGATAATTTCGGTTCAGTATGATTTGTTCGTCACTCTTCTTTAAACACAAGAAGTATCAGCTATTGAAAGTGCACTACATTTGGTTTTTGAGCCTTGAAAATAGGTAAAATTTCAAAATTTGGACACACTGGGTCCCATATCTATGTTATTACGAATGACCACGCGAAGATCTCGAGATATCGTTAATACTTTTAGAGGTACAGGTAGGCAAACTTTGGAAAAGAAAAATAATATTTGTAGTAGCAATCAGTATGAATGTGTTGATAGAAAAAAAAAACGTCTCGGTTACGTATGTAACCCACATTCCCTGAAGGAGGGAACGACGATACTGCGCCTCTAGCGGTCCTATGGGGAACGCCTTTGGTTGCGGAACGGTGTCTGAGCATAAATCTAAAACATGACCATAACATTTTACATTTAAGCATTTAGCAAGCACTTTTATCCAAAGCGACTTTACAAATGAGGACAATGGAAGCAATCAAAACTAACAAAAGAGCAAATGATGTGCAAGTGCTATAACAAGTCTCAGCTTTACGTAGTACACGTAGCAAGGTTTTTTTATTTATTATATAATAAATAATAAGAAAACAGATAGAATAGAAAAAGAATAGAGGAAGCTAGTGTTACAGGTCTTTTTGCTTTTGTTAATTGTATAATAAAAAAAAAGAAAACAAATAGATAGAATACAAAAAGATTAGAGAAGCAAGTGTTAGTGTTTTAAGAGCAAGTTTTTTATTTTAAATTATTTTTTTTTTATAAAGGAATATATTAGAAGAGGAGTCCTAGAGAGAGGGTCAAATCAAGATAAAAAGAAATGTGGTTTTAGCCGATTCTTGCCGAGGGCTAAGGACTCAGCGATCGACTGAGTTAAAAGTCTGTGTAAGTATTTTGTGACTCGTTGGGATGGACAATAAAGCAATATTCACTTGCCAGAATGCAAGTTTAGAGGGCACATGATAATAAACACTTGGCCCGGACGCCAGCTATGAAACCATTACCGGCTGGGGACCCGGTATAAAGGGCGCTCGGAACAAATGCGTTATTCAGCTTCTTAGTACTGAAGCTCGGCATCTGAAGAATGGTCGAGGCTTCTAGAGGACGTCGTGTCCGTTCGTTTTCCACACAGGAGAACTATGGTTACTAAGTAACCTGAGAGTTTCCTTGCGAGGGAAATTCGAACTGCGTTCTCTAGAGATTGCTATGGGGAACGGTATAGAGGCAGAGCTCGAAAAGGCTGGATGTACAGAAACAAAAGAGATTCCTATAAGGGGATACGGCCAAGTATCAGGACAAAACTAGTCCCTTGGCTGTTAATCACATGGGGCTACCGCCAGTCTGCATGAGCTTGCCCTAAAGGCACCGGACTCGAGAGGTCTGGTAGCAAAAAGCCTTGCTCAGGCAAGGGTAACACCAAGGATACATAAGTAGAGTGGGGCTCAAGGTGAAAAACGGAGAAAGGGAACGAGGCTGGCAGCACGTAACCCATACCATACAGGATTTTAGAAAAGTGTGTAGAATGCTTAGCATGCACACTTACCACAATGTGGGTTTTAGAAAGTGCACAGAAGCTCAGCGTGTGCACTAACCAATTCTAGAAACACTGTTACTAAGGGGTCACCGAGGCTGTTTCTTAGACAGGCCTAGAAACCCTATGTGAATGTAGCACACTCAGGGAGCAGTTACTTAATTCAGTGGGAGTCCACATACTCAGAGCGCATGTGAATTGAAAATGGCGTACCTCATTGAAAAAGAAACCTTCTATATGAGGGGAGCATCGCCAACTCAACCATAATAGTCACGGGACAGGCTCCGGAGCATTATGCTCATCCATAACTTGAAGGAGCGTAGCACCCAGCTCTCAAGAGGGGGACATGAACACTCGATTTGTAGCGTGCTCATAGATTACCCTCTAGAGTGAGGGGAGCACTACAAGCTTAATAATAAAAGGAACATATCGGGGGGGGCAGAAGGTGGCCCAACAACCTGGCATGGCTCTAGCAAGATAATATGCACTCCTAGTCGTGCTTAGCTTATTGCTAACATAAACAAATGGTCAGTGAAGATGAAGAAGATGATGACACGTTTTTCCGGTGCCCTTTTATACTGTGGTCGCGCCGGTAATGGTGTCATAGGCTGTCGCCGGCCAATGTTATTGTCGTGTTTAGATGTATGCTTAAGACACCGGTCACGCCTTGAGGACGCAGTTCGAAGTTCCCTTTAAAGGAAACTTGTAGTTTTAACAATTTTTTTTCCTTCAAATATTCCTCTTTAAAAGAAAAAAAGTATCATCTGTATGCAAAGTCAAGTCAAGTCACCTTTATTTATATAGCGCTTTTAACAATACAGATTGTGTCAAAGCAACTGAACAGCATTAATTAGGAAAGTAGTGTGTCAATAATGCAGAATGACAATCGTAAACACTAATTTTTCAGTTAAAGACAGTTCATCATTCAAATCAGTGATGTCATCATCCAGCTCAGTTTAGTTTAACCCTCTGAAGTCGATTAACGCGGATACGCGTTTTCAGGGCATCTTCTCCTTATAACACCGAAAATAACTTAAATTACACTTTCAGTTTTGATCTTACAGATAAGAGCAATACATCAATAGAATCTGTAAAGGGTCTACTTTTATTTATGTACACTCACAATAACAACAAAACTTTGCACTTTGGTAAAATAATGAAAGCAAACAGGGTGTGCTGTTGCGTGCCGTGGTTGCGTATAATCTTGATTTAGAGACGCCTCATTAAAATGAACTGTAACTCAGCAAATACTCAACAGAGAGACATGAGAGATATATCTATAGAGAGCTTGACATGTCTACTTTTAAACTAATCAAGTCTTATCGAAAGCAAATATTCTTTGATAAAGTAATCCATATGAAACCAAACGCGATGTCCAGTTTTTCACGTCTCTCTTCATTATCTCTAATGTGACCACGCGCTGAGTGCTATTGATATTATAATCGTCCACGTGAAGCGCGTGGTGTGTAAACGCCCACATCACAGCAAACAAAGTAGCAAGACCTCAAGCTTTACTGTTCGAGTCGCGCTGAGAGGAATAAGACAGAATTAACCTCAAGAAGCTTTGGATTACCTCAAGAAAACACATGAGTAAGTCTTTTTTATTAACCTACTAGTATTAGTTTTCACATAACTTGTACACATTTAACTAGTTAGACTTTCTCCAAACTATAATTCCTGAATAAATGTATAATCAAGTGAAACATTATGAAGTTTCATTCACAGCATCTAAATGTCACGATGCCAGGATGTTTTTTTATGTTCTATAGCAGACAGAAATACGATATAAAAGTAATATGAGTTATAATGTTACTAGCCTAATGTCAGTAAGAATGATTAGTCAAAACTTTACTGTGATAGGATATTCCTTGTTCACAAATATAGCCATATACGTTTATAACTATAGTTTTTGGATTGTAAAAGCCTACATACAAAGCATGCTTGTGTTAATGAATGTAACTAAGCTTCTGTTCATAAATATCTGCTCTGGTGTAAATATTTTGAATGTGTTATACCCGTGTATTATGGAGTAATGACGCTGAAATGTTTGAAACAGTTTTAATTTTCGTTTAGGACTATGGCTGCATCACCGGCATCTTGCACAAAAAAGGCACACGCACGTCGTTCAGTTTTGAGTTCGCTGGAAAATCACACTGAGTAAGTGCACAGTATAGTAATTGTATTATTCCCAGAATATGTGGTAATATTATTTGTGGTAATATTATCATGTTAAAATGTAAGAATTGGCATTCTGTTTCTCATGAAGTATGCATACTATACAAAGGTACTGTGGGGAATACACCACTCTTGCCTTCACCTGCATCTCTCATAGGAAGGGGGCACTCGTTCAGTTTTCAACTCCGTTCAGAATCTTAGAGTAAGTGTGCATTCACTATTTTACAGATGTTACTTTCATTTGATTTAGTTACTTCGTGGTAAAATATGTTTGCTATGTGGTAATTGTGTTCTTTGTTTAGATAAATTAGTACTCGTATCAGTGAAACAGTCAGAATAATGTTAATAAATGTCGTTGTGTAAAACAGATGCTGCGTTTTATTTCAGATGTGAGAATAAACAGTGCAAAAGAACCTGTTGCAAAGAGAGACAAAGCAAATAAGCAGCCCACTTGGTCATGAAACCAGAGACTGACGTTGACATGTTCCACAGGCTCTGAGATTCCTGCCCTGCACAAGAGCCTGGACCACAGCTAAGACCATGTGATGCACACACTCCCAAAATGATGTGATAATTATATATATTCTAAATAAACTACAAACAAAAAAATAGATATTTCTTTTTCCTCATTATTTCTTGTAGCAATTCCCTCTCAGTCACACACCTGACAGCTCATTATGCAGCTCATTATACAGGCCTTTGTCTTCTCAGGTGTGAACCACAGCATTATCCATGACCATTCAGGCCCCCTCGCATATTTCTTTTCTACACAAAAAGTGTCTTAGAAAATATAAATCAATATATTGTTTTCTGTGAGTGAGTAAAAAAGAGGATTTTCACATCATTCTGATGCAAAAACTTTAGACTTCAAGATCAGTTCTCAAAAGTATTGTGATCAAATGTTCTGTATGTGTTTTTATGGCCTTATTTCAGTGACTTTAAATTTTTAGTTTTTCACTAAGCACGCATAAACGTTGTTTTCTCAAAAACACAATCACATACATACATGCTGCTCACATATTATTGTAGCCCAGTTTGTGCTGATTATGGTGATACTAAACTTAGTCATTAAAATGTTTATAAGCAACTGAAAAAAAACACAAACGTCAGGGCATGTCAAAACTTCTCCAGAGCCCAAAAACCCCCTCAGACCCCAGAGGGTTAAATAGTATCTTTGCAATCATTTGCAATCAAGTTAATGATATCGCTGGAAATGAAGTGTCCCCAACTAAGCAAGCCAGAGGCGACAGCGGCAAGAACCAAAACTCCATTGGTGACAGAATGGAGAAAAAACATTGGGAGAGACCAGGCTCAGTCGGGGCCAGTTCTCCTCTGACCAGACGAAACCAGCCGTTCAATTCCAGACTGCAGCAATGTCACATTATGCAGAGGACTCAACTGGCTCCTGTGATCTCGTCCCGGTGGCCGTCTAGGAGACAAGGTATTTACTGGGGATCTGTATCTGGGGCTCATCTAGTTGTCCTGGTCTCCGCTGTATTTCAGGGCTGTGGAGGTCCCTTTCTAGGTGCTGATCCACCATCTGGTCTGAATATGTACTGGATCCGGGTGACTGCAGTGGCCATCTGATCTGGATACAGTGCTTTTCACCATACAAATCATTGCAAAACAACTTTACATCAAATTAATTTTCTAAAATATTTATTATTTTTGGTAGCTTATCAGTGGTGACTGTCAAATAATGTACATATGGCAGAAATGTTCGGAAAAATCAATTAAAGACGTAATCAAACAGACGATGAACACTATTAACAGCAATTATTATTATGCAATCAAACTTATAGCAAAATTTTTTAGTTCTGTATGTTGTTTCAGGGTTGCATTATCTGAGGTCCTCTGAGGGGTTGGTATCTTTTCTCAGGTGTTCTGGATCCAGACTGGAGCTTGTGTAAATCCTAGTTACCACGGGATGTCAATCCCAGCAGAAACAGAGAAAAAAATAGAGACATAATTAGCATAGCTGGTGTTCCAACCAACCAAAATGTATTTGTTTAACCCAAACTAAAGAAAAATAATGTGCATTTGATCAGATATAAATAGCAGTACAAGATTATGAGATGCATTATTTGAATGCTTGGCCAAAGAGATGTGTCTTTAATCTAGATGTAAACGGAGTGAGTGTGTCTGAACCCCGAACATTATCAGGAAGGCTATTCCAGAGTTTGGGAGCCAAAAAAGCTCTACCTCCTTTAGTGGACTTTGCTATCCTAGGTACTACCAAAAGTCCAGAGTTTTTGCGACCTTAGGGAGCGTGATGGTTTGTAGCGTGGTAGAAGACTAGTTAGGTTAACCCATTAAGGGCCTTATAGGCAAAGTAATAATATTGTAACCGATATGGAACTTAATAGGTAGCCAGTGCAGAGACTGTAAAATTGGGTAATATGATCATATTTTCTTGACACGGTAAGGACTCTAGCCGCTGCATTTTGGACTACCGTAGTGTTTTATTGAAGATGCAGGACAACCAGCTAGCAGTTCATTACAATAGTCCAGTCTAGAGGTCCTGAATGCATGAACTAGCTTTTCTGCAAACAGGTAACATTTCGTAACTTGGCAATGTTTCTAAATGGAAGAATGCCGTTTTTGTAACATGGGAAATTTGATTTTCAAAAGACAAGTTGCTATCTAATATAACGCCCAGATTTTTGACTGTAAAGGAAGTAACCTTACATCCATCTGCAAAGTAGCCCACATTTGACTTTCGACCACTGAATGTGTACAATTTACTCATTGAGTTCCCCTTTTCTCTGGGATTTAACCATATAGGGCCTTAAAATTGAAGACACCCAAACAAAAGTTAGTTAAAAACCAGAATCTAAAACAGAATTAAGATATATAATATTTATTAAGTTATAGGCATGCACTTGAGACAAAAAAAAATTATTTTTATTTTTTTTACTGTCCCAGTTGACATGTATATAAGCCAGCGGAGGGATAGAGGCGATGGGGGGTCGACGACTGACCAAGGCGGAGCCAGAGGGACGAGGGAGGTCATGGTAAGACCACACCAACTGAGTGAACTCAAACCCGCAAGACGATAGAAGTCTCAGAGCTGTCACCAAACCAAGAATAAAACCTGACCCAAGTAACAAAACCCTGACATTTGTAAAATACATATTTAGAATGTCTGTCTTATTTTCTTTTGTATTATGTACATGAATTGCATAATTATACAAATATATTGTATTAAACATGGCTTCATATGCAGTAGTTGTTAGCCTACATATATTTTAATACAAATTATGGACATTTTTCGTTACCCATATTTTGCAGTTACCCATGTGATCCAATTTCAAACAAAATTAAAAACAAAATTTGACAGTGTAGATTGCCCAAAATTAAAAAGAGAAGCTGTTCAAATTTCATAATAAAATTCTATGAGCATACAAAATGTTTGCATACATGTTATACATTGCAATACACGTATTATTACAAATATATATTGTTAACATAAATGGCTTTAACATACTGCACAAGAAATTCATTATATAAATATCAGCTCTATAAAATATGCATATATATATACAGGGCATAAAATTAACACTCGCCAAGCGCCAAATACGAGTAAAAATCAGCATTGGCGAGTCCATATAACAGAGTCAGTCGCCAGTTGGCGGGTACTTTTAGAATCATAACAATGCAATGAAGTGAAAACAACAACCAGTTTTTAAAGAGATTCGCTGTTTCTGACATAAGCGAATAAAATAATCTTTTAAAAGATCATCATGATTAGCTGTTCTGTCATAAGCGACAAGAGCGAATCAAATAATAGGATACAAACAGACTGATAAGGTCAGAGCAGTGTGATGACCAGCTTGTCCCTAGACACAGTCCTAATAACTTTTTAACCTGAGAAGATTTTGCTGCCTCATTTCGGAAGATTAACTTTTCCCTTCTTTATTCTTCATAACCCGAGAATGTGGCGACACACACCTGGGGTTACGCTGCCTAAACGGTGCAGAGAAGTAGGCTATAGTTTGAAAGGCTGCGCGTTCGGCTGTACACATACGCTGAGCCGCTTCAGACAGCACACCAGTAGCGCTTCAACGCACAAAAACACACACAATTATGTCAAAATGCACGGTTTTGGCGAGTTACCTTGTAAACGTAGTCTTAAATGAGTTATAAAGTCTTAAATGACCGTAAAGAGTTTGGAGAAAATCGGATATGTGTCAGATCCGCATCATATGCATCAGGTTTTAAAGAGACAGCGCTGATTTTAAAGTGAAACCTGTTGAAGTCTGTCAGTTGATGTAAATCAAAGAACAAAAGAAAAAAATAAATCACTCACTGCTCTTTGCTGATTAACTTTTGTAGCTTGAATAAAGATTAACATGTACAGTTTATGTATATATAATATAGTTTATGTGAAGATAAAAGTTATTTCAGAGCCTATTAAATGTTAAAAATAATGGCTTTCAATTATACTGTAATGTTGAATGGAAATAGGTCAAATGGAGGGAAAATGCACCAGCAGGACAAATTAAAAACATTGTAAATAGTTTAGTCATGTTTTTTTTTTTTCTAGTGGTAAAACAACTGTTTTGCCAAAAAGAGTTTTCATGGCGGGTAAAAAAAACTTTTGGCAGTAATATAGCATATATATACGGTCACCGTGATTTTGCCAAGTAAGACATGTTCCTGGATCAACATCTTTTGTTGATTCTGAATCAACATAACTTTCCAAAAAGAAAGACTTAACCCAATCCCTACCCCTAAACATAACACTACCCATAATTTATTCCTAAAAATCAGTAAGAAATGATAGCTGATTAACAAGGGTCTAGAAGCACCCCAACCCTGATTGAAGCCTAAAAAATATTTCCTCGAAACATGTTATCCCTCACATTTGATGGTTGATAGGACATATTGTTCCAACCGCCTCCCCCACTCAAAAAGGATGTGATCCAGGAACATGCTTGTACATTGGTGAAATCACCGGTCACCAATATATATATGATATATATATAATATATATATACATTATCTAATACACCCAATTTTTTACAGGTAAAACTATATAAACCATAAAGTCATCTAAGCATATTGAATGTTTGCATATATGATTTTTAAATTATTGAATTATTTAAATAATATAATTATTCATATATTGTTCAAAGGGCAGTCGTGGCTTAGTGGACCACTGTTTTTAACCAAGAATGTGAATGTTGGAATTAAATGAAGTTACCCGAGTCTGAACGGTCCGTGCTCCTGGGTGAAAGAGAAAATTGGTGAGCACTTATATTCATGAGAGAGAGAGCGAGAGAGAGAGAAAAGAGAAAGAGAGAGAGCATATCATGAGGGTGTGGGGCTTTTCAATGAAAGAGCATCACACAGTTTTTTCCCCAACATGAATAAAAAATTGGGTCTGAAATTTCACATTTGCAAAGCAAAGGAGAAAAAGGCCATTAGAAAGGCGGCTAACAAAATCCTGCCGACTGATATAGTGTGTATGAAATATGAAATATTCCCACAGCAGACTGAATGGCCTGTGAGAGCTGTGAGAGTCCAGATCTTCAGAGAATTTTCTGTGCTGCGGTATGAGAGCTTGTACAGCTGGAGGACTCGTAAAACTGTCATCATCCTGAATAATTTAACAAAAGGAAATATCTCATGTAGAATAATAGGACATTTTCTCTGGAGTCTGACGCAGCTCGCCAGAACCGGCCCAAGAGGATTTTTTCAAACCGGATTCTCTTGTGACCTGGGTGAAGGTGAAGGAACACAAAAGGCACCAATGAGGTGCGGTATAAGACTGGAGAGCGAGAGAGAGAGAGTGTGTGTGATTCATGGGTTGTGTTCATACTACCTTAGTGCTTAAATATCTTTGAATAATCATAATATTCATACAATCAGAATGCATCAAAAAAAAATTGAATTTTTTGTTGTTATTGTTTTTGTTATTTAGATGCCTGGGGGATGAAACGAAAGTTAAATTCAACAAGAAAAAGAGGAATACAAAGGAAATTTAAGCTAGTTTTACATTTGGATCAAAAAAATTTTGCACTTAAAGAAATTAACAACATATTCAAGAGATAACAATTTTGGGTTTTCATAAAAAATAATACAGTTAAGGATAAAACTGTGGGTCTATTAGTAGGGTTAAAAATAGATAGACCTAAATCAACCCAGAATGTATTGGTTATACTACAATCACAAAAAAAAAGGGCAGCTGTTTCTTCAACAAGACAACAAAATAAGCAAATTTCATTAACATCAAAATATTTACACAGATGAATTAAACCTACCGCTCGTATCTTTTAAGTTGTTGCGCTTGTTATAACATTACAGGTCACATGATAAACGTCAACATCACATTCATAATTAAAACAATAAGGCTATAGAGTACATCTTTTAGCGATCGTTAAGTAAGTACTTATTGAAATGAAGTACCTACTCATTGAATATGCATTCGAATGCAGCCAGTGACTGAAAGAGAGTGAGTGAAGTGGTTTCCTCTGTGATTCCACTGTGAACACCAGCCATTTGTCATTTTCTCAAGGTTAAACCTATCAGATCAGCAGCAAACAGCATGCAGCACTGCTGCCCTCAGCAGTCTGACAACAGCTGCGCTTCATTTCACAGACCTCCACAGATTTGGGCAGGAAACTGCCATGCGCTTTAGCACGGGTGTGACTGCCCTGCTAAAGGTTAGACCTGTGTGAATTTCCTTCAGCTGCTCTGACCAAAAGCCATGCTGTTCGCCAGCTAAGCGGGGATATCTATGTTTACAGTGTTAACCCTACACTCCTCTGTAACCCTGACTCCAACACTAAGCCTCGAAACATACAGTAGGATCTTTTGTCAAATGTTTGCTATGATGTGCCAGATAAATCTGAGGAACTGTAACGAAAGTCCACTGAAGGCGAGCATAGTGAGAACCCAAGTGTAGTTTATTTACAGGTGATCCAAACATAATCCAAACAGACAAAGACTAGATACACAGACTTGACATGAACAGACTTGACTTGACTTGACATGAACAGGCTTGACGAGGCATAAACAGACTAGACTCACTATTATTGTTTGGATGTTTGGATCACCTGTAAATATTACTAGAAAATACGGGATTAGTTTCCACTGTTATGCCGATGATACTCAACTATATATCTCAACAAGACCAGATGAAACTTCTAAATTAGCTAAGCTAACAGGTGTCTTAAAAATGTAAAAGATTGGATGACCACTAATTTTCTCCTATTAAATTCGGATAAGACAGAGAAATTACTTATTGGACCAAAAGACAGTACACCGAATCTCGTGGATTACAATTTGCAACTAGACAGATGTACGGCTACTTCCTCTACAGTCAAAAATCTGTGTGTTATATTAGATAGCAACTTGTCTTTTGAAAATCATATTTCCCATGTTACAAAAACAGCATTCTTCCATCTTAGAAACATTGCCAAGTTACGAAACATGATACCTGTTTCTGATGCAGAAAAGCTAGTTCATGCATTCATGACCTCTAGACTGGACTATTGTAATGCACTGCTAGCTGGTTGACCTGCATCTTCAATAAACAAGCTACAAATAGTACAAAATGCAGCTGCTAGAGATTTTACCAGGTCAAAAAAATATGATCATAATACCCCAATTTTACAGTCTCTGCACTACCTATTAAGTTACGTATCAGTTAAAAAATATTATTACTTACCTATAAGGCCCTTAATAGGTTAGCTCCTGTGTACCTAACTAGTCTTCTACCACTCTACAATCCATCATGCTCCCTAAGGTCGCAAAACTCTGGACTTTTGGTAGTTACCTAGGATAGCAAAGTCCACTAAATGTGGTAGAGCTTTTTTGCATTTGGCTCCTAAACTCTGGAATAGTCTTCCTGATAACGTTCAGGGTTCAGATACACTCCTTCTGTTTAAATCTAGATTAAAGACAAATCTCTTCAGCCAAGCATTCACATAATGTATCTCATAACCTTGTACTCCAGTTATATCTAAACAAATGCACAATATATTCTTTAGTTTGGGTTAAACAAATAATTTTTGCTTGGTTTGAACAGCAGCTACGCTAACTATGTTTGTTTCTCTGTTTTTTGCCCCGGGATTGACATCCCGTGGTAACTAGAATTTACAAAAGCTTCAGTCTGGATCCAGAACACCATCATCTGTGATGATGCCAACCCCTCAGAGGACCTAAGATGATGCCAACCCTGAAACAACATAAAGAACTACCACATTTTGCTATAAGTTTGATGCATCATAATATTGCTGTTACTATTATTCATCGTTGTTTATTACGTCTATATTGATTTTTCCGTACGTGTTCGTTGGTCCGAGGAGGAACTGGCCTCAATTCTTGAGCCTGGTTTCCAAGTTTTTCTCCATCTGTCACAGATGGAGTTTTGGTTCCTGGCCACTGTCTCCTTTTGGCTTGCTTAATTGGGGACACTTCATTTCCAGCGTTATTGTTGACATGATTGCAAAGATATTATTTAAACTGAGCTGGATGTTGACATCACTGAGTTCAATGATGAACTGTCTTTAACTGAAAAATTTGTGTTTACTATTGTCATTTTGCATTATTGACACTATTTTCCTAATTAATGCTGTTCAGTTGCTTTGACAATCTGTATTGTTAAAAGCGCTATATAAATAAAGGTGACTTGACTTGACTTGACTTGACTTGACTCACCGACAGCGGGTTACAACATCAATACACGACGAGAGACAATGGCAACATGATGGCTACTTATAGCAAACAAGAGGGTCACATGACATTAACAAACCAATGGGGAACAAGACACATGGCTAGGACAACCAATCAGAACATGACACATACACAAGGCAGAGATACACAAGGGCAAGGGAAGCATGACACAAACAGGGACCATGACTAAACTAAATAATAAAAGACATGAACATGAAACAAAAACAAAACCCAAACCCCACATTACAGGAACGTAGGACTCTGGGAACGTAGGAAGGACTCACAGTGCTAGCATTCTCCAGCTGCAGCAGACAGCATCCGTATTACACCATATTAAAAGATTAATTTCAGTTCAGTACTGTCAAGAGTGGCTCGCTGCTCCATTAGCATACACAGACACACTCTAATAGGCTAATAATGATGCTAACATGCTTTTCTGGAGACTGTAGAGAGAAGGATTCTCTACTGTTAACATGCCGCGTTAGCCAGCAGATTTTACTCTCTCTGCAGCCTCGGTTGCTGTCATCTTATAAAATAATGGGCATCAGAGATTCTTCTGCAGAGGCTAACCTAGTTCTTGCATAATTTTCAAGCAATCACTAACAGGAGCTGATGTCGACTCACCCACTTAACAATGAGGAATATGCTGAGCAGCAAGGTTTCTTTCACTCCGGAACAGACTGAAAAGATTGGACTGGATCCGACAGTGTTTGAATTAATGCATTTGTTCACTGTAAAGTCACTCAGATGTCACCTGGAGGGGGAAAAAAACATACATATGGTAATCCTACTTCATTAGACTACATTTTATTATCCGATTAGTCAGATGGATCAGTGAGTTGAGTTGAGATTGTTTTCTTTTTAGTTTTAATATATTTAGTGGCTGTGCTATAAAGGGGATTTATTTAGAAAACTTGGCAGAGAGGTTTTTAACATGCTGACAGTGAGCTTTAGAATGTTAACAGTAAATGTTGGACTGTCCGCATGCTATAATCTGCGAATCTTGCACAACTGCAAAAAACAGCACTTCAGACATCACCGTCAATGAAGTTTAAAATAATTACTGACTCCAAATATTTTTTATCAGTTTGTCTGTGCAAAATTTAGAATGAAAGAATCTATATATCTATTTATCTATCTATACAAACTTCAAACTATTTCAACTTTTTTTGTCTTAAACTTCCTAAAAACAATTGAATTATACGTTTTTACATTCAATTCTGCTTGCTGTTTGTACCTAAATTCAAATTCAGAAACTGAATTGGAATTTAAAAGACATTCTCAATTCCATCAAGTTGATAGTATTGTCAAAACTTAAGCATTTAAACTGCAGGAGAACACTTGACCACCGTGATTCCAGCAGAACCTTACGACTAGGCTGACATTTTTGACTGCTCTTCTGAGTTATACCCCACACTTGATCATTTGAAATTTGACCACGATACGCCCCATTATATGTAACCAAATACTCTGTGTGAATGAACTCTCTGGTGAAACCAGATTTAATGGCTCCTTTAAACTGAAGTCTTGAGGCACTGTACCTCGGAAAATGCAAGCATTTCAATCCACTCTGCACCAACCCTGTTTATCAGAATCAGAATCCGAATCAGAATCAGAATGAGCTTTATTGCCAGGTATGTTTACACATACGAGTAATTTGTTTTCGTGACAGAAGCTTCCACAGTGTAACAGAATGACAGTGACAGAACACAAAACACAGATAATAAAAAATTTAAAATAGAATAAGGAATAAGGAATAAAAATATATAAATTGACAATTGTGTGTGCAGGTATATTACAATAGACAGTTTTTTTTGTATGTACAGGTACTGTATATTATGTGCAAATTTGAGGTGTAGGCTGAGTATGAGTGTTAGAAAAATAAGTGTATGAGTGAATAAATAGAGTGTGTTCCACAGTTATTGTCAAGTGATCATGAGATGGATGGCCTGAGGGAAGAAACTGTTCCTGTGTCTGTCTGTTCTGGTGCTCAGTGCTCTGTAGCGTCGACCAGATGGCAACAGTTCAAAGAGGGAGTGTGCTGGATGTGAGGGGTCCAGAGTGATTCGGCCAGCCCTTTTGCTCACTCTGGATACGTACAGTTCTTGGAGAGAAGGGAGGGTTGTACCAATGATTACCCAGCTCCGGACTACCTCGTATCCTTCTGGATCATATTTGGTAGCTGAGCTGAACCAGACAGTTATTGAAGTGCACAGGAAAGACTCAATGATGGCTGAGTAGAACTGCTTCAGCAGCTGCTGTGGCAGGTTGAACTTCCTCAGCTGGCGAAGGAAGTACAACCTCTGCTGGGTCTTTTTCACAATGGAGTCAATCTGAGTGTCCCACTTCAGGTCCTGAGAGATTGTGGTGCCCAGGAACCTGAATGACTCTACTGCAGTCACAGTGCTGTTCATGATGGTGAGTGGGGGGAGTGCAGAGGGGTTTCTCCTGAAGTCCACGGTCATCTCCACAGTTTTGAGCGTGTTGAGCTCCAGGTTGTTGAGACTGCACCAGACAGCCTGCTGCTCGACCTCCTGTCTGTAAGCATACTTGTCACTGTCCTGAATGAGACCGATGAGTGTGGTGTTGTCTGCAAACTTCAGAAGCTTGACAGAGGGGTCTTTAGATGTGCTTGACAGAGGGGTCTTTAGATGTGCAGTCACTGGTGTAGAGGGAGAAGAGCAGTTGTAAGAGGTTGAAAATAACTAGTAAAACTGTATGTTTATCATACAGTTACTGTAGACATATACTGTAGAAATATGGCATTATGGTTATTATTATTAATGTCACTATTATTTTAACCCACTAATATTAAATATGGGGTAATATACTATAAGGGCAAAACATCTATTTTATAGAGATTGTTTTTGTTTCATGTATTTAAGAAAATATATAATAAATATACCTTATATACTGTACCTTATATATTAATAGATAATTTATTTATTCCAAAGTAAAGGCCCTAACCCCAGCAAAATAATAATAAAGATAAAATAAAATAATTATACTAAAAATAAATAAATAAATCAAAATATGGGGAAACATGTGGGATGGATGGTATGAATTTTTCTTTGGCCTCATATATTTATGACAATGTTATGACAAGATGGTGGTGCATGAACAACGTGAGGGTCAGAGTCTCTCCAGTTTTTGCAAATTACTTATTATTTTACTAGTTATTTTCAACTCAGTTGTTCATCAGAGCTTCGCATTAACCTCTTACAACCGTCACACAATATTGGATATGAAACTTCGCTACACAAACACCGATGTGGATACAACACTAGATCTTAATCTACTACCTCCCGAATTACTCCGGTCCCTGGGCTCGAGTGAATCAGCCAGTCCGACAGGAAATGGCCGTCGTTGGCGCTGTGAATGTAAACAAAGACGGGGTAAGCGGAGCCTCTATGTAAACAGATCCTGGTGCTCCGATGCTGTTATTAATAAATCCCACTGTTCTGCTGATATTGAATACATCTTTATCAAGTGCAGACCCTTTTATCTGCCTCGTGAATTTACAACTACCATAATCGCTGCAGTGTATGTACCCCCGGATGCTAATGATAAACTAGCCATAAAATAACTATCATCTGTTGTTAGTAAGCTGCAAACAACACATCCGGATGGAGTCTTTATTATTGCTGGTGATTTCAATCATGCCAATATGAGAACAACTCTCCCCAAATTTTATCAAAACGTTTCTTGCCTTACAAGAGGAGACAATACTCTTGATCAGGTTTACACAAACATCCCTGATGCTCACAAAGCAACTCCCCTCCCCCACGTTGGACAATCTGATCACCGCTCCCTGATCCTGCTACCCAAATACACCCCCATCATCAAATGTGTGAAACCCACCGTGAGGGCTGTTAAAGTTTGGCTGGAAGAAGCAGACTCTTCTCTACAGCAGGAGTTCCAGAACACAGACAGGAATTTGTTTGCTTCTTGGGCCACACTGGACTCCCACACAGATGACACCAGCTCTGTTCTGCATCATATCAACAGATGTGTTGGCAAGGTAACCACCCTTAAAGTAATTAAAATTTATTATTATTATTACATTTTATTTATAGGCGCCTTACATGACACTCAAGGACACCTTACAACAAAAACAATCAAAATGACTTTTACAGAATAACAGACCCAATACAAACAATCACATAAAAGCCTGCCTAAAAAAATGGGTCTTAAGGCGAGATTTAAAAACAATAAGACTTTCACTATTTTGCACATCCTGTGTTAACAAATTCCATAGTTAAGGAGCTACATGACTAAAGGCTCGAGAGCCCATAGAAGTTGTGCGAATTCGAGGAAGAACAAGAGTGAGTACAGAAGATGATTTTAGAGTACGAGTAGGAGTGTAGATATGAAGATCAAACAATTACGAGGGAGCAAGGTTATTGAGTGCCTTATACGTAAAAAGAAGTACTTTAAATTCAATGCTGTATTTAACCGGGAGCCAATGCAAGTGTTGTAGTACAGGAGTAATGTATTCAGTTATGGGAGATCTGCAAATAATTTGTGCAGCTGAATTCTGTACTAACTGAAATTTATAAAGATGTTTTGAACGTGGACCATAAAAGAAAGCATTACAATAATCAATTCAAAAAGTGACTAAAGCATGAACAAGAATAGCTGTGCTGTTTACTGAGAGAGCAGAACGAAGTCGATTAATGTTACGTATATGGAAATATGCAGATCAAGTGACACTGTTTATATGTGCTTCGAATGACAACGTACTATCAAAGCTGACACCCAAACTTTTAACCTGTTTGGATACAGGCACTGGAAAATAATCAATATTTACTGAAGAACAATTAGACTTAGCCAGATTGGTTTTTGAGTCAGTTTGAGATCAGTTTTACTACTATTTAGTTTCAGAAGATTCAATGTGAACCAGTCTTTAATCTTAGCTACACAGTCTGAGAGGATAGACAGAGGAAACGTAGAGGTAGGTTTGGAGGACAGGTAAAGTTGGGTGTCATCAGCATAGCAGTGAAACTGAATACCAAACTTCTTAAAAATATTACCAAGAGGTAGGAGATAAATAATAAATAAAAGAGGACCGAGAACTGAGCCCTGGGGAACCCCAGTAGTAATATATGAAGTAGGACTGCATGATAAATCGCATGCGATATTTAATGCACATCTTGTCAGTAAAGCCGTTCTGTAATCAGCGGTAAATCTCCATCATGTGGGGCTTTCACATGGGAGCAGCATTTCTACACAGAGCCGGATTTACCGCTGATTCCAGAACCGGCTTTACTGACAAGATGCGCGTTAACTATCGCATGCGATTTTATCGTGCAGCCCTAATAAGAAGGCTTTGATGTAAACTGCTTCAACTGCACAAATTGAGTGCGACCCGTTAAATAAGATCGAAACCAAGTCAGAGCAGCACCCATAATTCCAATTGACCAATCTATCCAACAAAATACTGTGCGAAATAGTGTCAAATGCTGCACTCAGATCTAGCAAGATAAGTATACATAGAAGTCCTGAATCAGCAGCAGACAACAAGTCATTGGAAATCTTAACTAATGCAGTCTCAACACTATGATGTGGACGGAAACCCGATTGGAATTGCTCATATAAGCTATTATCCGAAAGATGATCCTGAACCTCTGCAGCAACAAACTTTTCCAAAATTTTAGAGAGAAACAGTAAATTTGAGATGGGGCGCAAATTATCAAAGTTACTTGAATCAGCCCCCGGTTTCTTAGGTATAGGAGTTATCACAGCAGTTTTGAGTACAGACGGAACAATACCAGAAACAAGCTAAGAGTGTATGATATTATTAATTAAATAAGAGAGAGAAGGTAAACAGGCTTTAACCAAATGTGTTGGAATAGGATCCAAATGACAAGTAGTAGATTTAGATTTGTGAATACAACGGACCACTTCCTCTGTGCTCGGAAGTTTAAAAGTAGAAAGAGTAGAGATTATAGGTAGGTCAAAACAAATATTCACCGAACAACAACCTGAATTTGATGCAGAAATTTGCAGATGAATATCATCTATTTTTTTAACAAAAAAAGGCATAATAGCTTCACAGAGATCAACAGAATACAAATGAGAAGGAAAAGCGTCTGGTGGCTTTAACATATTCTTTACCACAGAATAAAGAGTTTTTGTGTTCCCTTCGCCAGAACTAATTAAACAGGCATAATAATCAGTTTTAGCTGTAGAAAGTGCTACCTTACAGTTACGCATATGTTCAAAATACAGTTCTTTATGTATCACAAGTCCAGTCCTGACATACAAACACTCCAGACGACGGCCCTTGACTTTTAACTGTCATAGCTCAGGAGTGAACCACGGTGCAGAATTAACAAACGAAACACTCCTGGTTCTCAATGGCTCATGAGCATCTAAGATTGTTTGGAGTCCAGAGTTGTAATAAAAAACCAGCTCATCTGGAGTAGAAAGATAACATTTGCTAAAAATGGTGGCAAGTCCTTCAGCAAAAGCCGGAACATAAATGTTCTTTATGTTCCGAAATGTAATGATACGACACAGATTAAACTTGAATACAGGTAACTGAGCATTAAAGGACACAAGCATATGGTCTGATAAAGACACATCAGAGATACTGCAATTATGAGGAATTACACCTGAGCAACACACCAGATCCAGCGTATGACCGTTTGAGTAGGAGAATTTATAAATTGTTCTAAACCAAAACTGTCCAGACATGATAAAAAAATCCCTCGTACATACACTACCAACATTGTCAATATGAATATTAAAATCCCCAAGCAAAATCACATTAGGAGACATTGAACAAAGATATGTTAAAAGAGCTGAAATTTCTGGTAAAAAAGCAGAACTAGCCTTAGGAGGACGATACACAGTAGCAAGAATCGTAGGAGTTGACCCATTAATTTGCAGAGCAGCTGACTCAAATGAAGTATGTTCTGGCAGAGATATATCTGAAACTTTCCACTTCTCATTGTATAATATTGCTAGACCCCCTCCACGACCAAATACACAGGGCTTACAAGTGTAAGCCTACCCTGGGGAATAGAATGTAAATGTCATTTACAGAATGAATATGATGCACCATTAATCAAAAACAGTGGCCTTAAAAGTATTTGTACACTTAAGTGACACTTTCAATTTCTGAATATCATTAAATTAGAAGAAAAATATCAGAACTAACTTTTTCGGGGCCATTTTTAAATCACATTAACTAAAAACATGTTCTACTAACATTTCATAAGCAAACTATCACAATAAAATCCTTTTATTAAACCTAACAACATTCTTTTCTCTAAACATTTGCACAAAATGTGCATTCATGCTATCTTTCTTCAAAATGACGGGCAATAAGGATATTTTCTCATCGAATGCAGTTGCATTCAGACATTTCTAAGTAGCTAAATTCTTTTATGGGCCACTCTTTGCATCATGAATGAAATGCACAAGCTGTTTGATTGTGTAGATGAACACTGAGTGTAGAGAGAGCAAGAAACCCCACGGCTGTAGTAATCCTGTGACGTTCATGCCATTGCTGATCACAAAAGATAAAAGGTCTGGATTATCTGGACCTCGTGCTCACTACAGTAACATGTGACGAGCTTATGATTCCAGAAAGCTAAGAGCACTATACGTTCAGCTTCACCAAACGGCACATGATAAAACATATGACACACATATAGAGCTAAATACGCTTCATTAACAACAAGAGCATCAAAAGTACCATGATAACACCATTTTGTATTCTTGGAGTAGTTTGAGGTTCAATGCAAATAAGCCATTATTAAACTCTTAGAGATTTCTATTCTCTATAAAAACACTTTTGGAAAATTTTCAGAAGTGCATTATGAAAGTAAATTGAATTCATTGTGTAAGTTGCTCATAAAAATGTCTCATAAAATCCAAAAACATGGTACATCATTATCATCAAATACATGTGCTTTAGCATAAAGGACTAAATATGGACGTAATTTGACAAATTTGCAGGACTATAGAACAGAAAAAATTTGAATAATAGAAAATTGGCAACTTTTCATTGTTGTTGTCACTAATACATTACTGTTCAGAAGTTTGGGGTCTGTTTCTGTTTTAAAGAAATTAATACCTTTATTCATCAAGGATGCATTAAATTGATCAAAGTGACAGTAAAGACATTTATGTGACAAAAGATTTTTATTTCAAATATATTCTGTTCTTTTGAACTTTCTGTTTATCCTGAAAAATAAAATCTATCACCGTTTCCACAAAAAATATTGAGCAGCACAACTGTTTACAACACTGATAATAATCAGAAATGTTTATTGATCAGCAATCACATATTAGAATTATTTCTGAAAGATCATGTGGCACTGAATACTGGTGTAATGATGCTGAAAATTCAACTTTGTTCACAGGAATAAATTGCATTTTAAAAGATATTCAAATAGAATCGAAATTGTAATAATATTTCACAATATAAAATTTTTACTGTATTTTTGATCAAATAAATGTAGCCTTGTTGAGCATGAAAGACTTCTTTCAGAAACATTCAGAAAATCATTCTAACCCCAAACATTTGAACAGTAGCGCATATGCAATACACGAGAAGAGAAATCAAATATGCATTCAAACTTGCATGCATTTAATGCATAAAACAAGCAAAACTGTTGATCTGACCACAACTCTCGTCTCTATGATACACCAGCAGGTTGCAAAACAATCTGTAAACCATTATTAACTGTGTTGACTTTGCTGGTTATTGGGTTAAAATGCCTGTTTTCAGATGAAAGGAGTTCCTTCTCAAACTGTAAATGAAATGATCTCACGCTCGACTCGAGCACAAGCATTCCTCAGAGTCCCGAGACTGAACACAAGCGGGGGTCACCGATTTCATCCCTAGCATGTGTACGGGGATGTGTTTGGGTGGCACGTGTGTGGACTGCTTTGAATTTGTGTGTGGTATTTTTGAGACCTTCCTGGCAGGTTAAGATGAATAAATATCTTTTTTTGGAGGATGTTCCGTTCAGCCAATCGCGGTGAGCTTTTAATCCACCAATCAAAATGCTCTTTACTGAACAGACTCAAGAAACTCAACGCCAACGTCACATGAGCGTGTAACTGCGATAGAGAGGATAGTCAAAAATCTCTACCAGTTGACACATTTCTACCAGTTAATCGTGTTTACCTGTATATCGCCAACCCTACCTGCATGTTCTCTACATTACACACATCATTCAAAACTAACAGCTCTTTTGTTTAATTTGGGAAACACTGCTATTTTAATGCCACACTCATTTACTGATGTCCTATACACAGCGATTATGTGTGAAAACACTTATACATCATTTGTTCACTTCGTAATCAAAATTTTTTTTTTTTTTTAGAAATCAATTATTTTTACTCCCTTGCATTTCTGTTTACATTGTATCTCTATTGTACAAAGTGCTTTATACTAGATCTTACTCCTGACTTGGCTTTGTATGCATGTTCATATAGATAGATTTTTGTTTTTAGGTGTTTGGCGTTGCAAGATTGTGTTTGTGTTGTATGGTGTGTGTGTGTTTTGTGTTTGTGTGTGTCGATTTTTGAAATGGAGCCATAGTTTCAAAAACTGTGTGTAAGCAAATCAAAGTGATATTTATGTGTTTTTGATGATAAAATGATATAGACTCTGGTTTATAGCTTCCTTGAGATCACTTAGCCTACTATATCTCCAAACCACTGACATTTCTAAACGTTTCGAAACAGTTTCATAACAAAGCCTTGTTCACTGAAATAACATGGAACGTTGATGGACACACTTCATGCCATTGGTTGGAAACAAAAGATTCACAAAACATTATGAAGCTTTGCAAAGCAGTGTTTTGAACGCACTCATCACTAATGTGCACTATTACTAATTGCCAGTTAACTGACTTTAATTTCAGATTAAGAAAACCCATTTTCAATATTTGGAACCTCTTCCAAAGCCAAACAATTGTCTTAATGCTGTGGATGTGAATATCTGGATGTCAGTTTGAAATGCTATGGGCTGTGCTGTTTTGATGTGTTCTAAAGTGAATATTACATTTTGACAGTTTCTTTGGATTTTTTTTTTCCTTGATCAAATATAAATGCATTCAGTTTGAACTGCCAGCTCTCACATATGTCAGCAAAGGAAAATTTAGCTTCTCATGCCTTCTTTTCAAACCAAATGAACCAGTCTCACTGTTTTCCCCTTTTCTTTTGATTTGTTTGTTATCTCTCAAATCACTAACAAATAAGAGCAAAATCCCTTCAGACCGCAGAATAGGTCTCTCACTCCCTCTCTGTGTCTCGGTCCTTCTGTCTTATTTTTCCTTAGTGTCTGTGAGCATAGAGACTCCCTGTGGTTTGTTCCCTGCAGGTTATGAATAAAAGAGGAGAAAATGATTTTGGAGAGAGAAACAGATGCACAATGTGGCCACACTCAAGACACAATCTGCAAAAACCAAACAAGGAATCAGGGTCATACTTTACAATAAAACTTTGCATTCATGTTACAGTTTACAATTAGATGTAATACTATATTGTAATTAATCATATGTAATGTGAGTAACATGAACACTGTAATTTGAAATGTTAGGACTGTGATATGTTGGCAATGTATGAACATTTCATGAATTAATTTC